>OZ030008.1:69232500-69717500 GCA_964023405.1 Apodemus agrarius
AAAGGTAAAGTTAGGGCTTACACCTAGGCAGGTTTTATATACACAGCTCATGTTCTTAAACCACCCCCCGGGTCTCACTAGACAACTGAGATTCTATTTTTAGTAGACAAGTAAGAAGGCATGTTAATACGAAGAAACAGCTCACTTGTTTATATTTATTCATTCATTTTTTTTATTCTTTCAGTTTCTGAACTCAGTTCTTCTATATGCTTTATAAAATTAACTCAGTTTTATTAACCTAAACTGTCCAAATTTAGTACTGAGGTGGAATTCTATTTATTATCTCTGCAGCCAGTTGTTTTCTTGATATTATTGAAATTATTCCACTTCATTTCAAGACCGAGAGTCATATTTTTGCACATGGACTCATCATGTGATAAACACGATAAAGTGAATGTGACCCTCTTTTTATTATTCTTATTTACTGAAGAATTGCATGATAGTCCAAATACTAAAATTTTCTCCACTTTCTTCTTTCTTCTTTTGAGGCTCTATAGTTTTGCTCTGCAGCCCAGAGTAGTCTTGAGTTTATGATTCCTCCTCAACCTTCTGAGTGCTGGGATGAGAGGTGTGCTTTGATAGCTTTTTGCTTTCTCTTCAGTGTTAGGACAGTCATATACTTTTTTTCCACGAAAGGAAATTGTTCCTATTAACATAAGCATCTAAATCTCTAGACTCTAGAACCTACAGTGAATGTCTTGTTAAACATTTACTTCCGGTTGCTTATTTTTAAGAAAAGGTACAGTATGTACTATAAAAAGGAGGCTGTGAGGTTTCAACCTCCCCACTTTCCCTTCCTCTCCCCACCCTCCTCTTCCTCCTCTTCTTTTTGAGTCAAAAACTCACTTTATAGTCCTGGCAGGCCCAAAACTCACTTTGTAGACCAGGCTGACCTCAAACTCATAGAAATCTGCCTGCCTCTGCCTCCTGAGTGAAGGCATGGGCCACCACACTGGTGAAATCTTGTTTTAATTAAGACACCTTGAAACAAACAGGAAGGCTAATATACCTAGGACGGCAGTAGTCTGGGACTCTTGTACCATATACGCTCTGTTCATAGACTACAGAAAGGTGACCCAATAATTAGACATGGCTTTCATCTTGAGGCAAAGAAGTCTTGGGGATTTTATTTCCTTTAGACCTTTACTTTCTGTGAGTCTTAAGTCAACATGAGTTCACTATGATTTGAACTGAGTCTCCTTCAGTGTTGGTCATTCTTAGCAAGCATTTTGAGCATTCTCTCCAGGAGGAACTGCTGTGTACTTCACTACCCACTAAAAGAAAAAAAAAAAAAGTAAGGTGATTGTATGACATCATTTCTTAGGTAAAGTAGTGCTCTCAATATAAAGTAGTGTGGTTTACATGTTAACAGGCTTTACCTTTGAGAATAGAAGTTCATGTGGTAATTAGTGTTCAGAGTAAATTCAAAATATGGTTAAATGCTAACGTTTCCTTGATATTCAAACAAATATGAAAACGATGAACAGAGCCTTATATCCCCTCATGTCAGTGGCAGGGACCTGGGCTTGGCACACCAGTGACGGAGCTGTGAGCCAGAGAGGTATGCACTGAGCCACGTTGCCCCTGGCCTCCTGATGCTGTGTGAATGCCGAGTCTGTCCTGGCCGGCTAGAAATTGCTCCTGGGATAAAAAGTTCGCTGTTTTCTGGCAATGGTACCTGAATCCCATTAGCAAATCAAAGACATTCTCTGCCCGGAGATGACCCAGGCCTGACCAGAAGCTTCTGTCTCGATATTCCTGACCAAAACCAACCCTTACTGGCCCTTTTGCCAACATTGCTCACTCGGTGTGCATTCTGGGGGACTCTTGTGTGGACTCTTGTGTGGACCTGTAAAATCAGACCATCGCCACCTTCACGTGGACCAGCAACCATGGCCAGCTGATGGCGGCGGCGGAACCAGTATGTTTACAGTGTGGGCTCTGACAACAGAGGCAGGCTTGAAATCCATCAGGAAGCCCGGGTCTCTAGCTCGATTGGCATCTCCAGAGCTGTCTAGGAATTTGGTACTCTATTCAAAAGCAATGCGACCGAGACAAAGAAGGGCTTTGAGTACATCTTGGCAGAGCTACAAGGTGAGGCCCCGTTCCAAAACACTTGTCGATACAGCCAAAGTGGTCAGAGAGAAAACAAAGGAGACAGCAGAGGCAGCTTCAGAGAAGGCCAAGGACCTAACTTACTAGGCAGCCGCCACTGAGCCTCCGCAGCCAGCAGCAGCCCCATCCGCAGCCCCAGCCCCAGCAGCAGCCCCATCCGCAGCCCCAGCCCCATCCGCAGCCCCAGCCCCAGCACGCAGCCCCAGCAGCAGGCACAGCCCCAGCCCGCAGCCACAGCCACAGCCGTAGCTTGTGTAACCAGCTAGCCAGTGCTACTCTACCTCCTCCTTTCCCCTTCTCCCCACTGTACTCTTTAAACATCAGCCTCCAGCCCTTTCTGCTGTCTGGGTGGTAGGTTCAGCATCTACTGTTCAGGCTCAGTGTCCACGATGAACCCACCCTGCTCGCTACCCCAGGGCAGAGAGATTCAGTGACTTGCCCAAGGTCACCTATGCACGAGTAGTGCATAGGCGAAGCAGTAATGCACCATAGTCTGTATGCTTCACAAGGATAGGCCCCTTGCTTTCTTTTTTAATATGTCCCAAGTACTGAACAATACGGAGCACGTAAGAAGTAGTCATAAACACTTGATTTGATTGCCCCCAATACAATGCTTAATGCCTTTTATATATGTATTTTTTGATTTTCTTTCTTTCCTTTTTTTTTTTTTTTAAGATTTATTTAGTTCATGTATGTGGGTATACTGTCACTGTCTTCAGTCACACCAGAAGACAGCATTGACTGCCCATTACAGATGGTTGTGAGCCACCATGTGGTTGCTGGGAATTGAACTCAGGATCTCTGGAAGAGCAGTCAGTGCTCTTAACCACTGAGCCATCTCTCCAGCCTAAACATTAAGGTTCTACCAAGATTTGAACTCAATCACTGGATTCAGAGTCCAGAGTGCTAACCATTACACCATGGAACCCTCTCTTTCTTTCTTCCTTTCCTCCTTTCTTTCTTCCTTCTTTCTCTCCCTCCCTCCCTCCCTTCCTCCCTCCCTCCTTCCCTCCCTCCCTCCCTCCCTTCCCTCCTTCCTTCCTTCCTTTCCTTTTCTTTTTTCCTTGAGACAAGGTTTCTTTGTGTAACCTTTGCTTTCCTAGAACTGGCTCAGTAGACGATGATGGCCTTGAACTCAGAGATCTGCTTGCCTCTGCCTCTTGAGTGTTGGGATTAAAGCCAGGCACTACAACCTGGCAAATTGTCTTGCTAAACTACTTTCATTTTGCCTTTGTGTAACACCTAGATTATTCTTTCCTGTTTCGTTTTCTTTTTCTTTTTCTCAAGATAGGGTTTTCTGTGGTGCACTGACTGTCATGGAACTCACTCTGTAGATCAGGCTGTCCTAGAACTCAGAGATTCGCTGGCCTCTATAGGGAGTGCTGGAACCAAAGGTGTGGATCACCACCACCCAGCTACAGTTTTTCAAATAATATATTTTGATTAAGTTTTTCCTCTCTCCTCCTTTCTTTCAGAACCTACTTACCCTACTACCCACTTAACTTTATGTTCCTCTTTCAAGAAACCACCATAAAAATATCAAAACAATCAAGCAGACATAAGGAGAGGAGGAACAAAACAAAAATGAAGCTAAAGTTCATAAAACAAAATGCAGAGTTCACGTTGTGTTTGGCGACTACTCCTGTGCATGAAGACTGCCCTAGAGTGTTGATGTACCAAGTTGACACTCCGTTGGAGAAAACCGATTTTTCTCTTTGGGTGTCTGTTGCAAATGACTTCTTGGTTAGGGGTGGGGCCCTATGCCCACTTGCTCTCGTCAGTGATAGGTCCCTGTCTGTCTTGAAACTGTACAGGCCTTGTGTGTACCCCAGTCTCCACGAGTTCATGTGTACGTCAGTCCTGTCTGGGAGACACTGTTTCCCTGGAGTGTCCATCACCTCTGGATCTTACAGCATTTCAGTCTTCTCTTCTGCATAGGCCCCTAAGCCCTGAGGTTAGGGGTTTGGTGAAGAAATACCATTTAGGAATGAGTGCTTCCAAGTGTCTCACTCACCGCACGTTGTCCAGTTGTGGATCTCTGTGTTAATTTCCATCTGCTGCCATAAGAGGATTCTCTCATGAGAGTTGAGTGAGGTACTGATCAGTAAATCATTAGGGATAGTTTTATTGCTATGTTCATTTAGCAAGAATAATAGTATTACATTTTCCCCCTAGGCTGATGACTTATATAGTTCTAAGTTCTTGGCCATGTTAGCAGTGTCAGGCATTGGTTCCAACTAACAGAGCAGACCTTAAATCCAATAAAAAGAAGTTGTTGGTCTTAGTAGTTTCTATTGCTATGAAGAGATACCATGACCAGGGCAATTCTTATAAAGAACAACATTTAATTGAGGCTGGTTTACAGGTTCAGAGGTTTAGCCCATTAGCATCAAGGCTGGAAGAGCCAGTTCTACATCTTGATCCAAAGGCAAACAGGAGGCTAGGGTCTAAAAGCCCATCCTCATAGTGACACACTTCCTCCAATAAGGACATACCTACTTCATCAAGGCCACACCTCTCAATAGTGTCACTCCCTGGGTCAAGCATATTCAAACCACCACATTACACTCCCTGCCCCCCATAGGCTTAAACATATGGGTCTATGGGGCTATACCTAGCCATAGCATAATGCAAAATACATTTAGTTCAACTTCAAAAGTCCCATAGTCTATAGCAGTCTCAAAAATGTCATAGCATTTGTGCTATTATTACACCAGCATATCTTGCAGGCAGGGTTCTGTTGTAGGTGCTAGGGTTTGTAGCTGTGCAATATTGATGATCATCTTTCTCATTCAGTAGAATGTAGATTACCTTCACCTTTTTCCTTCAGTGGAGTATAGAGTACCTTCCAGTACCATGAATAATTGTCAATAGGGGTAAAGCATCTAGTGAAGCATCGGCTTGACTGTTTGTATCCTATGACATATGTAATTGCTTCAGCAATAGGGGCTTACAATTGGTTTGTGGAGAGCAACCAGTAGTCTTGAAAATAGGCTCCCAAGTGCTGGGATTACAGGCATGTGCCACCACGCCCGGCTCCTGGAAGGCCTTTCTTTTAGTCTATGTTCCACACTTTGTCTCTGTATCTCCTCACTTGGGTATTTGTTTCACCTTCTAAGAAGAACTGAAGTATCCACAGTTTGGTCTTCCTTCCTGTTCAGCTTCATGTGGTCTGTGAATTGTGTGTTGGATATTCTGAGTTTTTGGGTTAATATCCACTTATGAGTGAGTGCATACCATGTGTATTCTTTTGTGATTGGGTTACCTCACTCAGTATATTTTCTAGTTCCATCCATTTGCCTAAGAATTTCATGAATTCATTGTTTTTGATAGCTGAGTAGCACACCATTGTGTAAATGTACCATATTTTCTGGATCCATTCCTTTATTGAAGGACATCTGGGTTCTTTCCAGCTTCTGGCTATTATAAATAAGGGTGCTATGAACATAGTTGAGGATGTGTCCTTGTTATCAAACAACCCTGAGATTCCACCTCAAACCAGTCAGAATGGCTAATATAAAAAACTCGGGTGGCAGCAGATGTTGGCAAGGATGTGGAGAAAGGAACACTCCTCCATTGTTGGTGGGATTGCAGGCTGGTACAACCACTCTGGAAATCAGTCTGGCAGTTCTTCAGAAAATTGGATACTGTATTACCTGAGGACCCAGCTATACCACTCCTGGTCATATACCCAAAATATGATCCAACATATGCTCCTGGTTTTGTTGATTCTTTTTTTTTATTGTTTTTATTGTATATATTCTATATTTACAATTCATTTCCCTTTTTCTGGTTCCCCACCCCCAAAGGTCCCACATGTCCTTGGTTTTGTTGATTCTTTGTATAGCTCTTTTTGTTTCTACTTGGTTGATTTCAGTCCTGAGTTTGATGATTTCCTGCCGTTTACTCCTCTTGGGTGTATTTGCTTCTTTTTGTTCTAGAGCTTTCAGGTGTGCTGTTAAGCTGCTAGTGTAACATCTATCCAGTTTCTTTTTGGAGGCACTCAGAGCTGTGAGCTTTCCTCTTAGCACTGCTTTCATTGTGTCACATAAGTTTGGGTATGTTGTACCTTCATTTTCATTAAATTCTAAAAGGTCTTTAATTTCTTTCTTTATTTCTTCCTTGACCAAGTTATCATTGAGTAGGGCATTGTTCAGCTTCCACATGTATGTGAGATTTCTGTTGTATTTGTTGCTATTGAAGACTAGCCTTAGTCCATGGTGATCTGATAGGATGCATGGAATTATTTCAGTCTTCTTGTATCTGTTGAGGCCTGTTTTGTGACCAATTTTATGGTCAGTTTTGGAGAAGGTACCATGAGGTGCTGAGAAGAAGGGATATTCTTTTGTTTTAGGACGAAATGTTCTATATATATCTTAAATCTACTTGGTTCATAACTTCTGTTAGTTTCACTGCATCTCTATTTAGTTTCTGTTTCCATGATCTGTCCATTGATGAGAGTGGGGTGTTGAAGTCTCCCACTATTATTGTGTGAGGTGCAATGTGTGCTTTGAGCTTTAGTAAAGTTTCTTTGATGAATGTGGGTGCCTTTACATTTGGAGCATAGATGTTCAGACTTAAGAGTTCATCTTGGTAGATTTTTCCTTTGATGAGTGTAAAGTGTCCTTCCTTATCTTTTTTGATAACTTTCTGTTGAAAGTCCATTTTATTCAATGTGAAAATGGCTACTCCAGCTTGTTTCTTGGGACCATTTGCTTGGAAAATTGTTTTCCAGCCCTTTACTCTGAGGTGGTGTCTGTCTTTGACACTGAGGTGTGTTTCCTGTATGCAGCAAAATGCTGGGACCTGTTTATGTATACAGTCTGTTAGTTTATGTTGTTTTATTGGGGAATTGAATCCATTGATGTTCAGAAATATTAAGAAATAGTGATTGTTATTTCCTGTTATTTTTGTTGGTAGAGGTGGAATTGTTTGTGTGGCTATCTTCTTTTGGGTTGTTGAAAGAAGATTACTTTCTTGTTTTTTTTCTAGAGTATAGTTTCCCTCCTTGTGTTGGAGTTAGGCATCTATTATCCATTGAAGAAGTGGGTTTATGGAAAGATATTGTGTAAATTTGGTTTTGTCATGGAATATCTTGGTTTCTTCGTCTATGGCAATTGAGTGTTTTGCTGAGTATAGTAGCCTGGGCTGGCATTTGCGTTCTTTCAGGGTCTGTATGATACCTTCTGGCTTTTATAGTCTCTGGTGAGAAGTCTGGTGTAATTCTGATAGATCTGCCTTTCTACTTGACCTTTTCCCCTTACTGCTTTTAATATTCTTTCTTTGATTTGTGCATTTGGTGTTTTGACTATTAAGTGACAAGAGGAATTTTCTTTTTGTCCAATCTATTTGGAGTTCTGTAGGCTTTGTGTATGTTCATGGGCATCTCTTTCTTTAGGTTAGGGAAGTTTTCTTCTATAATTTTGTTGAAGATATTTACTGGCCCTTTCATTTGGGAATCTTTGCTCTCTACCAGTTATCCTTAGGTTTGGTCTTCTCATTGTGTCCTGGATTTCCTGGATGTTTTGGGTTAGGAGCTTTTTGTTTTTGCATTTTCTTTTACTGTTGTGTCAATGTTTTCTATGGTATCTTCTGCACCTGAGATTCTGTCTTCTATCTCTTGTATTCTGTTGGTGATACTTACATTTATGACTCCTGATCTCTTTCCTAGGTTTTCTATCTCCAGAGTTGTCTCCCTTTCTGATTTCTTTATTGTTTCTATTTACATTTTTAGATCCTGGATGGTTTTGTTCAATCCCTTCACCTGTTTGGTTGTGTTTTCCTGTAATTCTTTAAGGGATTTTTGTGTTTCCTCTTTAAGGGCTTCTACCTGTTTACCTGTGTTCTCCAGTACTTTTTCAAGGGAGTTATTTATGTACTTAAAGTCCTCTACCATCATCATTAGAAGTGATTTTAAATCACAATCTTGCTTTTCTGATGTGATGGGGTATCCAGTACTTGCTATGGTGGGAGAACTGGGTTCTGATTAGTAACCTTGATTTCTGTTGCTTATGTTCTTATGCCTCTTGCCATTTGTATATCTCTAGTTCTACCTGCCCTCACTGTCTCTGACTGGAGCCTACCCCTCCTGTGATTCTGGTTGTGTCAGAATTCCTTGGAGTCAAGCTGTTTCTATGAAGCTGTGTTTCTGGGATCCTGGGATCCTGAGATCCTGGGTGTATCAGAGCTCCTCTGGGATCCTGAAATCCTGGTGTGACCAAGCTCCTGAGATCCTGTGATCCTGGGCATATTATTATACCTGGGAGTTGAGCTTCCTCTGGGTGTTGTGAAACTGAGTGTGGTACCAGTGCCCAAGGTCTGCTCAAGACACCAGCTCAGACTGGAGGACTTCCACTTTCTTTTCTCTCAGGTTTAGGGTATCTGGTCTTGTGTTCAGGCCCTTGATCCATTTGGAGTTTTGTTTTGTGTAGGATGATAAGTATGGATATATTTTTATTCTTTTGTATGTGGCTGTTCAGTTTGATCAGGGTCCTTTTTTTTTTTTTTTAAATTTTATTTTCTATATTCTATGTTTACATTCCAAAGGCTTTCCCCTTTCCCAGTTCCCACCCACCATAGTTCCCATAGTTCCTCTCCCCCCCATCTGTTCCCCAATAATTCCCCCTCCCCCCTTTTTTTTTAATGATTTCTATGTCTTTATTCATAGTTCTTATTTAAAAATTCTTCCTCATCTTTGAGTATTCCAGTCTGGTCTCAGGTTAAATGAATTTCTCAGGGAAAGCTTTGTTGTTTTTCAACATTTATTTTATTTTATGTTTTTGAAATTTCATACATGAATATCATATTTACATATCATTTACATTCAACTATTTTTCCAGCTACTTTCCTCAAGTCCTTCCTCCTCCTTTTAAGTTCATGACTTCTTAATTTCCATTTATGTATATATACATATATATGTGCATATGAAAGTACAGCCTACCAAGTCTATTCAGAGGTGCTCATATGCTTATGTGTTTAGAGATGTATTTAGGGATTGAATTAGCCTACCTGGAGTTTATACTCAGAAAAGACTGGTTCTTCCTCTCTTAGCAGTCATTGATTTGCCTGTAGCTAGGGGTAGAATCTTGTGGGATTTCCTCTACCCACACTAGGACATTGACTAATGTTGTCTTTTTTTTTTTTTTTTTTTTTTTTTTTTTTTTTTTTTAGGTATTAACCATATTGTTAAGATGTCACAGGTATAGACAGCTCCCTGACATATATAGTAGACATTTTGTCACAGAAATCATCTCGGCACTCTGGCTTTCACAATTTTTCTGTTTTTTCTTCTGTGATGTTCCCTGAGTCTTAGGTGTAGGAGTTCTGTTATAGATGAATCAATTGGGCATGGACACTGTATTGTCAGCCATTCTTTGCATTTTGACAAGTTGTGACATTTTGTAATGATCTCTGTCTCCTGCAAAAAGAGCTTCTTTAATAAGGACTGAGTTACACTGCTTATCTTCTGATGTAAGACTAGGTATTTATAATGCAATTGGGAATTATACTTGTTTTGGAAAATGTCAATAGTAGGTTCTCTTCTAAGGTCCATGACCTCACTAGTCATGAGTAGTTCATTGGGTTTATAGTAAAGTCACAAATAGGTCGGACTGCTAACTGATTTTTTTCCCTCAGCAGACTCACATAGCATCATGAGATGCTTGAGGACCAGTCCTCAGGGAGGAGGATTTCTGGTCAGTATCAGCTAAATTCTTCCAAGTACTCCAAGTCTGAAGTGTGTGGTATCTTCAGCACTAGAGTATTACCATCAGGAATTGGAAGGCAAACAAAAAATACCTACATTGTTTTGAGAGTCTCTTGGATTTCTCTAACCAACAGCTTTAAGGTTCCCATGTCTAGCACTAATATTGTTTGTACCGGGGGTTTTGTTAGATAGTCTATGGCTTTTTGTTGGGAGCATTATCATCTTAAATGATATAATTTAATTTAAACTATCTATATCTATATGTGTGTGTGTGTGTGTGTGTGTGTATTGTATATACAAACTTACATGTTTTTTAAAAAAAGCAAGAGGAATTTTATTTAATCCAGCATGCTGGGGTCACCCTGCACATGGGGAGAGAACGACCACACACAGCCCCTGCAGCGGACCTTTATACAGTCCTCAGGGCAGCTGCCTTTAGGTACAATGTGATTGGCAGAATATGTTACCTTTAAACTAATTGGTTGTTAGGGAATGAAGTAAGTGACCAATGGTCTCGGTCTCGGAATAACTCTGGGTCTCCCTTAGCTGCAGGGACCTCCCTGTGGTCTGAGGAATGTAATTTAGCCTTTCCCTTCTGGGAGGGGCAAGTGTTCCATGGCCTTTTCAAAGTTCCTGAGCTGACCCTTTCATCTCTCCCTTTTCTTTGTGCATGCTTCAATCCTGAAGCTATTGCTGGTATTCTAATAGCTCATACTCCTGGTCTCCTGTATCTAGTTCTTTGTATCTCTGCTTTAAGATCATTAGCTGTACTGTACCTAAGTGTTTCTTAACAATAGTGACCAAGCAGTTCAAAATGTAGGGGCTAAAAGTCAACTATAGCTGGAGAACAATTAGGGGTCTTAACAGTGTTAACAACCCCGGAATGGTTTATATAAGAGCAGCACTCCTTAGCTAAGGCAGCACATAGCCCTCCTATTCCGCAGTACTACTTCTGATAATGAAGTCAGTGATTCTTGAAGGTGACTGATGGAAGGTTCTATTTTCTCTATATCTAAATCAATGGCTGCCTTCAGAGTGTCATAATTTTCCCTTTGTAAGACCAGAGCGGAGGGTCTGGTGGCTTCCCTGGACATCCCCAACCCCAACAGAAGGGAGACAGTGAGTGCTGTAACAGGTTTGGTGGATGGGCACATAGAATGGGAGAAGGAACCAGAATCCAAAGGTACCACCAGGCAGTCATGATCAAGGTCGAGTGATCTTGAGCTTGAGCAGATTGTCCATCTTCTGTACCATCCAGTGGGAGTCTGGGGGCGGGGGGTTGTCATCTGCAGGTTTCACATGGGAAGCATGCACCCAGGCTGCAATACTTTCCACCTTGAGGGCTTTGGGAGTGGCTAGCAGAGCCAGGAAGGGTCCATTCCATGGGGGTTCCAGTGACTGTGCCTGATGCCTCCTTACGTAGATCCAGTCACCAGTCTGGAAGCAGTGAGGGGGGTCTCTGGCATCCCTGGAGCATTTAAGACAGACAGTTTGAGTTAAATCTCATGTTGTGGGATACTTCCTGGGAGGGCCCAGTGGACACCAAGAAAGTTGGGGTACCAAACAGGATCTCAAGAGGGGTCAGGTTAAAATGGTAAAGGCTGTTCCGGCCTCAGAACGGGGCCAAGGGGAGGGGCACCACACAACCTGAGCCAGCCTCCAAGGTCAATTTAGTTAAGGTCTCTCATAGGGTTCTGTTTGGTTTCTCTGCCTATCCTGAGCTCTGGGGACAGTACGCACAAGGGAGCTTCCAATTAGTCCCCAATATCTCTGTCAATCCCTGACTTACCTTAGAGACAAAAACAGGATCATTGTCTGATCCAAGTACCTTGGGCACTCTGAGCCTCAGGAAAATTTCCTCTAATATCTTCTTTAGCTATCATGGTAGCTGTTTCCTGCTTGATGGGGAACGTATTCATAACCATATTTTCCTGCCTTAACTTCTGTAAAATCTCTCAATATACTCCAAGGTGTTCTCTCCTAGGTCTTTTGCCCTGCTTACTCTTTGCTGCACAAGCATTTACCTGGTGGCATACCTTATACTGTTTTACTATCTCTCTGGCCCAAAACCTGAGTCTTATAAATATATACTTAGGTCCCTTAACTGCTTGGGCAAGCTTTTTAATCCCCTAAATGAGTCCACTTGTGCATTTTGCCTAGTAAGTCTTTTGCTTACTTTCTGGAGAGTATAGTTCTCCCTTCTTGTGTGGGCCATTGTCCTTTCTTTTCTTGGCAATAATTGGTAGGGTGGCTAGCAATCTGAGTCCTCTTTTCTTCAGAATATTCTAAGTGAGGCCATCCCTTAGTCCAGTCCCATTTCCCAGTGGGTGTCTCTTGCAGGCCCATAACTGGGATAGGCCCCTGCATAGCCACTTCTAGAGCCACTTGATCTGCCTGATTGTTGCCCACTGAGTCTCTTCCCTTCTGACATCCTGGGCAGTGAATAATACTCACAGTTGCCGGCTTCATTAGGGCATCTAAGAGGTCCAAGATTTCCTGTTTGTTTCCTCTGATGTGAGCAGTCTTCTTGGCATATATACCTGTGGATGTAGGCTGTGGCAAAGGCATACCTGCTATCTGTGTGGATGTTAATTTTCTTGATGGCTCCAAGTTCCAAGGTCTTGGTGAGGACAATAAGATCCACTTTCTTGATGTGTCAGGGTAGAGGTTCTTCTCATTTGACATTTGGGCCGTCCACCACAGCAGCACCTGCTTGTCTCTGACCTTCATGGAGAAAACTGCTACTGTCTGTAAACCAGGTAGCCTTGGCTTTAGTAGGGGTCAGTCTGAGAGTTCTCTCCTTTTGGGCCAGTTAGCTGTGGTCTGTTGGGCAGGAAATGTATCTGGGCCCCTATTTTGGAGAATATTTGTTCCAACAGAGGGTAGGGACAGTCTGGGGTGACCCTAAATGAATGGACTACCCATCCCATCCCTAGGTCCACTGTTCTTCGGGTAGTCCATGAATACATTTTGGTGCCAGTGGCTTCTTGGACCCAGGATCTTTTATTGGAAATGGGGCTATCGACTTAGAGGACTGAGTGTTGAGCCCCTGTGCCCACCAAGAATTGACTGGGTTTCCCCTCCACTCTCAGAGTTACCCTGTGTTTGGGGAGGGGGTCCAAAGCCCATCTCCCCTGATCACTGTCTTTACCCAGGACTAACACCCTTGCCATTTGGGGGCACCTTCCTAAGGCCTAGGACTTCCTGTTCCTGGCTTTTGTTTGTTAGGGCACTCTCAGGCCCAGTGGCTTCTTTCCTTGCAGTATGTACACTGGTCTTTTTCAAGGGGTTTTCAGTTTCTCTCTGGTTGGAGTCTCTCTTCTCTGCTTTTCCTAACTAATGTAGCCAGGACTCTCTGTAGATTCCTTCCCTGTCACTTTTTTTTCTTTGTTCCCTCTCCTCCTCTGTCTCCCTGTAATGGTAGACTTTCTCAGCAACACTTTAAATCCCTCGTCAGCTTACCCTGTCTTACTAGCATCTGATGCTTTTTCCTGATATCTCTACTAGCCTGGTCTATAAAAGCCATTGTCACAGTAGCTTTATGTTGGGGTCATAGGGTGTATATTGGCAGAATGCCTCCACAAGCTGCTCTAGAAAGGCTGTGGGCTACTCATCTGGTCCCTGCTTAACCTCACGTACCTTTGTCAACTTTGTGTGTCCTCATGTGGCCCCCTTGAGACCTGCCAATGGAATCTGGTGGTCGACCTTCAGGTACCCCTTACCTTTTGCCATTTTAAAGACCCAGTCAGGTCTAGTCAGGGAAAGCCCTATGTCCACAACAGCCTGGTCAGTCGATGGTGCCCCTGTATCTGAGGGGGCATTTTTTCTAGCTTCCTACATTATAAATGAAACAGTCTCAAAGAGATTAATCAGCCTCTTGGAAAGTATGCCCTTTGTGAGAGAACCACAGCAGTATCAGGGGAGGTGGCTCTCAGGTCTCTTCCTGCTTCTCTCTGGTCCCATATGGGCTGAGGATCCTGGAAGCAATACCAGTGCTGGTGGGGCCATGGGGACAAGGGTAGGGAGATACAGATGGGGAAGATCTTGGGGCAACAAGTCTGCTTTTGAAGGGCCTTTTGGGATTGACTTCTTCTCAGGTCCAGATCTCTTTTTTCTTGCTTCCTGCTTCATGAAGGACAGATTCTGTGAGGTGGGTCTTGGGAAAGAAAGGCTTTTATCTATGAGGGGGAAGGTGGGTCCTCCACTACATTCTTCTAGGTAAAAATAAGGACTTTCTTTTATACTGCTTTGATCACCTGCAAGTCAAAGATCCCTACGGGTAGGTCATTTGGAGAAGCAGAGAGTAACTAACTTTCTTTTCAGTCAGTCTAATGTCCAAACAATGTCATCAGTCTAAGTCCAAGAACACAGAATGAGATACCAACAAGCACAGAGAAAAACAATCAGCACACAGACTGCTTGACCCTGCCATGGGCGGGCGTCTAGGTCCAAGAACACAGAACAAAATACTAACAAACACAGAGAAAAACAATCACCACACAGACAGCCTGATCCTGCCACGGGCCAGCATCCAGGTCCTAGAACACAGAGAAAGACAACACACATTTCTCCCCTTGATGGGCCCAGTACAGACACCAGGTGCTCCTGCCCATACGGCAGGAACCAGATCACAGAGTTGCTCAGCCAGTTCCAGCCATGCTGACACAAACTAGGTGCTCCTGCCCATATGGCAGGAGCCAGATAAGCCAGATTATAGCAAGACTTGGCTCCCACCATCACCATCCTGCCTTTTCCAGAAGGAGCAGAGCCTTCCTGGCTCTCTCCCAGGGACCTGAATTATCCTTCTGTCCCCCGCAGTCTCAACATTAAGGCAAACCGAAAGTTCAGATAGGCTTACAGACTCAGACTTTGACAAACAGTGAGACAGACAAAAAACAAAATCAAAATAAACAAAAAACCAAACAAAAAACCCCAAAACCAAAACCCAAACAAAAGGCAGTGTTACCTGCTCAAGACCTCTGATTCACTGCTCCAGCGTGTCCCCACAGGAGGTCAGATTCCTGGCCAATGCACCAAATGTAAGACTCTGGGGAGCCTTATTTTGGGAGACTCCTGAGTGAATAATGTGGAGATGGGGATTGATGCAAAAACCAAGAGGAATTTTATTTAACCCAGCATGTTGGGGTCGTCCTGCACATGGGGAGAGAACAACCACAAACTTACATGTTATATATGTATTTTAAAGCAAATACAAATACCTTCAGGAACCAAAATAATTAGGAATAAATCTAATCAAGGAGGCAAAAGACTTGTGCAGTGAAAAAAAATTAAATCTCTGAAGAAACCTAGGTGTAGAAAAGGACTTTCTGAAGAAGACTCCATTTACTCAGGAAGCAAGGACAGCAATTGACACTGACCCTATGAAACTAAAATGCTTCTGCATAGCTAAGAAAACAGTCAACTGAATGAAGAGGAAGAGGGAGAGAAACTGCCAATTATACATCTGTTAAAGGATTAATATTAATAATATAGAAACAACAACAACAACAACCCTCCCAGGGGATCATAACAAATGACACAATTTAAAATTGCAGCACAGAACCATTTATCTATGAATGTTGGGGAAGGAAATGTCTTGGTTTTCCTCAGAGGGAAGAGGCTGGCAAGTAGATGCCGCTCCATCCACACGGACAAAGGAGACCCTGACAAGCCAGTGGGGAGGGAGAAATGTTCTTATGTGCATCTTTCCTGCAGACTTGTTTGGGAGAGCACAAGATGAAGTATGCTGAATCCTTGGTAAATTTTGATGCATTCTCAAAGAAATGCTCTGAGATGACCATGTCTGCAAAGGGAAAGTTCAAACTTGAAGCTATGGCCTGAAGTGACAAAGGTCATTACAAATGGGAAGAATTATAGTCCTTCTAGAGATGACTAAAAAAAAGAAAAAAGAAAAAAAAAAGACCTCAGTGTTACCCCCAAACCACTGTCTGCCCTCTTCCTGATGCTCTAGAAATCATTCAAATTGGAGAGACTGAGAAAAGTTGGGTGAGATGTGTTCTGAACAGTCAGCCAAAGATAAATAACCATGGGAACGAAGGCAATTAAACTATAGAAATATGGAAAGGATATTGTTATATACCATGCTACAGGTGAGAGGGAGGCAGGAAAGAAGGAGCCTGTTACGTCAACAGGTACAAAGGAAAATGAACCAGAAGCTGAGGAATAATAGTAATAGTAATAATAATAACAATAATAAATGGATGTCCTATAATGTGTGTGCTTAGGTAACTGCTCTGCTAATGATGTGAAATTCAGGAGCTGGAGAGATGGCTCAGAGGTTAAGAGCACTGACTGCTCTTCAGAAGATCCTGAGTTCAATTCCCAGCAACCACATGGTGGCTCACAGTCATCCGTAATGAGACCTGACTCCCTCTTCTGGAGTGTCTGAAGACAGCTACAGTGTACTTACATATAATAAATAAATAAATAAATAAATAAATAAATAAATAAATTTATTATTAAAAAAGAATGAAATTCAAATGTAGCTCAAAGCTAATATTTTCATTTAAACTATATATGTATATTTATACAAAGATTTATGTATACTATAGGCACTTTGAGGTAGATAGTTAATATGATCCCTCACAATGTTATAGACGTCTTTACTGTTATTTTACCCCCTTCCTCTTTCTCTCTCTCTCCCCCTCCATAATTAGAGCCTCCCTCCCATTTTCCCGGTTGGACCATTTGAGTCTTGCTATTCCCCTCTCTATTGTGTCACAAGCTCTAACCCTGACAATGGTCCCTTTATACTTTTCTGGTTTCTGAAGTTACTCCAGGACATGTACTTACATCAGAGGATTCAGAGTCAGGAGCCTCCAATAAGAGAGCATGCTTCACGCTTGTCTTCTCAGGTCTGCGTTACCTCATTCTATGTGACTTTTCTAGTTTCATTCATTTACCTGCAGAGTTCATGATTTCATCTTTCATAGTGTATCTGTACCAGTTTCATTATGCATAAAAGTCAGCAGAAGGACTTTTAGGATGTATCGGTTTCTTAGCTGTTGTGGATAGAGCAACAGTGGACATTCCTGAGCAAGCATCTGTGGAGCAGGATGTTGGAATCTTTGGGCATATGCCAAGGAGTGGTGGTAGAGCTAGGTTGTATGGTAGGTTTATTTTTTAAGGTTTTGAGAATTCTCCACACTGGTTTCCATAATGCCTGCACCGGTTTGCAATCCTGCCAGCTGTAAGTGAGGTTTCTCTTTGCCCAAATCCTCTCCAGCATTTGTTGCTGGTTGTTTTGTTGATCTTTGCTGCTCAGACCCCAGTAAGAAGAAATCTCAAGGTTGTTTCGAGTTGTTTTTTCCTAGTTACTAGGAATGAAGAACATATTTCTTTGCCATCTTTTTCCTTCTTTTGAGAATTCTCAGTTTAGGTCCCAGGCTCATCTTTCTAATGGATTATTTGTTTTTTGGGAAAAAATTGAGTTTTTATATATATTCTGGATATTAACCCTCTGTCAGATGTATATAGCTGGTAACAATTATCTTCCATTTTGTGGGCTTTCTCTTCACCTGCTTGATTGTTTCCTTATCTGGTCAGAAGAGTTTCAGTTTTATGAAGTCCCACTTAGTAATTTTGGGCCTTAATTCTTGGGCAAATGAAACTAGACCTGAGTCATGTAGGGGGTGCCTATACTTTTCCTTTCAGGTTTAGGTCTTTGATCCATTTGTAGTTGATTTTTGTACAATGTGAGAGATTCAGGACTAACTGTGTGCCACATGTGGACACTCAGTTTTGCTAGCAGCATTTGTTAAAGAACTTTCTTTTATCCAGCATATGTTTTTGGCATCTTTGTCAAATATTAAATGCATGAAGTTATGTGTACTTTCGTTTGGGCCTTTCATTTTGTTCCCCTGGTTTACATGTCTGTTTTTGGGTCAGTACCATATTGTTTTTTATCACAGTGGCTCTGGGTAAAAGTGGATTGCGTAAGATCTGGAATAGTAACTCCATTAGCTTTGTTCTTTTTGCTCAGGGTTGTTTTGTTTATCTTGGGTCTTTTGTGGCTTCATATAAATTATAGGATACATTTTCTTTCTCTTCCTTTTCTTTTTTTTGGTGACAAATGAGATGAGGATTTTGCTCAGGATTGCATTGAATCTATAAATAGCTTTTGACCGTTGCTTTTTATCTACACATTGAATTCTTTGAGGGAGATGTCTACACCCTCTTCTTCCTCCCTTCTTTCTCTTCTACATAAGAACCTTGTATAACAGAACTTAGTGTATTAGAATTGTCATTAGTGTTAGAAAAATCCCTAATTCTGTCACATTTTTATGTAATATCTTACTGAGTAGCCTATATATATTTAACGAGCAATATTTTGTCAAGAAAAATAGCCTGACTTTGGAAAGCCTCAGTTGGTAAAGTGATCGTGAATATTTATTTGGAGTTGGCGTGCTGTTGCATGCTGTAAGACCCAACACTCAGGAGGCAAAGGCGTCTCCACGAGGTCAAGGCCACCTGCTCTACAACGAGAGTTCCAGGACAGCCAGGGCTGTTATGCAGAGAAACCTTGTTTCCAAAAACCAATAGATAGATTAGATAGATAGATAGATAGATAGATAGATAGATAGTAGATAGATAGATAGGATAGAAGATAGATAAATAATAGGTAGATAGATAGATAGATAGATAGATATTTGGTAGAATGATATTTCTTTTACACAGAGGCAAGACCTTTGAGGAAAATTGTTACACAGATTAACAGTTGCATTGGAAATAAGACCAAGAACAAGTGGTTTCCTTTTGGTGGTTCTCTTTCTTGGGCTTTTGTTGTATTTGCTTATTTTTTGACCTACCTAGATATATGTATCTAGAAAATAAATATTTGTTTTTGATTTTTTTTTTTTTTGAGACAGGGTTTCTTTGTGAAGTCCTGGCTGTCCTGGAACTCACTCTGTAGACCAGGCTGGCCTCGAACTCAGAAATCCACCTGCTTCTGCCTCCCAAGTGGTGGGATTACAGGCGTGTGCCACCATGCCCTGCTAGAAAATAAATATTAAGTAAGTCTTTTGGTGTCTGCCATGTATGTATATGGGAGTTCGGATGATTTCATTCAAGGATAACCAGTAACGGTGTGATGGTTTGTGATATCAGCACTTAAAAAGTCAAAGCAGGAAGACTACAAAATTTGAAATCAGTCTACTTAATAAAATCCTGTCCAAAAAAATGTACTTTTTTAGTAATTGAAAAGTATTTTTGAAAATGAACCTCAGGACTTCATTTTGCCATAAGTCCCAAGATAGAAAACAACTCAGTAAAGTTTTTATATCCATGAGGGATGATCATATCTCCCTTGGTGGCCTATTAACTGCTTTCTCTTTTGTAGCTGTGGGAAATCAGTCTAAGAGACATTCTGCGTGGATTGAAGCCACATTGGCTTCTCTCTCTCTCTCTCTCTCTCTCTCTCTCTCTCTCTCTCTCTCTCTGTCTCTTGTCACCATTTTTCTTTTGCTGCTATCTGTATTACTAAATATATGTATGTTTTCTCCTTTTGTGTCACCTCAAATAGAGCCACATGGCAGGTGTAAGCTTTCTGGATTGTGTCATTTCTTACACCACGAAAGCAGGTGGGTGAGAAGACAAGCTGCATTTCTGTGACCAGGACTTTCTTTGTTTCCAAAAATACATACATACATACATATATATATATATATATATATATATATATAATTTATATACATATATAATTTAAATATAAATATATAAAAGTATATATGTGGGCATCTGTGCATGCTGTGTATTTGTATGTCTGTGTGTGAGTGTGTCTGTGTGTGTGTGTGCATGGGGCTGCATACTGTGGTGCCCATATAGATGTCAGAAGTTGTTTTTCTTCATCTACCATGTGGGTCCTGGTCATCAAACTCAAGTCATCCCGCTTGGTGGCAAGTATTTTACCCTCTTCAGCCATCTCTTTATGGTCCATGGTCAACACTGGTCACTAACAGCAGTTTGACATCACTGAGTAGAGAAGAAAGGGTTATCGAGTTGAGAATAGTAGTTGAAATATTCTGTTGAGAACAAAACCTGGTATTTAACGTTA
This sequence comes from Apodemus agrarius, assembly GCA_964023405.1. Taxonomy (NCBI): domain Eukaryota; kingdom Metazoa; phylum Chordata; class Mammalia; order Rodentia; family Muridae; genus Apodemus; species Apodemus agrarius. The sequence goes on from OZ030008.1 coordinate 69,252,393, forward strand.
AGAACCATGCTGTGAGAGTTAGGAGCACACTGGAGTATAAATTGTTCTGAGGATTTGGATTTAGCTCTGGATTCAGATTTGTTTGTCAATAAATATCTTCTAGATTTGATTTGTTCTTGCCTATAGAAATAGGCAAAAAAACCCCAAGGATATAAATCAGGCAGTGTGCCCTAAAAGAAGCAGAAATTAACCAGTTATAAACAAGGAATGAGGGGAGCAAAGCTGAGCTGACTACTCATGCAAAGTATCATATTCCGCTAGCTTCTTCGGATGAAGTATTACAGAACCGCAATTTCTAGCTTGGATGCTTTTGCTTATTTATTATTCATTCAGTGAAGACCACTTCAGCTTCTATTATGATCCCACCTCTGTCCTGGATGATGAATGTTCAAGGCCTACTTTTTCTTCTATTAGAGTCAGTGTATCTGGTTGTATGTGGAGGTCCTTGATCCACTTGGACTTGAGCTTTGTACAAGGAGATAAGAACAGATCAGTTTGCATTTTTCTACATGTTGACTGCTAGTTGAACCAGCACCATTTGTTGAAAATGCTGTCTTTTCCCCACTGGATGGTTTTAGCTCCTTTGTCAAATATCATTTGACCATAGGTGTGTGGGCTCTTTTCTGGGTCTTCAATTCTATTCCATTGATCTACCTGCCTGTCATTGAACCAATACCATGCAGGTTAATCACCATTGCTCTGTAGTATAGCTTGAGGTCAGGGATGGTGATTCCACAAGAGGTTCTTTTATTGTTGAGAATAGTTTTCACTGTCTTCTGTTTTTTGTTATTCCAGATAAATTTGGAAACTGCTCTTTCTAACTCTATGAAGACTTGAGTTGAAATTTTGATGGGGATTGCATTTGATCTGTGTATTGCTTTAGGCAAGATGGTCATTTTAAAAAAAGATTTATTTATTTATTATATCTAAGTACACTGTAGATGTCTTCAGACACCAGACACCCCAGAAGAGGGCGTCAGATCTTATTATGGATGGTTGTGAGCCACCCTGTGGTTGCTAGGATTTGAACTCAGGACCTTAGGAAGAGCAGTCAGTGCTCTTAACCGCTGAGCCATCTCTCCAGCCCCAAGATGGTCATTTTTACTATATTAACCCTGCCAATCCATGAGCATGGGAGATCTTTCCATCTTCTGAAATCTTCTTCAATTTCTTTCTTCAGAGACTTAAAGTGCTTGTCATAAAGTCTTTCATTTGCTTGGTTAGAGTCACACCAAGGTATTTTATATTATTTGTGACTATTGTGGAGGGCATTGTTTCCCTAATTTCTCTCTCAGCCTGTTTATCTTTTGAGTGGAGGAAGGCAACTGACTTGTTTGAGATAATTTTATATCCATTCACTTTGCTGAAGTTGTTTATCAGGTTTAGGAGTTTTCTGGTGGGATTTTGGGGTCACTTAAGTGTACTATCATATCTGGTCCTGGGCTTTATTTTGGTTGGCAGACTATTAATAAATACTTCTATTTCTTTAGGGGTTATGGGATTGTTTAGATAATTTATCTGATCTGGATTTAACTTTGGTACCTAATATCTGGCTGGAAAATTGTCCATTTCATCTAGATTTCCTGTGTTGTTGAGTATGGGCTTTTGTAGTAGGATCTGATGATATTTTTGGATTTCCTCAGCATCTGTTGTCATTTCTCCCTTTTCATTTCTGGTTTTGTTGATTTGGATACTGTCTCTGTGCCGTCTGGTTAGTTTGGCTATGGGTTTATTTATCTTGTTGGTTTTCTCAAAGAACCAGCTCCTGGTTTTGTTGATTCTTTGCATAGTTCTTTTGTTTCTACTTGATTGATTTCAGTCCCGAGTTAGATTATTTCCTGCCATCTACTCCTTTGGGTGTATTTGCTTCTTTTTGTTCTAGGGCCTTTAGCTGTGCTGTTAAACTTCTAGTGTATGCTCTTTCCAATTTCTTTTTGGAGGCACTCAGAACTGCGAGTTTTCCTCTTAGCACTGCTTTCATTGTGTTCCATAAGTTTGGGTATGTTGTGCCTTCATTTTCATTAAGTTCCTAAAGGTTTCCAATTTCTTTCTTTATTTCTTCCTTGACCAATTTATTGTTGAGTAGAATGTTGTTCAGTTTCCATGTATACGTGGTCTTTTTGTTGTTGTTGTTGTTGTTGTTTTTTATTGTTATTGAAGACCAGCCTTAGTCGGTGGTGATCTGATAGGGTGCATTGGATTATTTCAATCTTCTTATGTTTGTTGAAGTCTGTTTTGTGACTGAGTATATGTCCAGTTTTGGAGAAGGTACCATGAAATGCTGAGAAGAAGGTATATTCTTTTGTTTTAGGATAAAATGTTCTATAGATATCTGTTAAATCCATTTGGTTCTTAACTTCTCTTAGTTTCTCTGTGTCTCTATTTTGTTTCCATGATCTGTCCATTGATGAGAGTGGGCAGTTGAAGTCTCCCACTATTATTGTGTGAGGTACAATGTGTGCTTTAAGCTTTAGTAAAGTTTCTTTGATGAATGTGGGTGCCTTTACATTTGGAGCATAGATGTTCAGAACTGAGAGTTCATCTTGGTAGATTTTTCCTTTGATGAGTATGAAGTGTCCTTCCTTATCATTTTTGATAACTTTAGGTTGAAAATCAATTTTATTCTATGTTAAAATGTCTACACCAGCTTGTTGCTTGCGACCATTTGTTTGGAAAATTGTTTTCCAGACTTTTACTCTGAGGTAGTGTCTGTCTTTGTACCTGAGGCGAGTATCCTGCATGCAGCAAAATGTTGGGTCCTATTTACCTATCCAGTCTGTTAGTCTATGTCTTTTTATTGTAGAATTGAGTCCATTGAAATTAAGAGATATTAAGGAAAAGTGATTGTTGCTTCCTCTTATTTTTGTTATTTGAGGTGGAGTTATGTTTATGTGACTGTCTTCTTTTTGGTTTGTTAAAAGAAGATTACTTTTTTGCTTTTTCTAGAGTGTAGTTTTCTTCCTTTGGTTGGTGTTTTTCATTCATTATCTTTTGTAGGGGTGGATTTGTGGAAAGATACTATATAAATTTGTTGTTGTCGTCATGGAATACCTTGGTTTCTCCATCTATGGTAATTGAGAATTTTTCTGGGTATAGTAGCCTGGGTTGGCATTTGTTTTCTTTTAGGGCCTGCATGACATCTGCCCAGGATCTTCTAGCTTTCATGGTCTCTGGTGAGAAGTCTGGTGTAATTCTGATAAGTTTGCCTTTATATGTTACTTGACCTTTTCCCCCTCACTGCTTTTAATATTCTTTCTTTGTTTTGTGTATTTGGTGTCTTGATTATTATGTGATGGGAGGAATTTCTTTTCTGCTCCAATGTATTGGAGTTCTGTAGGCTTCTTGTATGTTCATGGGCATCTATTCCTTTAGGTTAGGGAAGCTTTCTTCTATAATTTTTTTGTTTGCTTTTTGTTTTTCGAGACAGGGTTTCTCTATGTAGCCCTGGCTGTCCTGGAACTCACTCTGTAGACCAGGCTGGCCTCGAACTCAGAAATCTGCCTGCCTCTGCCTCCCAAGTGCTGGGATTACAGGTGTGCGCCACCATGCCTGGCTTCTTCTATAATTTTGTTGAAGATATTTACTGTCTCTTTAAGCTGGAAATCTTTGCTCTCTTCTATACCTATAATCCTTAGTTTTGGTCTTCTCATTTTGTCCTGGATTTCCTGGATGTTTTGGGTCAGGAGCTTTTTGCATGTTGCATTTTCTTTGATGGTTGTGTCAGTGTTTTCTATGGTATCTTCTGCACTTGAGATTCTGTCTTTTATCTCTTGTATTCTGTTGGTGATGCTTGCATCTGTGACTCCTGCACTTGAGATTCTGTCTTCTATCTCTTGTATTCTGTTGGTGATGCTTGCATCTGTGACTCCTGACTTCTTTCCTAGGTTTTCTATCTTCAGAGTTGTTTCCCTTTGTGATTTCTTCATTGTTTCTACTTCCATTTTTAGAACTTGAATGGTTTTGTTTAATTCCTTCACCTGTTTGATTGTGTTTTCCTGTTATTCTTTTAGGGAGTTATGTATGTCCTTCTTGAAGTCCCCTGTCATCATCATGAGCTGTGATTTTAAATGCAAATCTTGCTTTTCTGGTGTGTTGGAGTATCCAGGACTTGCTGTTGTGGGACAACTGGGTTCAGATGATGCCATGTTGCCTTGATTTCTGTTGGCAATGTTCTTGTGTTTGCCTTTTGCCATGTGGTTATCTTTGGGGTTAGTTGGGTCTGCTGCCTCTGGCTGTAGCTTGTTCCTTCTGTGGGCCTACAAGCCTGTCTCAGCACCCCAGGGAGACCAGCTCTCCTCTGGTACAGAGGGCTGTGGCTCAGCTGAGCAGATGGAGCCTGGAAGGGCCCTGTCCCAGCTACTCTGTCACTCCTGTGCTCCCTGTGCTCCTGGCAGTACCCGCCTTGGACAGTCACCAGAGAGAAAATGATCATCTCTTTTTCAACCCCGGGAGTCAAAGCATTCCCTGGATACTAGATCTCCCCTGGCAGGACCCATGCACAGGTGGTTGCAGAGCAGCCCAGCTCCAGGTGCAGATGGAGCCCAGAAGGAGTAGCTTTATTTATAGTAGCCAGAAGCTGGAAAGAACCCAGATGTCCTTCAACAGAGGAATGGATACAGAAAATGTGGTGCATTTACAGAATGGAGTACTACTCAGCTATTAAAAACAATGAATTCATGAAATTTTTTTTTTTTGGATTTGGTTTTTTTCGAGACAGGGTTTCTCTGTATAGCCCTGGCTGTCCTGGAACTCACTCTGTAGACCAGGGGGGCCTTGAACCCAGAAATTCGCCTACCTCTGCCTCTCAGAGTGCTGGGATTACAGGCGTGTGCCACCACTGCCCGGCGAATTCATGAAATTCTTAAGCAAATGGATGGAACTAGAAAATATCATCCTGAGTGAGGTATCCCAATCACAAAAGAACACACATGGTATGCACTCACTGATAAATGGATATTTGCCCAAAAGCTCAGAATACCCAAGAAACAGCTTAAAGACCACATGAAGCTCAAGAAGAAGAAAGACCAAAGTGTGGATTCTTTGGTCCTTCTTAGAAGGGGGAGCAAAATACTCACTGAAGAAAATATGGAGAAAAAATGTGGAGCAGAAATTGAAGGAAAGGCCATCCAGAGACTGTCCCACCTCAGGATCCATCCCATATACAGTCACCAAACCCAGATTCTATTGTCTGGGTACCAAGAAGTGCTTGCTGACAGGAGCCTGATATAGCTGTGTCCTGAGAGTCTCTGGCCGAGCCTGACAAATATAGAGGCAGATGCTCTCAGTCAACCATTGAACTGAGCACATGGTCCCCAATGGAGGAGTTAGAGAAAGGACTGAAGGAGCTGAAGGGATTTGCAACCCTATAGGACGAACAACAATATCAACCAACCAGACCCCTGCCCCCCAACTCCCAGGGACTAAACCACCAACCAAAGAGTACACATGGAGGGACCCATGGCTCCAGCTGCATATGTAGCAGAGGATGGCCTTGTAGAACATCAGTGAGCGGAAAGGCCCTTGGTCCTGTGAAGGCTCGATGCCCCAGTGTAGGGGAATGCCAGGACAGGGAGACAGGAGTAGGTAAGTGGGGGAACACCGGGAGGGGGAATAGGATACGAGGTTTTCAGAGGGGAAACCAGGGAAGGGGATAACACTTGAAATGTAAATAAAGAAAATATCCAAGAAAAGAAAAGATAAAGAAACTTAAAAAAAAAAAAAAGAAAAAATAATGAGCAGTTTTATAGGTAACAGTCCAGTTGTTGAATAATTTCCTAAGTCTAGATGTTGGAGAATAAGCTAAACTTGTCACTCCTGAGAATTCAATCAAAGAAAATTGTTTTAAAAAAAGGAAAAGTATGTCATTAGTACTGGGATGGAACCAAGAAAAGAGAAAAGTGTAGTAGCTGATCCATGCCATTAGGATTGTAATGGAATAAATAATGTATAAACCAGCAAAAATGACAGTGAAGACATCTTTTTATCAATGACATAAGTCAGAACTCAGCAACCCAAGGTACATCAGTAATGTCCTCCAGAATGTAGTTGAGAGGCTGTGTGCAGCAAAGCCTATTTCTTTATTTTAGTGCATCCCAGGCTGTTGCAAATTTAGGAAGCCTGAGTCTCTACTTCCTGATTTGCCATTCCTTAAGTTCTTAGATGCCTTTGTGTAGCTCAGTTAAAGCCAGGGTTACATAAACAAATGGTCACAGATCTAGGCCTCGGAAATCTGAATCTACTCTCGGGGAGTAAAATGGTTAGGTAATCCTTATATCGTTTATTTTTATTTATTACTTTGTGTGTGGGCACACAAACTTATGTGTGTATGTGTTTGTGTGTGTGTCTGATATTAAGATGGTTACCCAACTCTATTCTTATTTTTTGGGAAAAGATGAACTGTGAAGTGCCTTCGGTAAAACTGTTTGTTTTGTTTTGTCTGTCAATTCTTTCAACTCTGGCTTTAAAGATCATGAAAGCAACGAGGAGCAGTTAATTCAGCAGTGGATAGTTGTCGTTATTACTATTATTTTTGCACAATGGTTATTAACTGAAAGCGGTCATGGTTCTTGGGTAAAAACAGAGGTCTGCCTGCTCTGGCTCCCAAGTGCTGGGAATAAGAATGAACGGCACCGTGCCCAGCCTCTCCTGTTCTTTCTATAGCCTAGGACGGCCTCGGACTCCCAGCATGCCTCATACCGCAACCTCCCTAGGATGGCCCGGACTCCCAGCATGCCTCATGCCGCACCCTCCCTAGGACGGCCTCGGACTCCCAGCATGCCTCATACTGCAACCTCCCTAGGACGGCCTCGGACTCCCAGCATGCCTCATGCCGCAACCTCTCTAGGACAGCCTCGGACTCCCAGCATGCCTCATACCGCAACCTCCCAAGTTCTGCCAGTTCATACGTTCACCACCATGCTTTGAGGATTTTACTTTTTAATATCATTTTCTAATTATAAATTATGTACTTGTGCTAAGGAGAAGTGGAAAAACGCTGAGAACTGATCTTATCTCAATAGTATTTTATGAAAACTAGTAGCAAAGAGGTATGCATTTATGTCAGCATGAGGAAAAATAAAATTATAAATATGTCTATAATATAAGTACATTTTATGGCTCTAGAAAGATCTCAAGCTAAGGCTTTTTAAATTTTTTTTCTTGTCGTGTTAGGAATCAAATTCAGGGCCTCCTTCATGCTTGGAAAAATGTTTGAAATATGTCCATCATTAAAGAAAGATATGTTTATTTATAGTTTAGTTTTATAAGAAAACGTTATTTATTACTATGTAGTATTTAAGTATGAAGTAAGTGCTCTCCATACTTAACTTGTAGAAACATTAAAAATAAATTAACCAAGGTATGAATTAAGATAAATACACCTCTACTTCATAACCCGAATGTATTTAGCACGTACAGCTTTCCCTATTTGGTTCCTGAAGTAGCCTTGACTGAACAACAGCACTTCCCTGCTGGCAGTGACTGCCCCCTAGTGGACATTTGGGATGATTTCCTGTAACTTTGTCACAGCAGGAGGTCGGATAAATGGCATTAAGTGACAGAAATGCTTCTGAGAATTCTTCAGTGCTCGGACAGACCCTCACTAACAAAGACTCCTCCAGGTCAGTGCTGAACATGTTAAGAGATTTATTAACAATTGGAAAATAGAAATCAACTCCCATTTTATGAGTAGCTTTTCTTAAAATTCTGAAAACAGGTTTTGCCAAACAGCAAAGAGTGATTTAAAAAAGTTACTGTTGCCAAACATAACAGTTAAGTGTAACCAATTTCACGTTCACCTTAGATACCGTTAGGCTATGTTTTGAAGTGAACTTGTGTCCTATGATTAATTCCTTCTGTATGAACCTCTTCTAATGGATTCTGTGATTCAGGTTTTAAATACGTCATTGCTCGTCCTACACCAATGGAATCATGTTCTTCAAGCACACTTGAAACCTTAATACATGACTAGAACACAAATCAGTAAAACAGATAATTTTCAGCTACTGATCTTTTTGTGTCAGAATCTCCCTTTCAATATTAACTAAGAAGAAGCTAAAAGCTCAAAACAATGTCTCCTCGATATTTTCTTTCAGGTGACGTTTCTTCCTGGTGTCAGTTGCAAATTGTTGTATTTTTTTTTTTTCGAGACAGGGTTTCTCTGTGTAGCCCTGGCTGCCCTGGAACTCACTCTGTAGACCAGGCTGGCCTCGAACTCAGAGATCCACCTGTCTCTGCCTCCCAAGTGCTGGGATTAAAGGCATGCGCCACCACCGCCCGGCCAAATTGTTGTATTTTAATCAGTGAGAATATATACTTCTCCTAGAAGCTGAGCTCATTGTTCTTTACTATGTATGGGATTGCTGGATGGCAGTACGCAGTTGTAAACCCAGTAACTGGGAGGGTAAGGCCAGAGGATCATTCTTGACTACACAGTGAGTGCAAGGCTACCTGAGATCCTGTCTCACAAAAATAGGGATTAATATCTGCAACAAACATAGTTACAAAATGTATGATTTGCCCTAGAATATTAGTCTCCTCTCCCATGCTGTATCTTGTAGTCAAGTTTCTATTTTCAGGTCAATGTTGTATTGTTTTTACTTTATATATATGGCAAATGTGGAACATGTCATTCTTTTTTATAAGCATGGAAAATTTTATATAGATGTAATAATGGTAGGCATAAAAGTATTCCTAAGTTGATTGAAAGTGGAATTGTAAACATTTTCTGATAAACTTGAAGATTTACATGGAAAATATTTCTGATAAAATTGAAGAAATATACAGAAAATATGTTAAAATTAAAGATTATTATGGAAATTATACAGATAAAGTGATAGGCATAAATATAATTCTAAGTTGATTGAAGGTGAAATTATAAACAGTTTCAGATAAAATTGAAGATTTACATGGAAAATATTTCTGGTAAAATCCAAGAAATATATAGAAAAACATGCTAAAATTGACTATTTCATGGAAAAATTTACATATAAAATGGTAGATATAAAAACTCTAAATTAATTGAAGGTGGAATTAGAAACATTTGTGATAAAAAAGATTTACATTGAAAACATTTCTGATAAAATAGAGGAAATATATAGAAAGATGTATTAAAATTGAGGATTATCATGAAAAATGCAGATAAAATGGTAGACATAAAAACATTACTAAATTAATTAAAAGGTGAATTATAAACATTTTCTGATAAAATTGAAGATTTACATGAGAAATATTTCTGTTAGTCTATGCCTTTTTATTGGGGGAGCTGAGTCCATTGATGTTAAGAGATAGTAAGGAATAGTGATTGTTGCTTCCTGTTATTTTTTATGTTATTTTTATGTTTGTGTGGGTATCTTCTTTTGGGTTTGTTGGAAGATTACTTTCTTGCTTTTTCTAGGGTATAGTTTCCCTCTTTGTGTTGGCATTTTCCATCAATTATCCTTTGTAGGGCTGGATTTGTGGACAGATATTGTGTAAATTTGGTTTTATCATGGAATATCTTGGTTTCTCCATCTATGATGATTGAGAGTTTTGCTGGGTATAGTAGCCTGGGCCGGCATTTCTGTTCTCTTAGGGTCTGTATGAGGTCTGCCCAGGATCTTCTAGCTTTCATCATCTCTGGTGAGAAGTCTGGTATAATTCTGATAGGTCTGCCTTTATAAGTTACTTGCCCTTTTCCCTTACTGCTTTTAATATTCTTTCTTTGTTTAGTGAATTTGGTGTTTTGATTATTATGTGCTGGGAGGAGTTTCTGTTCTGGTCTGGTCTGTTTGGAGTTCTGAAGGCTTCTTGTATGTTCATGGGCATCTCTTTCTCTAAGTAGGGAAGTTTTCTATAATTTTGTTGAAGATATTCACTGGCCCTTTAAGTTGGAAATCTTTGCTCTCGTCTATACCTATAATCCTTAGGTTTGGTCTTCTCATTGTGTTCTGGAGCTCCTGGATGTTTTGGGTTACCAGCTTTATGCATTTTATTTGACTGTTGAGTCAATGTTTTCTATGGTATCTTCAGCACCTGAGGTTCTTTCTTCTATCGTATTCTGTTGTTGATGCTTTTGTCTATGACTCCTGAATTCCTTCCAAGGTTTTCTATCTCCAGAGATGTCTCACTTTGTGATTTCTTAGTTGTTTCTACTTCTGTTTTTAGATCCTGGATGGTTTTGCTCAGTTCCTTCAATTGATTGTGCTTTCCTGTAATTCTTTAATGGATTTTTGTGTTTCTTCTTTAAGGGCTTCTGCCTGTTGACCCATGATCTGTATTTCTTTAAGGGATTTTTGTGTTTCCTCTTTAAGGGCTTTTACCTGTTGACTGTATTTCTTTAAGAGAGTTACTTAAGTCTTTCTTGAAGCCCTCTACCAGCATCATGAGATACAATTTTAAATCCAACTCTTGCTTTTCCGGTGTGTTGGGGTATCCAGGACTTGCTGTGGTGGGAGAACTGGGTTCTGATGCTGCCATTTGGCCTTGGTTTCTGTTGGTAGGGTCTTGTGCTTGCCTTTTGCCATCTGGTGCTAATTGGTATTCTTGCCTCTGGCTGGAGTTTGTTCTTCCTGTGGGCCTGTAAGCCTGTGTGGGAGATCATTCTCTCCTGGCCGGTTGTGCACAGAAGACTGTGGAGTCTCCTGGCTCCCTGGTGCAAATGGTGGCAGGAAGACTTCTGTCCCAGCTGCTCCACTGATCTTAGGCCCTATGTGCTCCTAGCTGGTCCCCTCTGCACTCAGAAGTCAAAGCGCTGCTGGGAGATCACTCTCTCCTGCTGGACTGTGCCCAGAAGGCTGTGGAGTCTCCGGGCTCCCTGGTGCCAATGGCAGCAGGAAGACTTCTGTCCCAGCTGCTCCACTGATCTTAGGCCCTGTGTGGAACCTGTCTTTCTTATGTCTAGCTTATTTATGTAACATGTCCTCAACTTCCATTCAATTTGCTACAAATGGTAGGATGACATTTTTTAATGGCTGAATAATGCATCATTAATATGTATATTACTATACATAATTATAATATATATTTATATATAATTTTTATTACTAATTCACCTGTTGGTAGGCAACTAGAATGAGCTCATAGTTTAGTTACTGTGAATAGTGCCACAAATTATGGATATGCAAATATCTTTGTTGTAGGCTGACTAAAGTTCTTTTAGAGATATAACTAGGAGTAGCATAATGGATGGTACAGCAGTCCTGTTCTGTTTTTGTATTAAAAAACATTTGCTAGTATAGTGTGGCATGTGTGTATGTATGTGTGTTTGTGCATATGCGAGTGTGTGTGGCTGAGCACAGACCGTGCGTTAGTTAGAGACAACTTTTGGGAGTTGATTCTCTCCTCCCTCCAGGGGTTTCTCATTTCTGCATACCTCAGGCTAGCTGACCTGTGAGCTTACAGGTGATGCCGCTGTCTCTGCCTCCCATATCTCCACGGGCACAAGTGGTGAGAGGTTATCATAACTTCATCACCCATTAACGATTGTCAATTAATAGGTTTCTTTCTAATTTTCTTTATTAACCATGTTAAATAATTAGCCATACACATTTTAACGAAAAACATATTTTCATACATACTCAACAAATATCAATTTTTCTCTTTACTTTTTTTGAGAAAGATCCATAATGATTTACTTTGACTTATACAGAATAAACATCAAACCAATCATATTTCCCTGAGAAATCAATCCACAGTACATAATTCATGAGAAAAATCAGTATATATTTTTGTGCAATTAATGTCAACAAGAAATACATTGAAGTGATAAGAAAAAATATAAAAAGGAAGCTGGCCTTTTCAGATGAGATGGTAAAACTGACCATTAGTTCATGATCATCAAGAGAGTATGGTATATACTGAGACTGGAGAGATGGCTCAGAGGTTAAGAGCAATTGCTGTTCTTCTGGAGGGCCTAAGTTTGTTTCCCAGCAGTCTGTAACAGTAGCTCCTCTTCTTGCCTCTGTGGGCATCTGCACATGTGCACATGCATATACTCATAAGAATAAATATTAAAATATCATATAGACAGAGCAGTAGACAAATTGTATAGTGGATGAAACAAATTTCAGATATACATAGCAAATTTCTCAATATACATAGTAATTTAATATACAAAATATATTGTTTCAATTCAAAGAAAAAAATGGAGCAAATTGCTATTCATTCAAGGGAAGTCAGAGAAAGCTCTTGCCTTATACCATATAAACATCAAGATGATTATGTGTTGGTAATTTAAAGGCCAAAAAAAAAATGCATCTATGGAAGTGTACAGAGGAATGCAGGCTTGCATAGTAGATTCTGATTGAGAGTCTCTGGGAATGTCATTCTAGATAAGAGACTACTGTTTAATATGGACCTTTCCTTTTTCCATAATTCAAGTAATTTAAAATTCACCTTTCATAGGGCCTGAGCAAGGGAAAATATGGTAGTGGGAGAAGTTAGAAAAAGGAATTAGAGATGACTATGTCATGCTAAACGAGAATGACTCTTTACAGGGAGGGATACAAGGGAGATATACAGCTTGAGGCTTTCAGGAAAACCTGAAAGAGTGAAATATGAGCACTAATCAAGCACACAACCCATCTGAAAATGAAAGAGCACTGATGCAGTTTTCAGCATCAAGGTTCCTTGAGTCTGACTTTCCCTGGTGACTTTGTAACTGTTTTCCTCCAGCCTCTGGGAAGCAGTCCATCAAGCTCTTTTAAAATGTATTCTTTATTCTAACATTTATAACTCGAGGAGATGGAACAAATGGTGGTAAATCACTCTAATATTAATATTTTTTGAAAATTTTATTAGGTATTTTCTTTATTTACATTGCAAATGTTATCCCCTTTCTTGGTTTCCCCTCTGAAAACTTATCCTATTCTCCCTCCCCCTACTTCTATGAGGGTGTTCACCCACCCACCTGTGAGCCCTCACAGGACCAAGGGACTCTCTTCCCATTGATGTCCCACAAGGCCACCCTCTGTTGCATATGCGGTTGGAGTCATGGGTCTCTCCGTGTGTACTCCTTGGTTGGTGGTTTCGTCCCTGGGAGCTCTGGGGAGGGGTCTAGTTGGTTCATATTGTTGTTCCTCCTACTAACTTTTTTTTTTTTTTTCGAGACAGGGTTTTTCTGTATAGCTCCGACTGTCCTCTTACTAACATTTAATTCTAATACTCTACACACAAGTGCAATAATTTTCCAGACTGTAAGACAGAGGAGTTTGATTAAGAGGTGAGACATATAGAGACTGGAGTAATGGAAAGTTAACAGAAAAAAAAAACCTTAAAGATCAAGGGAGGTAGTGAATGGATTAAAAATGTCTGTGTAATCTCTCTTTCTTAAAGAACACAACATAATAAATAACTTAATATTTGGTAAATGGAAATATAAGTGGATCTATTTCTTCTGCTGCTTTTCAGTTCTATGCAGAATTCCAGAAGTCTCACAGAGCAGATTGACATTTGGGTCTGGAGGAGGGATTTCAGGGTATTGAAGGAAAACTGCATAAGGTACAAATTTCCCCATTAACAGTTGGTAGTTCTCAGTATAATTTTCTATTTTAATGATGCTGGTAATAATATATAGCTTCTAAGTCTTCAGCAGGTAACTAATATGTTAGGCTCTAATGTTGAAGATAGTATATCAACACTAAGTATTAAAACTCTTGTTTAATTTCTTTATTTCCCATTAATTTATTTGTTCACCTTACAACCTGATTGCTTCCCTCCCTCCTGGTCCCCCTCTCACATTGCCTGCCCCCACCCCTTCTTCTCTGAGAGGATGAAGCCTCCCCATATCCTTCTCCCTTTTACTGCACATCAAATCTCTGCAGGGCTAGGGGCATCCTCTCCCATTGAGGCCAGACAAGGCAACCCAGTTAGAGGAAAGGTTTCCATAGGCAGACAACAACTTTAGGGACAACCCCTGCTCCTGTTGTTGGGGATCCACATGAAGACTGAGCTGCATATCTGCTACACATGTGCAGGGGGCCTAGATCTAGCCGGTGTATGCTCTTTGGTTGGTGGTTTAGTCTCTGAGGGCCCCCAAGGACCCAGGTTAGTTGACTCTGTAGGTCTTCCTGTAGAGATCCTATCTGCTTTGGGGCACTCAATCCTTCCCCCAATGCTTCCACAAGAATCCTTGACAGATGTCCAATATTTGGCTGTTTCAGTCAGCTTCTGGGTAGAGCCTCTCAGAGGACAGTTATACTAGGCTCCTGTCTGCAAGCAACAGAGTATCATTGATAGTGTCAGGGATTGGTGGTTGCCCATGGGATGGGTGTCAAGTTGAGCCTGATATTGTTTGGCCATTCCCTCAGTCTCTGTTCCATCTTTGTTCCGGCATTTCTTGTAGACAAGACAAAGTTTGGGTCAAAGGTTTTGGAGGTAGTTTGATGTCTTTATTCCTCTGCTTGGGGTTCTGCCTGGCTACAGGAGGTAGCCTCTTCAGAATCCATATACCCATTGCTATGAGTCACAGCTAAAGTCACCCCCAAAGACTTCTAGGAGACTTCCCTATCCCAGGTCTCTGTTACTTCCTAGAGATGCCTACCCCCCACCTCAGCTGCAGATTTCCATTCATTCTCCTGGCCCTCTGGTCCTCTCTCCTGTCTTTTCTCACATCTGATCCTGACCCTCTCCCCCACTGCTTTCCCACTCATTCCCTCCCTCCACCTGCTTCCTATGACTATTTTATTCCCCCTTCTAAGTGAGATTCAAGCATCCTTGCTTGGGCCTTTTTGCATAGCTTCTTTAAATTGTTGGGATGTATCATGGGTATTCTGTACTTTTTTGGCTAATATCCACTTACAAGAGAGTACATACCATGCATGTCCCTTTGTGTCTGGGTCACCTTACTCAGGATGATATTTTCTAGTTCCAGTCATTTGCCTACAACATTCATGCTGTCTGAATAGTATTCCTTTGTGTAAATGAACCACATTTTCTATATCCATTGTTTGGTTGAGGGACATTTGGGTTGTTTCCAGCTTCCGGCTATTACAAATAAGGCTGATTTGAACCTAGTAGAGCATGTGTCCTTGTGGTATTGTAGAGAATCTTTTGGATATATGCCCAGGAACAGAATAGTTGGGTCTTGAGGTAGAACTATTTCAAGTTTTCTGAGAAACCTACAGATTGATTTCCAGTTTGCAGTCCCACCAGCAGTGGAGGAATGTTCCTCTTTCTCCACATACTCACCAACGTGTGCTGTCACTTGAGTTTTGGATTATAGCTATTCTGATAGGTGTAAGATGGAGTCTCAGTGTCATTTTGATTTGCATTTTTCGGATGACTAATGAGTTTAAATACTTATTTAAGTGTGTCTTGTCCATTTGAGATTCTTCTGTCGAGAATTCTCTATTTAGCTCTGTACCTCATTTTATAATTGGGTTATTTGGTTTGTTGGTGTCCAATTTCTTGAATTCTTTATACACTTTGGATATTAGCCCTCTCTTGAATGTCGGGTTAGTGATGATCTTTTCCCAATCTGTAGGCTCCTGTTTTGTCGTATTGACCTTGTCCTTTGCCTCACAGAAGCTTTTCCATTTCACAAGGTCCCATTCATTGTTGATCATGGAGCCTGATCCATTGGTGTTCTGTTTAGGAAGTTGTCTTATGTAAGAATGCATTCAAAGCTAGTTCCCACTTTCTTTTCTTTAGACTTAGTGTATCTAGTTTTATGTCCACTTGGACCTGAGTTTTGTGCAGAGTGATACATTTGGATCTATTTGCATTCTTTTACATGCAGAGCACCAGCTATACCAGCACTAGTTGTTGAAGATGCTTTCTTTTTTCCATTGTATGGTTTTGGCTTCTTTGTCAAAGATCAAGTGTGTGTGGTGTTTATTTCTAGGCCTTTGATTTGATTCCATTGATCAATTTGTCTGAGTTTGTAGCAATACCATTTAGTTTTTATCACTATTGCTTTGTAGCAGAGTTTGAGATCAGGGATGGTGATTCCTCCAGAAGTTAATTGATTGTTCATGATCCTGGGCTTTTCCCCCATTTTTTACTATATTGAAGAGATGGAGAGATAGTGGGCATCCTTGTCTCGTCCTCTATTTTAGTAGGTTTGCTTAAGTTTCTCTTTATCTAGAGTGATGTTGGGTACTGTGTCACTGTATATTGCATTTATTATGCTTAGGTATGTATCTTGAATCCCTGATCTCTTCAAGACTCTTAACATGAGAGCCTTTTCAGCATCTAATGAGATGATCATGTAATTTTTTCTTTCAGTTTGTTTATTTAGTGCATTATGTTGATTGATTTTTATATATTGAACCATCACTGCATCCTGGAATGAAGCCTACTTGATCATTGTGAATGATATTTTTGATGTGTTTTTGGATTCGGTGTTTGAGAAATTTATTGAGTATTTTTGTGTATATGTATATACGTGAAATTGGTCTGAAATTTTCTTTCTTGAGTCTGTATGATATGGTATCAGGGTGACTGTGGCCTCATAGAATGAATTAAGTAGTGTTCTGTTTTTGTTTTGTGGACTAGTTTGAGGAATTGGTATTAGCCTCTTTTTGAAAGTATGGTAGAATTCTGCACTAAAACTATCTTGCCCTGATTCTTTTGTTTTTCCTTTTTTGGTTGGGAGAATTTTAATGACTGTTTCTACTTTGTTTGTACTTCTTTGTTCTGATGTTCTTGTTCTGTTTCTTTGTTTGGATGAGTTCTTTTTGATCTTGTCCTTTGTTAGATCACAGGGACACAGCTTCTAGCCAGGTATCTTAACCTATAATTCTTATGATTGTAGATTTTTAAGCATTTTGAGACAATGACCCTCTGAGCCAGTACAATTAAAGAAATTATTGTTCTAAATGATTGAGTAAATCCTCTCTTTAGAAATTACATCATAGGGAAAAAGTGCAAATTTCTTTCTATGGTCCCTGTTTCAAATTTGAAGAGCTTTTATTTCTTCATGTTGGTGTGATGTTTTATGCTAAAGTTTCCTGACAAACTATTGAAGTGTCCTCTAATATAGAATTAGTCTAAAAGAATACGAGGATCTTGGTAATATATTTTTCTTGCCAAGGAAATTCAGTGAGCTTGTCTAAGACTATTAAATCAATTTGATTTGAAAAACAAAATGTAAACACTAAAATAATAACTAGAATAATAACCAGGGATAGAACCTTTAGTTCTATTTGGATGGAGGTATAAATTTATAGTGAGAGACTTTATAGTGAGGCAGGAGAAGACTACAAGCAGACATCATGCACACATGTTTTTGTTACCATCCAATAAAACTGACATCAAGTTGAAATTAATCTGTGCTTGTACCTAAAGTATTCAAGTGATAATATTTAGGAAGTATAATGAACTATGAAGTTCATAAGCAAACTGGAGAAAAAGATTGGTTATTTAAACAGGAGTAAAGAATGAAAATCACATGGAACATCTAAGAGTCATTTACCTCTTTTAAGATTGTTTTTTGTTTGTTTGTTTTTTGAGACAGGGTTTCTCTGTGTAGTCCTGGCTGTCCTGGAACTCACTCTGTAGACCAGGCTGGCCTCGAACTCAGAAATCCATCTGCCTCTGCCTCTCAAGTGCTGGGATTACAGGCGTGTGCCACCACGCCCGGCCTTCTTTTAAGATTGTTAGGCAAAATTCTATTTGCATGATTAACATCAATGATACATCATATAGTTGTCATAGACTAAAATGTTATTCAGTAAAGAATTAGTTTTCTTTTTTTGAGTCTTCCTTATAAAATCATGGCCACAAGTCTACTTATGATGAAAAAATTTAGAGAAACTAGTTTTTTTCTCCCTTTAAAACAGGGTTTCTTTCTCTGTGTAGCCTTTTCTATTCCTGCTCTGTAGACTAACACTAGACTAGATTTGCTTTGTAACCTTCAACTTAGAGCTCCTCCTACCTCTACCTCTCAATTGCTGGGATTAATGTAATGTACCATCATAGCCTAGTGAAACTCAAGTCTTTCAGTGAAGTTTGAAATCCCCAATGTTTTGAAAACTCACAGCTATGGAAAGAATCTAAGTACTATCAGGTGAAACTCAGATCACATGATAAGTATGTAATAGTACTGAACATGGCAGAAAACAGATATAAATGAAAAAAATGAGTGAGATCTGAATAAACTGTGGAGTTTAGAGTAATGTTGATTTTCTGATTTGAAAGTGTGCCAGGCAAGTAAATAATAATAACATTAGGAAAAATCTAAGTTTAGGTAAAGGATATAAGGAGACTGCACCAACTTTGAATATTTATGAGTCTGAAATAATTTACAATAAGGCTTAAAAACAGTCTAAGTAAAGGAAGTAATATCTATCTAAATATCATTGAAATTTAGATAGAAAAACCAAATCGAACATTTGTTGGAATTCAGTTTTTAATTCACATGAAGAACACAAGGAGAATAATATATGTGGTCATGTTGGTGATAAAACAGTTGGACAGCACCAGACTAACTAAGGAAATGTCACCTGGAATGACAAATGAGAGCCAAATCTGTCAGCACAGATTCAGAATTTGGACTGTTTGATGTTACTTTTTTCACCATGGAACAAATACTTAGGTTTCCAGTAGTTGCAACTTATTTCAACAAGGACATAGTCAATTTATAAGTGATTTTGAAACATAAAACTCTATGATCTACTTTAAGTTAGATGGTTTTCTGAGAAACTGCACTGTTCACAGAATCTTCCAACTTGAAGGAACTTTTCATCCTTCTCTTGGGTCCAGGTGCTGAGTTTTGCCAACTCTCCTTCCTTGACAGTTCCTCATTTTAGATTCTAGTACAACTGTGTGTCACTTCAGTTTCCTGCTTCCACCTCAAGACAGCATCAAAAGCCTTTTTAGGGGCACACTGTGTGTTGGAACTTATGCCTCAGGGATGTTTCCTGTTCTGTAGACTGAGACACTAGTATCACCAGACAGCCCAACCCATTAGTCAAGCTTCAAGCTTTTAATCATTTGGCTGATTTATTTTTAAGTTTTAATAATTCTGATCCTTTATTTTTATTTTCTTTCCTCTAGGTGTTACATTTTGCTTTCTGCCCTCATAAAAGTGCCAAATCTGTGATCATAGGTTTATTTCCCAGGAGATTCAAAGTAATCAAAGACACAGGTGAGAATCTTGCCCCAAAACCCACACCTTTCAAATAGCTGCTCAAAACTTGTTAAAAACCAACAAGTTATTTACTTTGATTTGATTTGATTTGGTCTGATTTGACACATCATTGGTTTTTATTTGTAATTCTAGGATTGGGAAACACTTCCTGTATAAAGTGTAATGATCAGTCTGGTGGTCTTAGTTAGCTTCATGAGCAGAAAAATAGAGAACGAAATATGAGTCTGAGGAAAATTGCGAGTTAAGGAAGAGGATGTTTCCATGTTATATTTGCTCAGCTTTTTCCTTTCACCCCCGGAGTTTTGTTCTGTTTTTCTTGGAAACAAACCCATTTAAAAACTGATCACAATCACCCAATACCCACCCATATGCTGCAGCCTGTGTGCTTCCCAGGAGGTCCACAGTAATCAAAGGCACAGGTGAGAATCTCACCGAAATACCCACAGCATCTGAGACAACCATGGGGCACAGCTGGTGTGGGACACCCTTGCCTTGGCCCCTCCCCAGAACTCCACCTTTCTTCAGTTCTGGCTTAAATACCTGAGCCAGATCACCAGCCTAATACCCATCCACATGCTACAGTCTGCATGCCTCCCAAGAGGGCGGAAGTAACCAAAGACACGGAGGCCCAGCTGACACGGGACCCACCTGCCCTGCAGAGCTCCACTTCCATTCTAGTCTGCTTCTCTACCAAATGCCAGATCAGTGGGCCTGATACCCTCCCATACGGAGGCCTGCTCTAACCAGAGACACAAGAGGCCCACCCTAACCAGAGACAGCACTGCCTGCTTCCAAGGAGGCCAGCTGTAGTCAGAGATGCCCAGGCCAGTTAATACCAATGATAAGCAGATGGCCAGAGGCAAGCATAAGATCATAAGCTACAGAACCCAGTGCAATTCAGCACCACCAGAACCCAGTTCTCCAGCCACAGCAAGCCCTGGATACCCCAACACACCCGAAAAATTACATAGTGGCCTAATGTCCAATCTCATGAAGATAATAGAGGCCTTTAAGGAGGATATTAATAATTCCCTTAAGAAATAAATAACTCCCTTAGGAAAACACAGTAAACAGGTAGAACCCCTTAATGAGTAAACAAATAAATCTCTTAAAGAAATACAGGAAAATACAATCAAGCAGCTAAAGGATTTGAACAAAGTGGTCAAAGAACTAATAATGGAATTATAAACAATAAAGAAAACACAAAGAGAGGCAACCCTGGAGATGGACAACCTAGTAAAGCAATCAGGAGCTACAGATGCAAGCATCACCAACAGAATATAAGAGATAGAAGAGAGAATCTCATGTGTAGAAGATACAATAGAAAGTATTGACACATCAGTCAAAGAAAATACAAAGTATAAAAAACTCTTAACCAAAGATATCAAGGAAATCCAGGACACAATGAAAAGATCAAACCTAAGAATAATAGGAATAAAAGTGGGTGAAGAATCCCAGGTCAAAAGGCCAGAAAACATCTTCAACAAAAATCATAGAAGAAAACTCTCCTAACCTAAAGAAAGAGATGGCCATAAAAGCACAGGAAACCTACAGAACACCAAATAGACTGGACCAGAAAAGAAAATCCTCTCATCATATAAGAATCAAAACACTATTAAAAACTACCATGATTCATACCTATATATCTGACAGTCAAATAAAAAAAAAAACCAACCAAACAAACTTTGGTTAAACTTTGGCCTAGTGTCTACTTAAAAGATTAAAAGTTAGTTATTAAAGGTACAGTTTCTGGTTCCCTGTAGATAGTGAAAAGGTACACATAGACGCTTGGCTGTGAGATCTGTGGTGGAAGATGGGAAATGGAACCCTGTAGTGTAAGTAACATCCAGGCAGCAGAGACCCCTCACCTGTTACTTGATGAATGAATGTATTGCTGTACTTTGGTGTAAATGTCTCTCACTTTCTTTTTCTCAGTGTTTGTAATTTGTAATATTGACAGGATATTCTTGGAATGCAAGACTCATCACTTTGTTTCTAGAGTCATCTAATGTGATATACCAATTTTTATAAGTGATATTTAGATAATTCTAATAACTGTACATTCAACAACTAATTAAAATGTTTTGTATTGGAAAAAAGAATCAAAACACTAAATGCACAAAGAATATTAAAAGCTGTAAGGGAAAAAGGGTAAGTAACATAAAGGCAGACCTATCAGAATTACACCAGACTTCTCAACAGAGACTCTAAAAGCCAGAGGATTCTAGATAGATGTCATCCAGACCCTAAAAGAACACAAATGCCAGCCCAGGATAATATACCCAGCAAAACTCTCAATCATCATAGAAGGAAAAACCAAGATATTTCATGACAAAACCATCTAAACAATATCTTTCTATGCATCCAGCCCTACAGAGGATACTGGAAGGAAATCTCCAACAGAAAGAGAGTAACTACATCCAAGAAAACACAAGAACTTAAACATTTTTACAACAAAGCCAAAAGAAGAAAATTATATACATATAATACCACCTCCAGCAACAAAAATAACAGAAACTAACAATCATCTATCTTTAATATCTCTCAACATCAAAGGACTCAATTCCCCAATAAAAAGACACAGACTAGCAGGCAGGATACAATAAACAGGATTCAGCATTTTGCTGCATACAAGAAACATACTTCAGTGACAAAGACACATATTACCTCAGAGTAAAAGGCTAGAAAGAAGTTTTCCAAGCAAATGATTCCAAGAAACAAGCTGGAGTTTGCATTCTAATATCCAATGAAATAGACTTTCACCCCAAAGTTATTAAGTGAGATGGAAAAAGACACTTCATACTCATCAAAGCAAAATCCACCAAGAGGAAGTCTCAATTCTGAACAGCTATGCCCCAAATGCAAGGGCACCCACATTGATAAAAGAAATTTCACTAACGCTCAAAACACACATTGAGTTCCACATAATAATAGTGGAGACTTAAACACCCCACTCTTACCAGTGGACAGGTCATTGAAACAAAACTAAACAGAGACACAGTGAAAGTAACAGAAGTTATGAACCAAATGGATTTAAGATGGGGTCAGCCTATGGTGGCCAGCAATTGGAGAAATTACTCAACAGACTTTTCTCTGAGGGAACACAGCTTGATTCATTGGGGCCTTCACTTTCTGTGGCCATCAAAAATCTCTGAGTTTTTTTTTTTAACTCTTAGGGCCTGTCAAGAAAGAAAAGGAAAGAGAGAATACACACACACACACACACACACACACACACACACACACACGATGAAGCAAAAGGCAGACTCCAATAACTTCACACATATAAATATATATACATGTGTGCATACACACACACACATGCATACGTGCAGACAGACCTACAGATAGACATAAATATAAACAGTCACACATTGAATGGCTAGAGCAAATTTCTATCAAGCAGGCTCCAAGAGTTTTACACATACACATATGTACATATGTGCACATATACACATACACCCCTGGTGGATGGAGCAAGCTCCAATACTGTTTTTTTCTTCCATAGTCTATATACCCCACAAAAATCTTTCAAGCAGGTAAAATTACAATGTGGTTACATTCTATTTTCTTTGAGTGAATGACTATGAAAACACAGTGTTTCCCGATAACTTTACAAGAAAAACATTACATAATACAGGTAAAGAAAACACATTATTCCTAAGAGCCCATGTACCGTTGTAACTAAGCAATTTGTTATAGATTAACAAAGTGTGAGCAAGCAAGGTAGTTTTCTCAGCCAAGTTTCTCTTACTGGAAAGCAGCAATTTGTGGTTACAAAGAAAGGAACAATTACCTTACTGCTTATCTTTAAAGTAATCTTATAAGAATCTTAAAAGGATCACAAATCTAAACTTTTATACAAAAATCAGTCATGTCGTCTTTAAATCTCAGTACGCAATCTACTCATTAGCAATTTTTATTAAATCATAAACAGGAAACTGAGGGCAAAAATGAGTACAGGAAACCAATCATCGCCAGTCCATCATCAGTAAAGTCACGCCTGTCATCGCTGCCATTGCTCTTGTTCCCTGACTTTAAAAAGTTCCTAGCTGAACTTTTAACAATGTGCCTTTCTGAACTTTAAATTGTTCCCTAAGATTTTCTATACGATAGTCAGTACTCAAATCATCTTAGCCTAGCTTTACTAACAGTTTTATTTGTCCAAATGTTTTCTAAGGGTGGTGGTCATAGCTGACAACCTACATCTCTTCCCTGGGGTGGTGATAGAATCATTAATCTGTTCCAGCAGCAGTGCCTGGAAGAGATCAATCACTATTATTGTGAGACAGGAAGCCCCCTTAGAGTTTTCGTACAATTCTCAGATTAAGCGAGAAGTGAAGGCAGCAAGCAGAGCAGAACTCCATAACAGCATGAAGTCCTTAGGGGTCATCTTTCTCTGAGGCTCACTCATCGAAATTGGGCTAACAGGTGGGCTGCGTTCCATGAGTTCTAAATCTATTTGTTGTTCCTGCCTCATGACCCTTGGCAATGTCTTCGTACTGGATTGTGAAAAAGTCAGGACATCAAATAAGCTGAAGGGACAGAAAATAGATCACCAGGAGAGTAAAACAAATCAGATGAAATGAAAGTTAATATTTGTGTTTAAAGTGTCTATTTAAGATGTGATTTTTTTTTTTTTTTTTTTTTTTTTTTTTTTACAAATGTGCTCTTTAACATTGACCATTATTGCCGGGCATTGGTGGCACACGCGGCACACGCCTTTAATCCCAGCACTTGGGAGGCAGAGGCAGGCGGATTTCTGAGTTCGAGGCCAGCCTGGTCTACAGAGTGAGTTCCAGGACAGCCAGGGCTACACAGAGAAACCCTGTCTTGAAAAAAAAAAAAAAAAAAAAAAAAAAAAAAAAAACCCAAACATTGAGTATTATTGTACTGATCATTGTAGTGACATAAAATTATTGGAGAGGTAAGGCTGTCAACTCTTTTGTCTTCAAGTCTGTTCTATAAACACTGATATCCAAATCCAATTCAGGCAGAAAACAAGCAAGGGTACATCACATATTAGTACCTAGTGACGTTCATTCGATATAATGAGGTTTGTATAGCACACATCCATCTGAAATTCTACTTTGTATGTTCATGGACCTTTGGTTATATTTAAGAAAGCTTAATATAATTCCTAAGCTGAGTGCATAGTCTTCTCATTGCCACCTTCATTTCTTTATTCCTAAGTGTATATATCACTGGATTTAAAAAAGGAGTAACAATCACATCAAAGATGGCAAGAAATTTATCCAGATGGGATGTTGACACTGGCCACAAGTAGAAGAACATTATGGGTCCAAAGAACAAAACTACCACCATGACATGAGCTGACAGAGTGGAGAGGGCCTTATATAAACTACCCAAAGATTTCTTCCGAACAGTCACCAAAATAAATATGTAAGAGATGATCAGAATTAAAAAGGAGGCCACAGAAATGAACCCACTATTGGCAGTAACCATAAACTCCAGTGTGTTGGTGTTTATACAGGCAAGTTTAATAAATCGTGGGAGGTCACAGAAAAAGCTGTCTAGTTCATTAGGGCCACAGAAGGGCAAGTCTACCACAAAAATCAACTGAGTCACTGAATGAATGAAGCCAACAATCCAAGAAGCAACCAAAATCAAAATGCATTTTTGCGGGCTCATGATGAGCAGGTAGTGCAGAGGCTTACATATGGCAACATATCGGTCAAAAGCCATGGCTATGAGCAGCAGCATCTCGGTGCCACCTACTGCATGGATAAAAAAGATCTGAGTGATGCAACCCCCAAAAGAGATGGTTTTGTCCTTTCTCAGAAGGTCATAAATCATTTTGGGTGCTGTGAATGAGGAACATATCAAGTCAATGATGGAAAGATTGGCTAATAGGAAGTACATAGGGGACTGTAATTGGGGGGTTGAAGATACAGTTAGCACAATAAGAAAATTCCCCAACAGACTTGCCACGTAGAACACACAGGAAAAGAGGAAAAGGAAAAGCTGGATCGTCCATGAATTGGAGAGTCCCAGGAACACAAACTCAGATACCACAGAGCGGTTTGTTTTACCCATTGCCTCTGGTGGCTCTGTCAACCCTTATGCTACCTGAAATAGGACAGTGATGAGAAATTCTGGTTTAGGACAGCATCAGGTATTTGACAAAGTCACAGACAATTTAAATGACTAACATGCCTTTGGAGAGAGTTTAAGTAAAGTATCAATTATTAGTCTACTGGGAAATGAGAGCTGAGAGCAGGATAGTCTTCTTCAGGGACGAGTCCCCCAATTGATGATCCAATACCAAATGGTCAGCCCCGAAATCACATATATACAAGTAACACTATATGTATTGAGCAGATTATATTTATGTATTTAAGAATATATATGAACACACACACACACAATGAAAGAAAAAGAAGCCATGAATTTGAAACAAAGGGCTAATTCATGGAAAGGATTGGATGGAGAAAAGAAGGAAAGTGATGTAATCATATAGCTTCAATAAACAAAAACAAACAAACAAACAAACAAACAAACCTTCTCTCACCCCCCACTTCTTGCCATCTGCAGCAGGTGGAAGACTTGGCTCCAGGATCATCGACTCTAGAGAGCTGGCTCTGCCTCTCACTGGCTGCAGCATTTGGGGGGGTGGGCATTGCACCTCACTGGGCAGCACTGTGGAGCTGACCTTGCTGTGTGGTGGGGCACGGGAGAGCTGGCCCAAGGCTCTCTGCAAATTGTCTGCTGTACTGTGGTCTGAGCAAGGGAGAGATGCCCTCCCCACTCCTTGCCCCTTGCCACCTAAGACAGGGCGAAGAGCAGGCCTGAAGGTTATGAAATCAGGAAATCTGTCCCTCTTCTTCATGGGGGGCTGCAACACTTAGGAGAGTGGGCCCTGCACCCCATTTGGGCAGCACAGCAGTGCTGGCCCCGCTGGTGCAAACTCTGGGGAGCTAGCACCGAGTGCGAGTGCGTGAGAGCAGGAGGGCTAGCTCTGCCCCTTGCTGGTTGTGGCATTGAGTGAGTTAGTTGTCACAGTACTTGAGAGCTCACCCTGGTGGTGTGAGTGCAGGAGAGGTGGTGCATTGACCAGCATTCACTGAGGCTCAGATCCAGGACTCTGAGTTTTCCCACCCCAAGATCAACCCCATTGATGAACTGCTGTATCCCATTAAGGGGCAAATCCTAAAGACCCGAAGTTGCAGAATCTCCATTATAGAAGGCATATCTGAAAGGAGCCCTAGTGAGGATCCAGTACTGATGGGGTAGAGGAAGCCAGAAGCCTCAAACAAGACCAGTGACTCTGTGAAAGCAAAGAAATGTGGACAAAAGGGTGTGTTTTGTGGGACAAAAATGGAACCTACTGTGACACACTACAGTGCCTGTAAGATTTTTTTCTCTTTTAGAGAAGAGGTTGCAAAGGTGGAGGGCAGGTACGAAGGAATGGGGAGATGAGTGGGACTGGAATGCATGATGTGAAACTCACAAAGAAGTTAAATAAAACGAAACCTCAAAAAAAAAAAAAAAAAAAAAGAAAGAAAGAAAAAGAAAAAAACGTGCTTTCTCCAGGCCAAAAAATAAAAAGCAATTGCTATGCCTCTCATATAGTATGCCGAAAGTTAAATCTTTAATGTACTTGGATAAGCATATTTGCTATATTTTTAAAATACAATTTTGTAGGCACATCTTTTAGAAGACTCTGAACTAAAAGAATTTTGGATATTAAATGTCAAATTCTCAAGAAACTGTGGTTCCATAATTTGGAAATTTCTTTGTATATTAATACTATCTATCTATCTATCTATCTATCTATCTATCTATCTATCTATATGATCATAGAAAAATGCCTATATACATATTTCTGGCTCAGAGATGGACATTTATCTGTAAACTGAGATAAGGTGACAAGTGAGGGTGGAGGGTACAGGTTTATAACACTCACTGTGTGTTTTAGTGAAGTTAAGAAAAGCATGAATACTGTGGAGCAGACTCTCACTGATGCTCAGTGGTTAACATGCTTCAGATTCCACGGTGAATTCATTTCTTCTGCTTGGTTACGTTCTCCCTATGCGGTATGTGTTTCCACTTGAAAGTCTTATTTTCCTCAAAGATAGTTTCTATCAGAAGGTGAGAGAGGGGTACAAGGAGGAGAGATGAGTAGATAAAAAAGAACAAAGTACAACACAAACATACAATACACACACACAACACACGCATACATACAAACACATGTCAATATGAAACTTGCCAATTTGTGTACTAACTTAAGAAAATAATGAAAAGGCAGCTTCCATCCATCTAACCTACCTGGGTCAGTGTTGGAGTGGTCAGGAGTTAGACAAATACCCCAAACCTGCTGACCTTTAGCCTATGCCGTGGCTTGACAGAAAAAGTCAAATGTAATACTTCCAGAGAGGGAAAGGCAGCTAATAAGCAACCCTGGAAAGTTACTTCAGTACTGCCGTAGAATTCTGAGATTGTCTTTCTAAGTATATTTGGCCAAGGGAATTGTTTCCAAGAACCACTAAAGTTTGGCCAGAGCCAAAGGGAAAATGTGGTAATGGGTCACTTGAGGAGAAAGAAGAGAGATGAGGGATTTAGTGTTTGGTATTTAGTTTAGTTATTGAAGATCCCACAGTATTACATATTTTAAATCCCTTTGCCCTATTGATTTCTTATTTATAAGAAAAGAAACTCTATAGAATGAAAATGTATACTTTCCAAAAGTGAAGATGTATTTTATCATTTTCATATGGAGGTAGGAATGGAGAGATAAAAGTAGTAAAATGTCTTTTAATGTTGACTCCAAAATATAATCCATGTCCCATGATAAGGGTTGGACTAATTAGAGGTGATAAGAGAGAGAGCTGTATGGTCAACACTGAGCAAATTTTTCATTGATTATATGATATGGAGAGAAAAACAGAAGTCAATAAGGATAGCTCAAATTCAGGAACTCCAAGATCTGGGGAAGCAATGAAAAGGCAAGTCATTTACACTTTGACCTTTCATAGATTATGATTTTTTCATTTATAAAAATCAACAGAATCTAAACTTTATAGGTAAAATATGTTACTTTCCATAAAACTCCGTAGAAAGGGCCATTTATAAATTATAATTATTTAGTATACCATTTTTTCATTGGTGATGACACAATACTTTAAATTAACATTAGTTTATCTGAATTCTAAAACTCAGGCTAAGAAGCGTAACTGCCCGCAGCCACAGTGAACTGAGTCCCAAAGAGAAGCTGGGGATAGATGGGGAGATGGAGAACGGAGGCCAGGACAACCCAATTGCTGATCGAGGCCCAAAGTTTAATTGGGGTCTGACAATTTAAGGGTTTTTGGGGTGTGTAGGCTCCACTGCTCCACACTGCTCAGTGGGTAGCCTGCTTGATTCAGAAAAGTGTAGGTCTGGCAGATCAAAGGACTTCAGCGCTCCACCCAGGCTAGCTCAGGTGTTAGCTAGTGGCTCACAGGTATTCACAGGAAGCTGCAGGTTCTCTGGAGAACAATGGTTCAGACCCTCAAAGGCTGGATCTTAGCTAGCTCACTACAAAGAAGCTGAATAGTTTTTCTGTTCTCAACTGGAATTCCTCAGGAGTATAGGCCATTTATCAGACTGGGTTTGGAATGGTTTCTATGGCCTTACTTACATGCCTGGAGCCTTGGAGATCTATAGTCTAGACACTTCTTTGAAAACAGTCCTTGGTTGTTAAGTTTTGCCTAAGCTTTGTTAGCGCCAGATTGTTGATCAAGGAATCAAGTAGAAAAAAATCCCAAGCAATGCTGCAAAGCACCCTAACTTCTGGAATCCATGAAACAAAAACTTTGTTACACCTCATTGGTCAAAGCAACCTTAGGCACCCAGTCAGCTTTAAGATTTGAGAAATACACAATAAATACACAATAAAGTATTTTTTTAATCAACCAGAGATTTTGTGACTAACCATTTTGAGTTGTGTTGATTAGCTAAGTCTCCATTGTAATTAAGTTACTACTTTCCCTGGCCTCTTTATTGTTTGAGAACTGGTCTCACTATGTAGCCCAAGCTAGCCTTGAGCTTGTGATTCTCCTGTAGTAGTCTTCTGAGTTCTGTGGTTACAGGTTGGTATTAGCACCTTGCATAGTGTGATGTGTGAGTCTCCATTGTTCTGAGACAGCGTCACTGTGACTTCTCAAAGGAATGTCAGCTGTTTTCAATGCTTGCTACTTTTTCTCATATGCAATAGGTTTGTAGTAAGACTATAAAATGTTTTATTTCTTATTTATTTTCTCTCTCCTCTCCCCTACACAGTGTGTTTGTGTGCTCATGCTACACCATACTGTGGAGTTCAGAGGAAAACTTGCAGGAGTTGGGGCTCACCATCCATAATTTGAGCTTGGGGGAATGGCTTCAGGTTGTTCAGTTTGGTGGCAAGTATCTATCTGTTCACCCATCTTTCTATCCCTTAAATATCTTCTCAAGGAGTTTAAATCTTGATACTATAAACATGGCTTGATTTGTTCATATGACCTTCTAAAGTTTTGCGTGCCTTGTGCTGAAGAGGCTTCTAGTCCTGAAATAAGTTTCAAAAACATAAAGTAGAAACACAGCCTGGTTACTGAAGTTGAAATGTATGTAATCTATGTAATCTATGGCAGTAATATCAGTAATCTATGGCAACAAAATCCTTAACAGCAATGAATCAGATTATGCATGCAAACATATCTTTTTAACACACACACACACACACACACACACACACACACACACACACACATCTCCATACATACGCAGTCTCTGATTAACTGAGATGTTGTAGAATGGAACTCTGGAAGATATGACAAAAGCTTTTATGAATCTAAAAGATAACAACAGAAAAGGCCAGTCTAACCAACAAAAGCATCAAGAGTCACATAGCTTGATCCCCTCTCACGTGGCTTACAAATTCCTGTATATTCCTGTGTAGTCTGGAAATGGAAGGACTAGGATACAATGAAGAAAGTGTAATGACTCTGCTTTGACTAAAATCTACACATCAAGGTTTTCCTAGTTGCTCTGTCTTGGTTTTACTGCTGTGAACAGACACCAGGACCTAGGCAACTCTCATAAGGATAACATTTCATTGTGGGCTGGCTTATAGGTTCAGAGGTTCATTCCATTATCATCAAGGGCAGGAGCATTGCAGCATCCAGGCAGGAGTGGTGTAGGAAGATCTTAGACTTCTACATCTTCATCTGAAGGCCACTAGAAGACTGGCTTCCAGGCAGGTAGGATGAGGGTCTTAAAGCCCATGCCCACAGTGACACAACTATTCCAACAAGACCACACCTCCAAATAGTGACATTCCCTGAGCCAAACATATTCAAACCATTACATTGCTTTAATTTAGAAACATTTCAGCTTTAGGTGAATGCAATTTTTCATGTTAATATTTTGAAATGTGTTTTGTGATTCTGGTTATATTGCTGTAGTATTATTTTTAATGATTAGAGTTTGAGGACTTGTTAGTAAATGCAGATTCAGCCTTCATGCAACACTCTATTCTGTTACATTCTAATAGCACCCAATCACTTTTTTCGTATGCAAATATACTTTAAGAAGTCTCTGAGTTTGGTTTCCAGAACACATTCTTTGGATAAAGGTTAGAGGGTGGTGCCCATAACTACCTGTAACTAATCTAATGACCTCTTCAGACCTTTTTGGGCATTGAAAAACATATGACACACACTTTCTCATACATAGAGATAAAGCCTAAAAATTTGTAAGTAAATTTAGAGTAAATTCAAAACCTGCTTGCCATAATGACTTAAAAGCATGATTTCCAGAATTTATTTATAAAATCAGACTGGTATGTTTAATTTAAAATAAAATAGCAGGTGATCATCAATCTAATTTGATCAGTTTTCATATAATTTGACGAAGTTTGATTCATATAATTTTTTAAAGTTTGGCTTTAGCTTTACAATTCCTTTATGAGTAACAGAAATAATCGTCAAAGCAATTAATCTTCAGTTCTCTCTCACTTTCAATTTCCCTTCTGCTCCTTTGTTTCACAGAGCAGGTTTTACTGTGCAAACCTCAGAAGGTGTTCTCTTGTAACTGGGTAGGGACTCTATAAACTTCTCCACCTTTCCTGTAACCAGCTGACTTTCACAACTGAAATGGAATCATGTTACTCTCAGGGTCACAGAGCTCCCTTTATCTCTTAATACTCTAAGAGGGTCCATATGGCCTCTGCCTACCTCTTTAGCTATACCTTTATTCCTCATGAATCAATGCGAAGATCCCTCTAATTCATCCACTTAGGCCTGCTTTTTAACACTGTTCCGTATTTTCGAATGATAATTACAAGCTGTGAAATATTTTTGACATCTATTTGACAATCTTCTATTCAACTTTCCTCTCCCCAACAAACCTTCTTGATGTATATAACTTGAAATAAAAATTATATGTATTTGAGTTGTATGAAACTGTCTTTTGGTATACATATACAAAGGGAACTGTATGTCTCAGTGATGTTAATTAACTTAAGTACTACCTTCACCATTACTTTGCTGTGGTGAGAGTATTTCTGTCTATGCTCTCAGCAATTTAGAGGATATAGTATATAATTAGGAGCTGTAGTCACTATACCACAAACTAGAACTCCAGGAAACGTTAATTTTCTTTTTCAACTGTCAACACAAAATTCATCGTCCTGTCCCATGAGACCTTTAAGCCTGTCTTTTGTTCTACCTTTATATCAGCAACTTGCTATAGATGTAGTGATAGATGCATAGTTACAGAGAAGTAGAAATGAATATTTGTTAGATGTCATTTATGTGTTGTGCTAAAATAATTTGTTTTCACAATAACTCACTCTTCTACTAAGTGGTGATAGCCCAGAAATCTGTAACTGTGAATCATTAATCTTATTTTATCCTCTACTGGCATAGAAATTGTCTGAATTTGCTTGATGCCTGTATATAGGTAGTTGATCTAATCTCAATTTTTCTGCTTCAGATAAAGTATGGGCTAACCAGAGGGCTCCAAAATAGGGTGACTCTTGACAATCTTTAAAAAAAAAAGTACATAGGTCTTTTTTATTTAAGTAGTGATTAAACATATGTACACAAAGTTTAGTTCAGCAAGGCTTAATGGTATACACTAATTCCAAAATAGAATTAAATGATCCAGGTTTAGAATGAGATTTCTTGCTTTCTGGAGGGGAGCTGGGAGCACACAGGGCGTAAGATAAGTGGAGCAGCTGGGATGGAAGTCTTCCTGCCTGCCACCATTTGCACTTGGAAGCCCGGAGACTCCACAGTCTTCTGTGCATAGCCCACCAGGAGAGAGAGAGAGATATCTCCCAGCAGTGCTTTCACTTTTGAGCTCAGAGGAGTAAGGGCACAATCTTACAGGCCCACAGGAGGAACAAATTCCAGCCAGAGGCAAGAATACCTACTAGCACCAGATGGCAAAAGGCAAGCACAAGACCCTACCAACAGAAACCAAGGCTACATAGCAACATCAGAACCCAGTTCTCCCACCACAGCAAGTCCCAGTGATGGTTTAATGTTGTTCCTGGGTTTCGGCACCATATGATGGGTTATAAAAGAGAGAAAGGGGTATTAGAGAGTGTGGCATGGTGGTGTGGGGGAAGGGGAGTACCTAGGCAGGCCCATGCCCAAGCACCTCTTCCCCCTGAGGGACCACACACACACCGACATGGTATAGAATAGAGTTTATTCAGG
Organism: Apodemus agrarius; assembly: GCA_964023405.1. Lineage (NCBI taxonomy): Eukaryota > Metazoa > Chordata > Mammalia > Rodentia > Muridae > Apodemus > Apodemus agrarius. The sequence continues at coordinate 69,285,168 of OZ030008.1, forward strand.
GAAGAGGATGGGGGTTAATGGTATAGTGGAGGCAGAGAGAGAGAGAGAGAGAGAGAGAGAGAAAGAGAGAGACAGAGAGACAGAGAGACAGAGAGACAGGAGTGGAGGCTGGCCATGGCCACGTGGAGAGAGGGGGGAGGGGAGGAGAGCCCAAGAGGGGCAGAGAGGTAAGAGTGCAGAGAGGTAAGAGGATGAGAGCTTTGAGAGAGAGAGAGAGAGAGAGAGAGAGAGAGAGAGGGGGGGGGAGGGGCAAGCAGCCCCTTTTATAGTGGGCCAGATTTATGGGGCGGGGCATACCTGGCTATTGCTTGGTGGAGCTTGGACAGAGTACTAACACCCAGATACCCCAACACACAGGAAAAGCAAGAGTTGGATTTAAAATCGTATCTCATGATGCTGATAGAGGGCTTCAGGAAAGACTTAAATAACTTCCTTAAAGAAATACAGGAGAACACAGGTCAATAGATAAAAGCCTTTAAAGAGGAAACACAAAAATCCCTTAAAGGAGCCGGGCATGGTGGCACACACCTGTAATCCCAGCACTTGAGAGGCAGAGGCAGGTGGATTTCTAAGTTCGAGGCCAGCCTGGTCTACAGAGTGAGTTCCAGGACAGCCAGGACTACACAGAGAAACCCTGTCTCGAACAAACAAACAAACAAATCCCTTAAAGAAGTACAGGAGATCATAGGTCAAAAGGCAGAAGCCCTTAAAGAAGAAACACAGAAATCCCTTAAAGAATTATAGGAAAACACAATCAATCAAGTGAAGGAATGGAACAAAATTATCCAGGATCTAAAAGTGAAAGTAGAAACAATAAAGAAATCACAAAGTGAGGCATCTCTGGAGATAGAAAACCTTGGAAAGAATTCAGGAGTCATAGATGCAAGCATCAACAACAGAATACAAGAGATAGAAGAAAGAACCTCAGGTGCTGAAGATACCATAGAAAACATTGACTCAACTGTCAAAGAAAATGCAAAATGCATAAAGCTGGTAACCCAAAACATTCAGAATCTCCAGGACACAATGAGAAGACCAAACCTAAGGATTATAGGTATAGATGAGAGAGGATTTACATCTTAAAGGCCCAGTAAATATCTTCAACAAAACTGTAGAAGAAAACTTCCCTAACCCAGAGAAAGAGATGCCCATGAACATACAAGAAGCATGCAGAACTCTAAACAGGCTGGACCAGAACGGAAAATCCACCCGGCACATAATAATCAAAACACTAAGTTTACTAAACAAAGAATATTAAAAGCAGTAAGGGAAAAGGTCATGTAACATATAAAGGCAGACCTATCAGAATCACACCAGACTTCTCACCAGAGACGATGAAAGCTAGAAGATCCTGGGCAGACCTCATACAGACCCCAAGAGAACACAAATGCCAGCCCAGGCTACTAAACCCAGCAAAACTCTCAATCATCATAGATGGAGAAACCAAGATATCCTATGATAAAACCCAATTTGCTTAATATCTGTCCACAAATCCAGCCCTACAAAGGACAATTGGTGGAAAATGCCAACACAGGGAGGGAAACTACACCCTAGAAAAAGCAAGAAAGTAATCTTCCAACAAACCTAAAAGAAGATACCCACACAAACATAAAAATAACATAAAAAATAACAGGAAGCAACAATCACTATTTCTTAATATCTCTTAACAACAATGGACTTACTCAATAAAAAGACATAGAATAATGAAATATTTCTCATGTAAATCTTCAATTTCATCAGAAAATGTTTGTAATTCCCCTTTTAATTAATTTAGTAATTTCTTTTATGCCTACCATTTTATCTGCATTATTTTTCATGATAATCTTCAATTTTAATGTCTTTCTATATACTTCCTCCACTTATCAGAAATGTTTTCAATGTAAATCTTTGATTTTATCACAAATGTTTCTAATTTCTAATTCTAATTAATGTTCAATTAATTTAGTTTTTACATCAATCATTTTTATGTAAAATTTTCAATGAAATAGTCAATTTTAATGTGTTTGCCTATTTATTTCTTGAATTTTACCAGAAATACTTTCCATGTAAATCTTCAATGTTATTAAAATGTTTATAATTCCACCTTCACTCAACTTAAAATTATCTTTATGCCTATTATTTTATCTATATAATTTCAATGATAATCTTTAATTTTTAACATGTTTTACATATATTTCTGCAATTTTATCAGAAATAGTTTCCATGTAAATCTTCAAGTTTATTAGAAAATGTTTATAATTCCACTTTTAATCAACTTAGGAATACTTTTATGCCTACCATTATTATAAAATTTTCCAAGATAATCTTCAACTCTAACCTGTTTTTCTACATTTTTCTACAATTTTATCAGAAATTTTTCCATGTAAATCTTCCATTTTATCATAAAATATTTCTATCCCATATTTCAATTAATTTAGCAATGTTTTACATGTCTACCACTTTATTCCTTAATTGTCTATGAAAATTGTCAATTTTAACGTGTTTTTCTGAAATATTTTCCATGTAAATCTTTAATTTTATCCTAAAGTGTTTTTACTTCCCTTTTCAATAAATAAAAAAAATTTTAAAAAAAATGAGATTTTTTTCACTATCAGCAGGGAAAGGAGGAGAATGAGGGAGCCAGGTGAGGTAGGAAAACATCCAGATAGTCTTCCTCCTGGTCCTCTGTGTGACAAGTCTCAGCACACAGAATAGAGTTCAGATCCCACTCCAAAGAAATCCAGCCCAACCCAACCCAACCCAACCCAATCCAACCCAACCCAAGGTCCTGGGGAGAAAATAGGAGTGGATTTGTTCTGTCTTGGGAAGGTAATTAGGTAGGGGAAAACAGAAAGGCAGTTTATAGGAATGTGTCAAGAAGGGACCAAATATTGACAGGAAACAGACAAAAGCTTTTCAGTGACTTAGGAATTCCTGACATTTTCAGGATTCCTGGGAGCAACAGTAAACACTCTGCACTTTGAACAGAGACTTAACCAGTTAACAACAGTGTTTGGCAGTCATTCTTTTTCCAACAGTTATTTATTCAAACTCTCAAACTCTGTTTCTTTTTTTTTGTTTGTTTGTTTTGTTTTGTTTTTCGAGACAGTGTTTCTCTGTGTAGACCTGGATGTCTCAGAACTCACTCTGTAGACCAGGCTGGCCTCTAACTCAGAAATCCACCTGACTCTGCCTCCCAAGTGCTGGGATTAAAGGCGTGCACCACTACTGCTCAGTCAAACTCTAGTTTAAAATTGGCTAATCTTTTGCAGCAAATAATACAAAGTCAGGTTCTGTGATAATGAAGAAACTTCATGAGAAGTCTTTTCAGTCTTCAATATTTTCATGATACTATCATGGAATAAAGATATCCCAACAATAGATGGTTCACTGTCCTTCACTTATGTATAATTGCATTTGGACTGAAGAACACTATAGAATTATTTTACTACAAAATTTACTGCTCAGTCCTATGATATTTGAATAGCAAAGAAGTGAATATTTAATGAAATATTAAAATGTCAGACTATAGATCTCAAATATATTTTATTTACTTGATGTTTCACTATTTTGTAGTGCTATATGAAGTTATAAAAATGTGTTTAGAAATTCTAAGTGCAGGTGAAAGGACTTACTTTCCTGGAGGCAGAAGAGTATTTTGCTTCAAGGCAGGGCTGCTTGGCTTTGCAGCCTAGATCTACCACTTGCCAGATTAGTGATATTCTTGTGTTTTAGTTCTCTAATCAATAATATAAGAGTGAAAGTATCACCCACTTAGTGTTTGCTAGAATTGAATCAATCTATATATACAACCTGGAATATTATATACATATAACAATTTTTAGAGGTTGTACAGAGGGACCTGTGGGTGGTTGCAGGTGAGTGTGTGTGGGTTCATGGTGGGAGTCTAGAAGTTGGCTGTGGTGCACCCATGGGTGGTCAGAGTAGGCAGGCTCACTAGTTGTAGGACCCAGGCTAGATCTGGAATGTTATAGAAAAGCTGTCCATCGTTTTTAATACCTAACCAAAACATTTTTTGAGCCCTTACTAAAACAGGGAACTATAACAATGACAGGAGTAACACTCATCTACAATAGTGAATTTCTGGTCATATTCTCTGTGTGACCTCTCTTGAAGGCTTAAGAACATCAGAACTGGTGGTTTGAGAGGAAAATCAACTTGCTTTGAGGTATTTTACATATCAATCATAAAAGAATAATCATAAATTTAAGGAAAGTATTCCTTAATTTATTTTGAAAAAAATCATCAAGATTTTATAAATAGTATATAGAATAAATAGTATATAGAATTACCCTGACTATTAAATACTTTATATGAGAATCCAGCACAGAATCTGAGGCATAAAAACTCCAGTTCTAAATCCCTTTATCTGTGTTAATCAAGGTACAGGAGATGATAACTTGGTGATCTCCTAAATTTAACCCATTATACAAAATCGTTAATAGAAAACTGAAATGTGACTGACTTTATTTTCATTTCATGGTCACTGAGTGGATATTTGACAGCTCATCTATTTCCAAGTTCACAGTGCTCTGATACTATAGGTGAGGTTCAGTGGAGTGATTATGTAAGACATCAATGAAGGATACTGCTCGAAGCTCTCAGCATTGTCCTTCTACTGTTTTTTTCTCATAGATTATTGCAAGGAGTGCTGTAGGTAACTTGGGAACCCATGCATGGCAGGTCAGTTTGTTATCAGTTGTATAACCCAAACTTGAAAAATAGTGTATTCAGGTGACACCTGGTTTGAATCACCTGGTAACACATATAATGAAATAGTTTACCTAAAGCTTGTATTAACTGTAAAGATTACATTTAAAGTAAATCATATGTTATATGAAAATCATAGAGTCAGGTACAGCCAGGAGCACAGGGAACACAGTGGCAGAGGAGCAGGGACAGGGTCCATCCGTCCAGGCTCCACCTGTATTCAGGAGCTGGGCAGCTCCAAAGAAGTCTGTGCAAGGGGAGAGGCAGTCACATAGGGGTGCTGAGATAGGCCTGCAGGCCTACAGGAGGGACAAGCACCAGCCAGAGACAGCAGGACTAACTAAGACCAGAGATAACCAGATGGTAAAAGGTAAACGTAGGAAAGTTACCAACAGAAATCAGGGCAACATGGCACCATCCTAGCTAAATTTTCCCACAACAGCAAGTCCTGGATACCCCAAAACACCAGAAAAGCAAGATTTGGATTTAAAATCACAGCTCATGATGTTGATACAGGGCTTCGAGAAGGACATAAATAACTGTTAAAGAAATACAGGAGAACATAGGTAAACAGGTAGAAGCCCTTAAAGATTACAGGAAAGCACAATCAAACAGGTGAAGGAATTGAACAAAACCACCCAGGATCTAAAAATGGAGGTAGAAACAATAAAGAAATCACAAAGGAAAACAACTCTGGACATAGAAAACCTAGGAAAGAAGTCAAGAGTCATGGATACAGGCATCAACAACAGAATACAAGAGATAGAAGAGAGAATCTCAGATGCAGAAGATACCATAGAAAGCATTGATACAACAGTCAAAGAAAATGCAAAATGCGAAAGCACCAAACCCAAAACATCCAGGAAGTCCAGGACACAATGAGAAGACCAAACCTAAGGATTATAGGTATAGAAGAGAGTGAGGATTTACATCTTAAAGGGCCATTAAATATCTTCAACAAAATTATAGAAGAAAACTTCCCTAACCTAAAGAAAGAGATGCCCATAAACATACAAGAAGCCTACAGAACTCCAAATAGACTGGACCAGAGCAGAAATTCCTCCTCTTACATAATAATCAAAATGCCAAATGCACTAAACAAAGAAAGAATATTAAAAGCAGTAAGGGAAAAAGGTCAAGTAACATATAAAGGCAGACCAATCAGAATTACACCAGACTTCTCACCAGAAACTATGAAAGCTAGAAGATCCTGGACTGATGTCATACAGACCCTAAGAGAACATAAATGTCAGCCCAGGCTATGTTACCCAGCAAAACTCTCAATTACTATAGATGGAGAAAACAAGACATTCCATGATAAAACCAAATTTACACAATATCTTTCCACAAACCCAGCTCTTCAAAAGATAATAGATGGAAAATGCCAACACAAGCAGGGAAACTACACCTTAGAAAAAGCAATAAAGCAATCTTCTTTCAACAAACCCAAAAGAAAATAGCCACACAAACAGAATTCCATCTTTAACAATGAAAATAACAGTAAGCAACACACCTTTCCTTAATATTTCTTAACATCAATGGTTTCAATTCCCCAATAAAAAGACATAGACTAACAGACTGGATATGTAAACAGGACCCAACATTTTGCTGTATTCAAGAAACCCTCCTCAGTGACAAAGACACTTATTACCTTATAGTCAAAGGTTGGAAAACAATTATCCAAGCAAATGGTCCCAAGATCAAGGTGGAGTGGCCATTTTTATATTGGATAAAATCGACTTTCAACAAAAAGTTGTTAAAAAAGATAAGGCGGGACACTTCATACTTATTATCAAAGGCAAAATCTACCAAGATGAACTCTCAATTCTGAACATCTATGCTCCAAATGCAAGGATACACACATTCATAAAAGAAACTTTACTAAAGCTCAAAGCACACATTGCACCCCACACAATTATAGTGGGAGACTTTAACACCCCACTCTCAAAAATGGACATCATGGAAACAGAAACTAAACAGAGACACAGTGAAACTAAAGTTATGGATCAGATGGATCTAACAGATATTTATAGAACATTTCATCCTCAAGCAAAAGAATATACCTTCTTCTCAGCACCTCATGGTACCGTCTCCAAAATTGACCATATAATTTGACACAAAACAGGCCTTAACAGATACAGGAATACTGAAATAATTCCATGCACCCTATCAGATCACCATGGCCTAAGGCTAGTCTTGAGTTCAAACAAAAACAACAGAAAACACACATAAGCATGGACATTGAACAATGCTCTTCCCAATGATAGCTTGGTCTGTAAGACCCGAAAGAAAAATGGGGATGCCCCCAGCACCTCACGCCTCGGAAGGCAACACCCCAGATCACTCGTGAGAAATGTTCTTGATGCAACAGCAAGAGGATTTTTATTCCAGAGCCTCTGAGGATCATGGCCATACACCGCGCAGGGTAAAAGACTGTGAACCACGAGTGCAGAATCAGGACAGCTTTTATAGGCTTACAGCAGAACCCGCCTAACACAAACCAATCATTCCTTAGCATCGAGAGCCTGTGCAGTGCGAGCCAATGGATTTGTACCACTCCATAGCTTCTAAGCCAATCAGTTTAAATTATCTAAGTGCACTCTCTGAGAACCAGTTTCCTATAGAAGCCAGATAGAAACTAGTGAGCTCATTTCCGCTTACGTGGTCGCCACGTACACATTTCCTATTACGGGGCCAGAATCACGCACAGGGTCACATATGTGTTTCCTGTTACGCATTTCCTGTTATGGGAACAGGGTCACATAATACTCAAAGGCCCCCCAACTAGTAGTAGGTGCTTGGGGACCTGAGCGCCCGCCAGGCACGAGCCCTGCAGCCCGCGTGGTGATCCTGCCAGCCCAGCTGCGCTCGTCCTTGCCTCAGCTGCTCCACAGAGGTGAGATGGGAAAGGACGCCAGGGATCTTCCCAGGCCTGCCGCTTGCAGCTGGACCCTGGAGGCAGGTGTGATGTGTGCATTCCTGGGCTAACAAAGAGCGGGATAAACTTCTGCTTTTTGGGGTCATTTAAGACTTAGGCACAGGGGATTTTTAGCCTGTAATTCTTATCCTTTCAGGTCAAGGAAGAAATAAGGAAAGAAATTAAAGATTTTTTAGAATTTAATGAAAATGAAGGTACAATATACCCAGACTTATGGGACACAATGAAAGCAGTGCTAAGAGGAAAACTCATAGCTCTAAGTGCCTCCAAAAAGAAATTGGAGAGAGCTTACACTAACAGTTTGACAACACATCTGAAAGCTCTAGAACAAAAAGAAACAAATACACCCAAGAGGAGTAGATGGCAGGAAATACTCAGACTCAGGGCCGAAATCAACCAAATAGAAGCAAAAAGAACCATACAAAGAGTCAACAAAACCAGGAGCTGGTTCTTTGAGAAAATCAACAAGATAGATAAACCCTTAGCCAGACTAACCAGAGGGCTCAGAGGCACTATTCAAATTAATAAAATCAGAAATGAAAAGGGAGACATAACAACAGAAACTTGAGAATTCAATAAATCATCATATCCTACTAAAAGAGCTTATACTCAACAAAATTGGAAAATCTGGATGAAATGACAATTTTCTAGATGCATACCATGTGCCAACTTTAAAACAGAATCAGATAAACCATCTAAATAGTCCTGTAAGTCCTGAGGAAATAGAAGCAGTTGTTAATTGTCTCCCAACAATAACAACAAAAAGCCCAGGGCCAGACAGGTTTACTGGTGAATTCTATCAGATCTTCAAAGATGAGCTAATACCGATACTCTTCAAACTATTCCACAAAATAGAAACTCAAGGAACACTACCCAATTCATTCTATGAAGCCACAATAATGCTTATACCTAAACCAAACAGACTAAACAAGGAAAGAGAACTTCAGACCAATTTCCTTTATAAACATTGGTGCAAAAATTCTCAACAAAATTCTGGCCAACCACATCCAAGAATGCATCAAAAATAATAATTCACCATGATCAAGTAGGCTTCATGCCAGGGATGCAGGGATGGTTCAATATACAGAAATCCATCAATGTAATACACTACATAAACAAACTCAAAGGGAAAAAAAAAAACACATGGTCATTTCATTAGATGCTGAAAAGGCTTTTTGACAAAATCCAGCATCCCTTCATGATAAAAGTCATGGAGAGATCGGGAATCCAAGGCCCATACCTAAACATAGTGAAAGCAATATACTGCAAACTGGTAGCCAACATCAAATTAAACAGAGAGAAACTTGAAGGAATCCCACTAAAATCGGGGACCAGACAAGGTTGCCAACTTTCTCCCTATCTATTTAGTATAGTACTCAAAGTCCTAGCCAGAGCAATTAGACAACAAAAGGAGGTCAATGTTATACAAATTGGAAGGGAAGAAGTCAAAGTATCACTATTTGCAGAAGATATGATAGTATACTTAAGCGACCCCCAAAATTCCACCAGAGAACTCCTAAAGCTGATAACTTCAGCAAAGTGGCTGTATATAAAATTAGCTCAAACAAATCAGTAGCCTTCTTATACTCAAAGGATAAACAAGCTGAAAAAGAAATTATGGAAATGACACCTTTCACAATAGCCACAAACAATATAAAGTATCTTGGTGTGACTCTCACCAAGCAAATGAAAGATCTGTATGACAAGAACTTCAAGCCTCTGAAGAAAGAAATTGTAGAAGATCTCAGAAGGTGGAAGGATCTCCCAGGCTATGGATTAGAAGGATTAATATAATATAGTAATATTAATTACTATAATTACTATAGTCACTTGCTTGGTGAGAGTCAATGTAATATTTTTGTTTTACAACCTTTGACTCTGAAGTAGTAGTGACTGCCTTTGGCACTGAGGTGGGTTTCCTGTATGCAGCAAAAAGTTGAGTCTTGTTTACATAAATTTGCTTTTGTCATGGAATGTCTTGTTTTCTCATCTATGGTAATTGAGAGTTTTGCTGGGTATAGTTCATTCATGTTCTCTTAGGGTCTGTATGACATCTGCCCAGGATCAATCCTCTCCCACTTCTCTGTCCTGGTAATACCCTATATTGCTGCATCAAACCTTTCTAGGACCAGGGCCCTCTCCTTCCTTCCTTCTAGGGAATCATTTGACATGTGAATTGTGTCTTGGGTATTCAGAGCTTCTGGACTATCCACTTGTCAGTGACTACATTCCATGTGTGTTCTTTTGTGATTTGGTTACCTCACTTAGGATGATATGTTTCCAGTTCCAACCATTTGCCTAAGAATTTCATGAATTCATTTTTTTAAAATTTCTTAGTAGTATTCCATTGTGTAAATATACCACATTTTCTGTACCCATTCCTCCATTGAGGGACATTTGGGTTCTTTCCAGAGTCTGGCTATAATAAATAAGGCTGTTATGAACATAGTGGAGCATGTGTCCTTATTACATGCCGGGGAATCCTCTTGGTATATGGCCAGGAGTTGTATGACAGGGTCCTTCGGAACTGTCAGGCTCAGTTTTCTGAGGAACTGCCAGACTGATTTCCAGAGCGGTTGTACCATCTTGCAATCCCACCAACAGGTAGAGGAGTGTTCCTCTTCCTCCACATCTCACGAACACCTGCTGTTTCCTGAGTTTTTAATCTTAGCCATTCTGACTAGTGTGAGGTAAAAATCTCAGGGTTGTTTTGATTTGCATTTCCTTAGTGACTAATGATGCTGAACATTTCTTAAGGTGCTTCTCAGCCATTCAAAGTTCTTCAGGTGAAAATTCTTTGTTTAGCTCTGTACCCCATTTTTTTTGCATTCAACAAAGGATTTTATTTTAATTATTCACAGAACAATATTACAATATTTTATAAAAATATTAAGTTTTAGGCTGCCATTATTTATTTAAAAAAGTGTTTGTGCTAGAAGGCTGCTTTTGCCAACTTTCATTTTTGGTAAGGGTGTTAAAGTTCCATGTTAAGACAATACAGATGAAAGCTGTTGAAAAAAACATCTTCAAATGTACAAAAGTATTTCTTTTTCTCAATAATTAAAAATACATAACAATTTAAACTGAAAACATATAAAGTTAGTGTTCCATCTTTACTATACAATTTTTATTATAAGGAGCTGCTCCATTTAGTTAAAATCTAAAGAATGCCATCAATTTTTTCTGCCTTATTTTCTGATCACCATTAGTAATAAACACAATTTTATTACCCTTTAAAGAATGCTTAGATAAACTACAATACCATAGTTCACATGAAGCCCTTTAAAACACTCATGTCACAAACTGTAGACATCAGGGCAAAAGGACCCAGTCTTCTCAGGAGACCCTCTTGGCAGAGGATTCAGTACTGAATAGGTTAAATAAAAGAAACACAAACACAACTTGTAGTACCAGAACTTTTGCCAACTTGCATGAAGTTCACTTGTCACATTTAAAAAGGTTTAAATTTGAACATGTTTACCGTGGCACACATTTTTACATTTACTGATGGTGGTTTAAAATTAAATTCTGAAAATAAAAAGAACTTGATATAATGCCTTAAAGTATAACTATAAAATAAAACATTTTAAGACATAAATATTACTTATTTCATTTAACAGACTCCATTTTCTCTTATTAGATCCTTAAACCGTTAACACTACTCAGTTCAAATTAATATTTCATAATTTCTGAGTTAGAAAAACTCTCATTTTAAATGTTTTACATCTGTGCCGCACGATCCTCGGTGGGCACTGTGAATTTCCACAGGTAAAGCGCAGGGTCTCGGTGGACACTGTGATTAATTTCCACAGGTAAAGGCCTTGTACAATAGAGGCGGTCCTCTGAGTAAGACTCGCACCGTCCCCGAGGGAACCTCGCTGCAGGATTCCCTGGCCGGAGAGAATTTTGAGCTCTAATCTCAGGGCAGCCTTGCCTTTGTGACTTTCCTTTGATCTATTTCGAAAGAATTTCTGGTAGCCTGGGCTATAAGTAACCAGGCAAAAATGTTAGTTCTTTGAACTACAATACTGGCCAAAAAAACCTCGCTTCTAGGCAGCATCGCTTTGCTTAGTAGTTTGCATAATTACATTGATCTCCCAACAAAATGTAAACGTTTATGGCTATGCTGATTGAGAATGGCTCTGACATTGTGATTTGCAAAACTTTAACTTAACACTACGATCTCAGGTTCCCTCAGAGAGGGCCAGGTGATAATTAGGTTACTCACTGAATCTCATTAAGACCTAGGGGGTCTGGTTTACCATTCCCTTTATGAAAGCCACACAGAAACGTTTTCTACCTGACTGATTCTACATTTCCTCATGGCAAATGGTTATTGCTAATTGTCTTTTGTCCCTGCTGTACTGGATACATCCTTTTATATGTAAAGATCTCATGTTTAAAATCCCCTGGCTGACTGCAACAAGTTGCACTCAGACACCAAATACACTAAAATTCCAACCTATCTCTGTGTCATAGTGTTCTGTTTGCCATTTCGCCTGGAGCCCGTGCTTTCCTGCTTCGCGTAAGAATCCTAGCCCCAACCATGAGAGAGTGTGGTCTGTAACACATCTGTACTTTAAAAGGGTAAAAATTCCCCCCTTTTTATTATGGTTACTCAGAGTAAGTGTTCTTCCTCAACTATATTATAAAGGGAAACTATGATAACCATAAAGTATATTTGAAGTGTAAGTAAAGTTTCCAATAGGAATTTGAAACTTGGTATTCTAAAAGGTTCTGTATAAAAGCTGGGCCACTGAAATTAGAGTAAAGCCTTATCTTTACTATTCTGAGGAGGTAAATCTTATTTAGTGTATATGATAAGAAAATTCATTTTACAATTAAACTTTATAACTTTTTAAGTCTAAGAAAACCACTAATGAGGAGCTGAGTGCCAGAAAGCCATGTTGTCACTCCACAACACCAATATTAAACATTCCATCCCAGCCCAGCCCAATATCTGTAGAACTTTCATATTTCTTCTCTCATATTTCTTTTTAATTTTTTATTTTCTATATTATTTCTATATTTCTATTTTATTTTCTATATTTCTATATATTTTATTTCTATATATTTTCTATATATTTATTTTCTATATATTCCAAAGGCTTTCCCCTTTCCCAGTTCCCCCCTCACCATATATCCCATATGTCTTCTCCCTGCCCCCCTGCCTATTCCCCAATCACCACCCCACCATTTCTCTGTTCTCTTCTGGTACTCTCCTACAAAACTGGATCCAGTCCTTTCACTACAAGGGTCCTCTCCTTCCTTCTTCTTGGGAATCTTTTGACTTGCTAATTGTGCCTTGAGTATTCAGAGCTTCTGGGCTCATTAATATCCACTTATCAGTGATTGCATTTCATGTGTATTCTTTTGTGATTGGGTTAACTCACTTGGGATGATATTTTCCAGATCCAACCATTTGCCTACAAATTGCATGAATTCATTATTTTTAATTGCTGAGTAGTATTCCATTGTATAAATATACCACATTTTCTGTATCCATTCTACCTTTGAGGGACATCTGGGCTCCTTCCAACTTCTGGCTATTATAAATAAGGCTGCTATGAACATAGTGGAGCATGTGTCTTTATTGTATGTAGGGGAATCCTCTGGGTATATGCCCAGGAGTGGTATGACAGGGTCCTCTGGAAGTGTCATGCCCAATTTTCTGAGGAACCACCAGACTGATTTCCAGAGCGCTTGTACCATCTTGCAGTCCCACCAACAGTGTAGGAGTGTTCTCTTTCTCCACATCCTCGCCAGCACCTGTTGTCTCTTGAGTTTTTAATTTTAGCCCTTCTGACTGGTATGAGGTGGAATCTCAGGGTTGTTTTGATTTGCATTTCTCTGATGACTAATGATGTCAAATATCTCTTAAGGTGTTTCTCGGCCATCCGAATTTCTTCTGGTGAAAATTCTTTGTTTAGCTCTGTACCCCATTTTTTGATAGGGTTATTTGGTTCTTTGGGGTCTAACTTCTTGAATTCTTTGTATATATTGGATATTAGCCCTCTGTCGGATGTGGGGTTGGTGAAGATCTTTTCCCACTTTGTTGGTTCTGTAAGGCACAGTGTCCTTTGCCTTACAGAAACTGTAATTTTATGAGGTTACATTTGTCAATTCTTGATCTTAGAGCATAAGCTATTGGTGTTCTGTTCAGAAACTTTCCCCCTGTGCTCATGTCCTCCAGGGTCTTCCCCAGTTTCTTTTCTATTAGGTTCAGTGTGTCTGGATTTATGTGGAGGTCCTTGATCCATTTGGAGTTGATCTTAGTACAAGGAGATAAGAGTGGGTCAATTCGCATTCTTCTGCATGTTGACCTCCAGTTGAACCAGCACCATTTGTTGAAAAGGCTATCTTTTTTCCACTGGATGGTTATAGCTCCTTTATCAAAGATCAAGTGACCATAAGTCTGTGGGTTCATTTCTGGGTCTTCAATTCTATTCCACTGATCTACTTGCCTGTTGCTGTACCAATACCATGCAGTTTTTTTTTTTTGTTTTTTTGTTTTTTGGTGTTTTCGAGACAGGGTTTCTCTGTGTAGTTCGGGCTGTCCTGGAACTCACTTTGTAGACCAGGCTGGCCTTGAACTCAGAAATCCACCTGCCTCTGCCTCCCAAGTGCTGGGATTAAAGGCGTGCGCCACCACCACCCGGCTACCATGCAGTTTTTAACACAATTACTCTGTAGTACTGCTTGAGGTCAGGGATATTGATTTCCCCAGAAGTCCTTTTATTGTTGAGAATAGTTTTAGCTATCCAAGTTTTTTTGTTATTCCAGATGAATTTGAGAATTGCTCTTTCTAGATCTATGAAGAATTGATTTGGGATTTTGATGGGGATTGCATTGAATCTGTAGATTGCTTTTGGCAAGATGGCCATTTTTACTATATTGATCCTCTCAATCCAAGAGCATAAAATATTTTTCCATTTCCTGAGGTCTTCTTCTATTTCTTTCTTCAAGGACTTGAAGTTCCTGTCATGCAGATCTTTCACTTGTTTGGTTAGATCCACGTCAAGATACTTAATATTGTTTGTGGCTATTGTGAAGGGTGTTATTTCCCTAACTTCTTTCTCACCCTGCTTGTCCTTTGAGTACAGGAAGGCTACTGATTTGCTTGAGTTGATTTTATAACCAGCTATTTTGCTGAAGTTGTTTATCAGCTGTAGGAGTTCTCTGGTGGAGTTTTTTGGGTTGCTTAAGTATACTATCATGTCATCTGCAAATAATGATAGTTTGACTTCTTCCTTTCCAATTTGTATCCCTTTGACTTCCTTATGTTGTCTAATTGCTCTTGCTAGAACTTCAAGTACTATATTGAAAAGATATGGAGAGAGAGGGCAGCCTTGTCTAGTCCCGGATTTTAGTGGGATTGCTTCAAGTTTCTCTCCATTTATTTTGATGTTGGCTACTGTTTTGCTGTATATTGGTTTTACTATATTTAGGTACGAGCCTTGAATTCCTGTTCTTTCCAGGACTTTTAGCATGAAAGGATGCTGAATTTTGTCAAATGCTTTTTCAGCATCTAATGAGATGACCATGTGTTTTTTTTTCTTTTAGTTTGTTTATGTAGTGGATTACATTGATGGATTTCCATATATTGAACCATCCCTGCATCCCTGGGATGAAGCCTACTTGATCATGGTGAATGATTGTTTTGATGTGTTCTTGGATTCTGTTGGCAAGAATTTTATTTAGTATTTTTGCATCAATATTCATAAGGGAAATTGGCCTGTAGTTCTCTTTCTTTGTAGGACCTTTGTGTGGTTTTGGTATCAGTGTAATTGTGGCTTTGTAGAACGAGTTGGGCAGTGTTCCTTCTGTTTCTATTTTGTGGAATAATTTGAAGAGTATTGGTGTTAAGTCTTCTTTGAATGTCTGGTAGAATTCTGCACTAAAACCATCTGGTCCCGTACTTTTTTTAGTTGGGAGACTTTCTATAACCTCTTCTATTTCTCTCAGGGTTATGGGGCTGTTTAGCTGATCTATTTGATGCTGATTTAATTTTGGTATTTGGTATCTCTCTAGGAAACTGTCCATTTCCTCCAGATTCTCCAATTGTGTTGAGTATAGGCTTTTGTAGTAGGATCTGATGATTTTTTAAATTTCCTCAGTTTCTGTTGTTGTATCTCCCTTTTCATTTCTAATTTTGTTAATTTGGATACGGTCTCTGTGCCCTTTGGTTAGTCTGGCTAGGGGTTTATCTATCTTGTTTATTTTCTCAAAGAACCAGCTCCTGTTTTTTTTTTTGATTTTTTGTATGGTTCTCTTTGTTTCTACTTGATTGATTTCAGTCCTGAGTTTGATGATTTCCTGTCTTCTATTCCTCCTCAGTGAATTAGCTTCTTTTTGTTCCAGAGCTTTCAGGTGTGCCGTTAAGCTGCTAGTGCATGCTCTCTCTAGTTTCTTTTTCGAGGCACTAAAGGCTATGAGCAGAGCTTAGCACTGCTTTCATTGTGTCCCATAGATTTGGGTATGTTGTGCCTTCATTTTCATTAAATTTTAAAAAGTCTTTGATTCCTTCCTTCCTTCCTTCCTTCCTTCCTTCCTTCCTTCCTCCCTCCCTCCCTTCCTCCCTCTCCTTCCTTCCTTCCTTCCTCCCTCTCCTTCCTTCCTTCCTTCCTTCCTTCCTTCCTTCCTTCCTTCCTTTCTTTCTTTCTTTCTTTCTTTCTTTCTTTCTTCTTTGGCAAAGGTATCATTGAGTAGAGTATTGTTCAGCCTCCATGTGTATGTGGGCTTTCTGTTGTTTTTGTTGCTATCGAAGACAACTCTTATTCCATAGTGATCTGATAGGAGGCATGGGATTAATTCAATCTTCTTATATTTGTTGAGGTCTGTCTTGTGACCAATTATATGGTTGATTTTGGAGAAGGTACCATGAGATACTGAGAATAAGGTATATTCTTTTTCTTTAGTATGAAATGTTCTCTATATATCTGTTAAATCCAATTGGTCCAAAGCTTCAATTAGTTTCACTGTGTCCCTGTTTAATTTCTGTTTTCCTGATCGGTCCATTGAGGACAGTGGATTGTTGAAGTCACCCACAATTATTGTGTTAGGTGCAATGTGTGCTTTGAGCTTTAGTAAAGTTTCTTTTACGAATGAGGGAGCCCTTGCATTTGGAGCATAGATGTTCAGAATTGAGAGTTCTTCTCAGTCGATTTTTCCTTTGACCAGCAAGGAGTGTCCTTCCGTGTCTCTTTTGATGACTTTAGGTTGAAAGTCAAGTTTATCTAATATTTGAATGGCTACTCAGGGTTGTTTCCTGAGACCATTTGCTTGTAAAATCTTCCAGCCTTTTACTCTAAGGTAGTGTTTGTCTTTGATACTGAGGTGTGTTTCCTGTATGCAGCAAAATGTAGGGTCCTGTTTACATATCCAGTCTGTTAGTCTTTGTCTTTTTATTGGGGAATTGAGTTCATTGATGTTAAGAGATATTAAGGAATAGTGATTATTATTTCCTGTCATTTTTTTATTTAATTTTTATTTTCTATATTCTATGTTTACATTCCATAGGCTTTCCCCTTTCCCAGTCCCTCCTCCACCAACTTCCTGTCATTTTTGATGTTAGTTTTATATTTGAGTGGTTATGTTCTTTTGGTTTTGATGGAAGAAAGTTACTATCTTGCTTTTTCCAGGGTGTAGTTTCCCTCCTTGTATTTGAGTTTTCCCTCTATTTTCCTTTGTAGGGCTGGGTTTTTGGAAATATAATGTATTTGGTTTTGTCATGGAATATCTTGGTTTCTCCATCTATGGTGATTGAGAGTTTTGCTGGGTATAGTAGTCTTGGCTGACATTTGTGTTTTCTTAGAGTCTGCATGAGATCTGCCCAGGATCTTCTAGCTTGCATGGTCTCTGGTGAGAAAGTCTAGTGTAATTCTGATAGGTCTTCCTTTATATGTTACTTGGCCTTTTTCTCTTACTGCCTTTAATATTCTTTCTTTATTTAGTACATTTGGAGTCTTGGTTATTATGTGACAGGAGGTATTTCTGTTCTGGTCCAGTCTGTTTGGAGTTCTGTTGGCTTCTTGTATATTCATGGGCACCTCTCTCTTTAGGTTAGGGAAGTTTTCTTCCATAATTTTGTTGAAGATATTTGCTGGCCCTTTAAGTTCTAAATCTTTACCCTCATCTATACTTATAATACTTAAGTTTGGTCTTCTCATTGTATCATGGATTTCCTGGATGTTTTGGGTTTCAAGCCTTTGCATTTTGCATTTTCCTTGACTGTTGTATCAATGCTTTCTATGGTATATTCTGCATCTGAGATTCTTTCTTCTATCTCTTGTATTCTGTTGTTGATATTTGCATCTACGATCACTGATTTCTTCATAAGGTTTTGTATCTCCAAAGTTGTCTGCCTTTGTGATTTCTTACTTGTTTCTATTTCTATTTTTAGATCCTAGATGGTTTTGCTCAGTTGCTTCACTTGTTTTTTTTTTTTTTGTGTGTGTTTTCCTGTAATTCTTTAAGAGATTTTTGTGTTTCCTCTTTCATGGCTTCTGCCTGTTGACACAAGTTCTCCTATATTTCTTTAAGTGATTTTTTTTTCGCAGTTCCTCTTGATTGGTTTCTATCTGCTGACCCATATTCTCCTGAATTTCTTTAAATGATTTTTGTGTTTCCTTTGTAAGGGCTTTTACCTTTTGATTCTTGTTCTCCAGTATTTCTTTCAAAGATTTCTTTATGTGCTTCTTGTAATCCTGTAATAGCTTCATGATATGTGATTTTAAATCCAGATCTTGTTTTTCTGGTGTGTTGGGGTATCCAGGACTTGCTGTTGTCAGAGAATTGGGTTCGGATGCTGCCATATTGCCTTGATTTCTGTTAGTAATGTTCCTACCTTTGCCTTTTGCCATCTGGTTATCTCGGGTGTTAGTTGGTTCTGTTGTCACTGTCTGGTGCTTGAAACTCCTGTGAACCTGTAAGGCTATTTCTACACCTCTGGATGACTGGGTTTCCTCTGGCACAGATTGCTGATGGGCTGCCCTACTCTTGGGTTCCAATGGAGCTCTGGTCTCTCTTTCCCCAAGCAATGTTATACTCAGGGTTGTTTCTGTGTACCTGGTGTTGCCTATCTGGTTCGTCTGGGAGCGAAGATGGTGGAGGGTGTGGGGGCCCCTTCCAAGTGCCAGTCACTCTGCAGGGCAAATGTCCCTGACAGGGATGGCACATAAATGACCCTCAGAGCTGCCCAGGCTTGGGTGCAGGCAGAAGCCTGGCGGGCTGGGTCCTGAGTCATGTTAAATGCGGGATATCTCTGTGTACCTGGTGTTGCCTGTCTGGTCCATCAGGGAGCCAAGATGGCGGAGGCTATGGCGACCCCTTCCAAATTGATCCATTTTTATTTCCCTACACAAAGCTCAAGTCCAAGTGGATTAAGGACCTCCACTTAAAACCAGATACACTGAATCTAATAGAAGATAAAGTGAGAAAGAACCTGGTACACATGGGCACAGGGGAAAATTTCCTGAATAGAACACCAATAGCTTATGCTCTAAGATCAAGAATTGACAAATGGGACCTCATAAAATTGCAAAGCTTCTGCAAGGCAAAGGACACTGTCAGTAGGACAAAATGGCAACATACAGATTGGGAAAAGATCCTACAAACCCTACATCTGACAGAGGGCTAATATCCTATATATACAAAGAACTCAAGAAGGTTAATCCTATTAAAAATGGGGTATAGAACTAAACAATGAATTCTCAAGTGAGGAATACTGGATGGCTGAGATACACCTAAAGAAATGTTCAACATCCTTAATCATCTGGGAAATGCAAATCAAAACAACCCTCAGATTTCACCTCACAATAATCAGAATGACTAAAATAAAAACATCAGGGGACAGTAAATGCTGGAGAGGATGTGGAGAAGGAGGAATACTCTTCCATTGCTGGTGGGATTGCAAGCTGGTAAAACCACTCTGGAAATCATTTTGGTGTTTTTTCAGAAAACTGGATACAGCATTACTAGAGGACCCATCTATACTACTCCTGGGCATATACCCAGATGATGCTCCAATACATAATAAGGACACATGCTCCACTATGTTCATAGTAGCCTTATTTATAACAGTGAGAAGCTGCAAAGAACCCAAATGTCCCTCAACAGAGAAATGGATACAGAAAATGTGGTATATTTACACAATGGAGTACTACTCAGCTATTAAAAACAAAGAATTCATGAAATTCTTAGGCAAATGGATGGAGCTAGAAAATATCAACCTGAGTGAGGTAACCCAATCACAAAAGAACACACACAGTTAAGTGTGTGCTGCTAAGAGGTTAGCCCAAAAGCTCAAAATATCCAAGATTCAACTCACTGACCAAGTGAAGGTCAAGAAGACGCAAGACCAAAGTGTGGATACTTTGATATAAACAAATTATTGGAAAATGGATCAAAATACCCATGGCTCACAGCCAACCAGTAGAATGAGCATAGGTTCTTCAATGGAGCAGTTAGATAAAGGACCCAAGGAGCTGAAGATTTTTGCAGCCCTGTAGGAGGAACAATAATATGTACCAACCAGTTCCCCCAGAGCTCTCAGAGACTAAACTACCAACCAAAGAGTACACATGGAGGGACCTATGGCTCCAGTTACATGTGTGGCAGAAGATGACCATTTGAGACATCAATGACAGGAGAGGCCATTGGTCCTGTGAAGGCTCGATTCCCCAGAATAGGGGAATTCACACCAGACATTGGGTGGGGGGCTGGGTTGAGCAAGGTGAGGGTGGGTGGGATTGGGTGTTTTTGGATGGCTACAGTTGATAGGGGATACCATTTGAAATGTAAATAAAGCAAATATCTAGTGCCTGACTAGTGGTATTTCTGGGAGATAGAGGTGCAAAAGAACTCTTCTTTATTATTGAAAGGATTTGGGGAATGTGGGTCTAAGGTCTGGGGGTATGGGTCAGTGGTGGGCATGTGGTCCTGGGGCTAATTCCCATAACTATCAAAAGAACTGTGTGGGTCAGCTTGAAGCTTGATTCCTTTCCTTCTGAAGCCTGGAAGCTGGATGTTATATGAATGCTGGTGTTTTATTTGCATGAAAAATTCATGAGCAATTAAAATGTTCCTTCATACCTGCTAAGTTAAAAAAAAAGAAAATCATACTGTTTCTCTTCTTGTTTTAATATTTCTATTTATTAATAGTTTGATATTATTTTCCATTCTAATTTCTATACTTTTTACATAGTTATATTCAAGGTCTACAATAATATTATTTTGTGTTTTATTGATACAATGTTTTTACATTTTAGCTGCAAAATATTAAAAGGATTCATATTGACCTACAAGTCACATATATTTCTTTGTCAAAACAATGACAAGACAGAGAAAAGATGCATTATTTTCATATATATATGAGCAATAGTAATCTATATTATCTAGTCTCAAAAATATGTAGTCTAAAATTGATTTTCCCTGTTTTTCTCTATATTTTACCACAAAGCTTACATTTTAATTATAACTACATGTAAAATGGTTAGAAATAGTCAAATCTGTCTGTCAGTGAACTAATTCAGATGATGAAAGTATTGAATTGTTGAATTTATCCTGCTAAAAATCTTTATTTTGTGTATTTATGTTGCTGTACAAATACTGAGCAATTCACAAGGCTTGGATTGAGGTTGCTCTGCAGTTTAGAGAGTTACCTCTGTCTCTGATGACCGGTGTCAAAAAGAAGTTTCCAACAGTTGAGATGATAGGAGGAACAACAATATGAACCAACTAGCACCTTCAGAGCTCCCAGGGACTAAACCACCAACCAAAGAGTACACATGGATGGACCCATGGCTCCAACGTCACATGTAGCAGAGAGTGGCCTTGTTGGATAGCAAAGGGAGGAGAGGCCCTTGGCCCTGAAAAGGCTCAATGCCCAAGTATAGGGAATGCCAGGGCAGGGTGGGTGGGTTGGTGATCAGGGGGA
Organism: Apodemus agrarius; assembly: GCA_964023405.1. Lineage (NCBI taxonomy): Eukaryota > Metazoa > Chordata > Mammalia > Rodentia > Muridae > Apodemus > Apodemus agrarius. The sequence continues at coordinate 69,306,752 of OZ030008.1, forward strand.
GGGGGCAGGATAGGGTGTTTTCCGAGAAAAGGCCAGGAAAGGGGATAACATTTGTAATGTAAATAAAGAAAATACCTAGTAAAAAAAGTATGTTCAGTGTATGATGTTCTGCAAGTTGACATCTCTTCTATAAAAGACATGGCATCTGATGTAAACCATATTTTAAGATGAATTTACTGCTTTTTAATACTTACTGAATTCAAAAGTTCTTTAGCAAAAAGTAATCAGATCTGCAGAGAACACTTGATGAGGTACTTCACAATAGCTATTTAAAACACTGAGACTTTTGAAACTGTTTTTTAGCATGCAATAAAAATATTTAATTAAAAATATATTTAATTAAACTACAGTTACATCATTAATTTCTTCCCTTACCCTTCTCTTGTCTGATCACTCTTCCTTACCAAATTTAAGGCCTCATCTTCATTTACTATTTTTACAGTCATAAAAATTTTATATACACAGGCAGACATATAGATATATTTATATACATATATCTATAAGTACATATATGCATATATGTATATACATATCTATACATATATATGTAGCTACACATACAATATGGCATGTAAATACCATCTGCTGGTTCCATTCAATTTTGTTTGCATATATATGTTTCTATGAAAGAGTTGGCAGTACAGAATAAAAAATGTTTTTATCTTCAAGAATCTTCTAGTTTAATTTTAATCTCTTAAACTGCCAATAAGAGAATTTTTGAAACTTAAAACCCTAAAAAAGAGTCTCCTCATTGCAACCTTCATCTCATTATTTCTGAGTGTGTAGATGACAGGATTCATAGAAGGAGTGACAATGACATCAAAAATCGCTAAAAATTTATCTATGGGTAAAGTCGGGAAAGGCCACACATAGATAATAATGCAAGGACCAAAGAAGAAAACGACCACAATGATGTGAGCCGAGAGAGTGGAGAGGGCCTTGGTGGAAGCACCTGACGAGTGTTTACGAACTGTGACCAGGATGAAGAGGTAAGACACAATCAGGATGAAGAAAGTGGCCATGGAGATGAAACCACTGTTGGCAGTGACCAGGAACTCCAGTCTGTATGTGTCTGTGCATGCGAGCTTGATGAACCGAGGAAAGTCACAATAAAAGCTGTCCATTTTATTAGCTCCACAGAAGGGTAAATTTACAACAAAAGCCAGCTGTGCCACAGAATGGATAAGGCCAATGGTCCAAGCCAGAGCCAAAAGAACAGTGCACATTCTGAGACTCATGATGGTCAGGTAGTGGAGGGGCTTACAGATGGCGATGTACCTGTCATAGGCCATGACGATGAGCAACACCATCTCTGTTCCCCCAACGGTGTGAATGAAGAACATCTGAGTGATGCACCCGTTCAGGGAGATGACTTTGTGTTTTCTAAAGAGGTCGTAAATCATCTTCGGAGTAGCGATGCTGGACACACCTGTGTCAATGAAGGAGAGGTTTGCTAGCAGGAAGTACATGGAGGAGTGCAGGTGGTGGTCTGAGATGATTGTGAGCACAATGAGCAGGTTTCCCAGCATGCTTGCCACATAAAATACTGTGAAGAACAGGAAAAGGAGAATCTGAATTCTCCATGAATTGGTGAGACCTACCAACAAAAATTCTGATACCACTGAGTGATTTCCTCCACCCATCAACTTGTGCAAGCTTGAGCACGAGTTTACTATTACCTGAAGTGTAAAAGAGGAAAAAAATAATTTTAATCAAAGGGGTTGTAAAGCAATGACTTTACAGTGATTTTATACAGACTCACAGAGAGATGAGGTACAGAATTTTTCTATGCTTACATATTTAGGGTCACTTGGTCATTTAAACCTAAATTTACTATGATAGTTTCCAACCTAGAGAGAAAAATAGAAGCAAAGCTCTTGAGCACCTAAGGTGAGTCAAACAAGCTGTACAGGCTCTTCCTGTACCATGTACCAACTTCCACGTGAGAAATTAGTGTCCCAAATGGATGCACAGTAAAAGAAATTTGTGCTTTCAGCCCTTGTGCCTTGCTCCCTTACTTTGTTCTGGAATTTATTTTGTTTAAATTATTGATACATCTTGTTTTCCTGGTTTTGCATTATTCTCATAAATGAAAATTACACATTTAAAATTATTAAATATTTGTTTGCTTAAACTAGTGCTTTTCTTTAATTAAATTTGTTCTTTGATAATTTTATACATGTGTGCAATTCATACTGACTACCCTCCTTCCGGTCTCTTACTAGCTTCTATTCACCTGTTTATACCTTTCAACAAATTCCTTTATTTTCATATACATTTGTTTTGTTTTGTGATCCACTTAGTTTAATCAGTTTCACCTGTTTAACTATAGGTCTGGCGCTCCGTTTTGGAAGTCAGTGTGCTCAGCGGTGGGTACACAACTGGAGACAGTGATTTTTCTTTTTCTGGAATCTATCAATAGCCAGTAGGAGTAGTGGTCCATGAGCTTCTTTTCTCCCTTTCATCGAAGTTGTGTTCAGGTTTAGTCTGAAGCCCACTGTAGGTAATTGACCGATTACTAAGAAAACAAAACAAAAGAAAAGAAAAACAAACAAAAACAAATAGAAAGGAAGATAAGTATACACCTGTACTTTGAGCCTGAGTAATGACTCATACTGAAGAGTAGGTTTCATTTGCCAAAAAGATATGACTGAGCCTATCAGTCTCCTACAGAATTATGAGAAAATGAGAAAGCTTCAATAATGTGAGATCTGTAATTCCCAAACGGAAAAACATGAATTCCTTTGACTGATGCTTAGAAGTAAGTGGCAGAAATGAAGACTGTATAAAGCAAAGAAGCTGAAAGTAGAAGTTAGAAAATATTGCTATGAAAAACTAAAAGGGTAAGAAAAGGAAAGGAATATGGAATATAAAACATGAAAATATTATGCACTTTTCTCATGTAATGCTTTTTTTGTGGTAAGCATTTTACCTTTAGTTTATAGCCAGCTTGGAGCCTCCTGTAAACACCTTCTCCAAAAGCATGAGCAAAAGTCACACATGCTCATTTGATTCTCTTCATTCTGCTTCTACAATATACAAAGGAAACATGTCAAGAAAAAATTGTAGCTTAATTTGAAGTCAAATAATTTATGACCAACAGTTGTAGGCAGAGCTTCTGTCCACAGGTAGTTTGGACTGATGTTTACTGTGAACCGTGTGTTCACACATGTGTTTTAGTTATATAGCAATGCTTTAAGTGGGACAGCTTTTCCAGGTTTAGAGGAGGATAACTTCAATTCTGACGAAGAGCATCACTGTTTCCAAAACAAGGAGCTTTATGTTGCTTTTCCCCAGTAAAAAGCCTTCTAATTAGTGTGGTCCACTGAGTTTACACTATCACCCAGGGAATAAAAAGGACAAAAGACATGAAGAATAAAAGCAGCTCACACATAGATGTTCAGAATAATTTTTGTTTCAGAATGAGTTGTTAAAGTAACTGATGAGAAAGTTAACACCTCAGAAATTTGTGAGGCAGAGATGCTAAACAAAGAGTCAACAACTTATTCTAGAATTAGCAGTGAAGACTCATTAAATGAGAAAGCAGGGTATGCCAAGGTGTCATTAACTTTGACAATCTATGTCTTCCAGTCCCATACAGTTGCAAGCTCCAGACCCTAGGCTGTAGATATATCCTATCAGAAAGACAGTCAAATAATTGAGTGCTAATTATTAAGTAGTAGAATATTGTTATGCCTCAATATTTTCAGACAACTCTCTGAGACCATATTTAAGAAGACACCTCCCCCATTTTATAATGTTCCTTCCCAGAATTTTCTATAGTTCTATAAATTCCATCATTCTTCAGATATTAATGTCTCAAGTTAATTCCCGTGGAAAAGTACAATCCACAACCTTCAACATCACTGCCACATTCTCCTACAATGTAAGGTGTGAAGAAAAGCAAGCAATGGTATCCAATGTAGAACATATAGTCAACAATTAACAAATAATTTTTTTCTACAAGTGTATTTGGATCAGATACAGTGACTGCCATTACAGAGACAAACTATGACCAATTCTTATGAGATGTGGAGGAATAGAAACTCATACAGTGTTGGTGGGAATGAAGAGTATTTTAGATGCTAAGTGACTATAAGGAGATTCCTCAAGAAAACATATTGGTATGGCAATAAGATGCTTACATGATCATATTGATTGCTCTATTACTGAAAGTGTATATTACAATGCACTCTATTGAAAAACTGAATCCTTTCCTCCCTTCCTCCCTCCTTCCCTTTCTCCTTTCCTTTCTTTCTTTGACAGAGATAAAATCTAGGGCTGTACATATTAGAAAGCATGGGCTATACACTGGTTGCTTACCAAAGGTGTATTTTAAAATTATTATGGATAGACCCCGAACCCCCTGCAGGCAGCGCCATCTTGTCTGGAGCTTCCAATCCAGCCGGTAGCAGGTCAGCCAGACCTAGCCAGCCTGCCAGGTGCTGAGACCCTGCCGGCGGAACCAGGTACCAGAGACAGCCTGAGTCTAAGACCTCCGGGGACTCAGGTCTGGGGCAGGAACTGCGCACAGACTAGCGGTTTGGAGTACAGCGGCCGTGCCTGCGCTCTGCGCTCGCAGGCCAGACCCCGAACCCCCTGCAGGCAGCGCCATCTTGTCTGCAGCTTCCCATCCAGCCGGTAGCAGGGAAGCCAGACCTAGCCAGCTTGCCAGGTGTTCAGACCCTGCCGGCGGAACCAGGTACCAGAGACAGCCTGAGTCTAAGACCTCCGGGGACTCAGGTCTGGGGCAGGAACTGCGCACAGACTAGCGGTTTGGAGTACAGCGGCCGTGCCTGCGCTCTGCGCTCGCAGGCCAGACCCCGAACCCCCGCAGGCAGTGCCATCTTGTCTGCAGCTTCCCATCCAGCCAGTAGCAGGTCAGCCAGACCTAGCCAGCTTGCCAGGTGCGCAGACCCTGCCAGCGGAACCAGGTACCAGAGACAGCCTGAGTTTAAGACCTCCGGGGACTCAGGTCTGGGGCAGGAACTGCGCACAGACTAGCGGTTTGGAGTACAGCGGCCTTGCCTGCGCGCTCTGCACTCGCAGGCCAGACCCCGAACCCCCTGCAGGCAGCGCCATCTTGCCTGCAGCTTCCCATCCAGCCGGTAGCAGGGAAGCCAGAACTAGCCAGCTTGCCAGGTGCTCAGACCCTGCCGGCGGAACCAGGATAAGCAACAATTCTTGTTTATTAAGAAGAGTGAGGACCAGCGATAGCGGCAGGCCTCCATATTGCAACCAGGACACAGCTGGAAAGGTGCAGGTAGAGACTCCGTCTGGGACTAGAGCAGGGAGAGCTGCTAAGCTCTCGCCCACAGGCGGGCCCAGGCACCTAGGCTCTGCAGCACATCCCTGCGAGCTTAGGCCGTTGCACCGAGGCAGCCGGAACCACCCAGCTCCCCAGGACCCCGGACCAGCGATAGCGGCAGGCCTCCATATTGCAACCAGGACACAGCTGGAAAGGCACAGGTAGACAGATTCCATCAGGGGCTACCACGTGGGGGGATCTGCTAGGCTCTCGCTACTAGGCAGGCCCATCAGCGCCTGCCGAGGCACTGCTGCACTTCCCCACACTTCCCGGAGACCTCAGGCCGTGCACAAAGTCAGCGGGTGGCAGCCAGCTCGTGATCCCGTTGAGCAGCAATCACGCATAACCACCAGTAGAGAAACAACAGGTAAGCCCAGCCTCACAGGAGATTCAAACACCAGCCAGTGACAACAAGGTCAACTAACACCAGAAATAACCAGATGGCAAAAGGTAAACGAAGGAATGTCACTAACAGAAATCAAGGCAACATGACAGCATCTGAACCCAGTTCGCCAACAACAGGAAGCCCTGGATACCCCAAAACACCAGAAAAACAAGACTTGGATATAAAATCACTGGTCAGGATGCTGGTAGCTGAACACATAGAAAAATCTCGTAAAGAAATAGAAGAGAAAATGGATCAAAAGTTAGAAGCCTTTACAAGGCAAATACAAAAATCACTTCAAGAAATGCAGGAGAAGATGGATCAAAAAGAAGAAGACAATAAGGAGGAAAGACAAAAATCACTTAAAGAAATACAGAAGAACGTGGGCCAACAAGTAGAAGCTATGAAAGAGGAAACACAAAAATCTATTAAAGAAATACATGAAAACACAATCAAGCAAGCAAAAGATCTGAGCACATCCATCCAGGTACTAAAAACAGAAGTAGAAACAACTAAGAAATCGCAGAGGGAGACAACATTGGAGATAGAAAACCTTGGGAAGAAATCAGGAGCCATAGATGCAAATATCAACAATAAAATACAAGAGATAGAAGACAGAATATCAGAAGCCGAAGATACCATAGGAACCATTGATTCAACAGTCAAAGAAAATACTAAATGCAAAAAGGCTGTAACCCAAAACATCCAGGAAATCCAGGACACAATGAGAAGACCAAACCTAAGGATTATAGGTATAGACGAGAATGAAGATGTACAAGTTAAAGGGCCAGCAAATATCTTCTACAAAATTATGGAAGAAAACTTCCCCAACCTAAAGAGAGAGATGCCCATGAATATACAAGAAGCATACAGAACCCCAAACAGACTGGATCAAAACAGAAATACATCCCGTCACATAATAATCAAAACTCCAAATGTACTAAACAAAGAAAGAATATTAAAGGCAGCAAGAGAAAAAGGCCAAGTAACTTATAAAGGAAGACCTATCAGAATAACACCAGACTTCTCACCTGAGACCATGAAAGCTAGAAGATCCTGGGCAGATATAAAGCAAACTCTAAGAGAACACAAACTTCAGCCAAAACTACTTTACCCAGCAAAGCTCTCAATCGCCATAGATGGAGACATCAAGGTATTCCATGACAAAACCAAATTTGCACGATATCTTTCCACAAATCCAGCCCTACAAAGGATAATAGGGGGAAAACACCAAGACAAGGACAGAAACTACACCCGGGAAGAAGCAAGATAGAAACCTCCTCTCATCAAACCCAAAAGAAGATAACCTCTCGAATATAAAAAATAAATAAAATAAATAAATATAATTTCAAAAATGTCTGGAGGAAATAATTACTATTCCTTAATATCTCTTAACATCAATGGACTCAATTCCCCAATAAAAAGACATAGATTAACAGACTGGATACGGAAACAGGACCCTACATTTTGCTGCATACAGGAAACACATCTCAGTGTTAAAGACAAACACTACCTTAGAGTAAAAGGCTGGAAGACAATTTTACAAGCAAATTGTCTCAGGAAACAAGCTGGAGTAGCCATTCTAATATCAGATAAAATTGACTTCCAACCTAAAATCATTAAAAGAGACTCAGAAGGTCACTTCTTGCTGGCCAAAGGGAAAATCCACCAAGAAGAGTTCTCAATACTGAACATCTATGCTCCAAATGCAAGGGCACCCTCATTCGTAAAAGAAACCTTACTAAAGCTTAAAGCACACATTACACCTAACACAATAATTGTGGGTGACTTCAACACTCCACTCTCCTCAATGGACTGATCAGGAAAGCAGAAACTAAACAGGGACACAGTGGAACTAATTGAAACTCTGGACCAATTGGATTTGACAGATAAATATAGAACATTTCATCCTAAAGCTAAAGAATATACCTTTTTCTCAGCTCCACATGGTACCTCCTCCAAAATAGACCATATAATTTGTCACAGGACAGATGTCAACAAATACAAGAAGATCGAGCTAATCCCATGCCTCCTATCAGATCACCATGGAGTAAGAGTGGTCTTCAATAACAACAAAAACAACAGAAAGCCCACATACACATGGAAACTGAACAATACTCTACTCAATGACACCTTGGTCAAGGAAGAAATAAAAAAAGAAATCAAAGACATTTTAGAATTCAATGAAAATGAAGGTACAACCTACCCAAATCTATGGGACACAATGAAAGCAGTGCTAAGAGGAAAACTCATAGCTCTAAGTGCATCCAAAAAGAAACTGGAGAGAGCATACACCAGCAGCTTAATGGCACACCTTAAAGCCCTGGAAGAAAAACAAGTTAATTCACCCAGGAGGAGTAGAAGACAAGAAATCATCAAACTCAGGGCTGAAATCAATCAAATAGAAACAAAGAGAACCATACAAAGAATCAACAAGACCAGGAGCTGGTTCTTTGAGAAAATCAACAAGATAGATAAACCCTTAGCCAGACTAACCAAAGGACACAGAGACAGTATACAAATTAACAAAATTAGAAATGAAAAGGGAGACATAACAACAGAAACTGAGGATTTCAAAAGATCATCAGATCCTACTACAAAGGTCTATACTCAAAACAACTGGAGAATCTGGAGGATATGGACAATTTCCTAGACAGATATCAAATACCAAAATTAAATCAGCATCAAGTAGATCAGCTAAATAGTCCCATAACCCCTAAAGAAATAGAAGGGGTTATAGAAAGCCTCCCAACCAAAAAAAGTACGGGACCAGATGGTTTTAGTGCAGAATTCTACCAGACCTTCAAAGAAGACTTAACACCAATACTTTTCAAACTATTCCACAAAATAGAGACAGAAGGGACACTGCCCAACTCATTCTTCGAAGCCACAATTACGCTAATACCTAAACCACAAAAAGATCCAACAAAGAAAGAGAACTACAGGCCAATTTCTCTTATGAATATAGATGCAAAAATACTAAATAAAATTCTTGCTAATCGAATCCAAGAGCACATCAAAACGATCATCCACCATGATCAAGTAGGCTTCATCCCAGGGATGCAGGGATGGTTCAATATACGGAAATCCATCAATGTAATCCACTACATAAACAAACTGAAAGAAAAAAACCACATGGTCATCTCATTAGATGCTGAAAAAGCATTCAACAAAATTCAGCATCCTTTCATGCAAAAAGTCTTGGAAAGAGCAGGAATTCAAGGCCCATACTTAAACATAGTAAAAGCAATCTACAGCAAACCAGTAGCCAACATCAAAATAAATGGAGAGAAACTTGAAGCATTCCCACTAAAATCAGGGACTAGACAAGGCTGCCCTCTCTCTCCATATCTTTTCAATATAGTACTTGAAGTTCTAGCAAGAGCAATTAGACAACATTAGGAAGTCAAAGGGATACAAATTGGAAAGGAAGAAGTGAAACTATCATTATTTGCAGACGATATGATAGTTTACCTAAGCGACCCAAAAAACTCCACCAGAGAACTTCTACAGCTGATAAACAACTTCAGCAAAGTGGCGGGCTATAAAATTAACTCAAGCAAGTCAGTGGCCTTCTTGTACTCAAAGGACAAGCAGGCAGAGAAAGAAATTAGGGAAATAACACCCTTCACAATAGCCACAAACAACATAAAGTATCTTGGCGTAACTCTAACCAAACAAGCGAAAGATCTGTACAACAGGAACTTCAAGTCCTTGAAGAAAGAAATCGAAGAAGACCTCAGAAGATGGAAAAATATTTCTTGCTCCTGGATTGGCAGGATCAATATAGTAAAAATGGCCATCTTGCCAAAAGCAATATACAGATTCAATGCGATCCCCATCAAAATCCCAACTCAATTCTTCATAGATCTAGAAAGAGCAATTCTCAAATTCATCTGGAGCAACAAAAAACCCAGGATACCTAAAACTATTCTCAACAATAAAAGGACTTCTGGGGGAATCAATATCCCTGACCTCATGCAGTACTACAGAGCAATTGTGTTAAAAACTGCATGGTATTGGTATAGCAACAGGCAAGCAGATCAATGGAACAGGATTGAAGACCCAGAAATTAACCCACAGACTTATGGTCACTTGATCTTTGATAAAGGAGCCACAACCATCCGGTGGAATAAAGATAGCCTTTTCAACAAATGGTGCTGGTTCAACTGGAAGTCAACATGCAGAAGAATGCGAATTGACCCACTCTTATCTCTTTGCACTAAGATCAACTCCAAGTGGATCAAGGACCTCCACATAAAACCAGACACACTGAAACTATTAGAAAAGAAACTTGGGAAGACCCTGGAGGACTTGGGCACAGGGGAAAAGTTCCTGAACAGAACACCAATAGCTTATGCTCTAAGATCAAGAATCGACAAATGGGACCTCATAAAATTACAAAGTTTCTGCAAAGCAAAGGACACTGTCAGAAGGACAAAACGGCAACCAACGAAGTGGGAAAAGATCTTCACCACTCCACATCCGACAGAGGGCTAATATCCAATATATACAAAGAACTCAAGAAGTTAGACTGCAAAGAAACAAATAACCCTATCAAAAAATGGGGCACAGAGCTAAACAAAGAATTTTCACCAGAAGAAATTCGGATGGCCGAGAAACACCTTAAAAGATGTTCAACATCATTAGTCATCAGGGAAATGCAAATCAAAACAACCCTGAGATTCCACCTCACACCAGTCAGAATGGCTAAGATTAAAAACTCAAGAGACAACAAGTGCTGGCGAGGATGTGGAGAAAGAGGAACACTCCTCCACTGTTGGTGGGATTGCAAAATGGTAAAACCGCTCTGGAAATCAGTTTGGCGGTTCCTCAGAAAATTGGGCATGTCACTTCCAGAGGACCCTGGCATATCACTCCTGGGCATATACCCAGAGGATTCCCCTGCATGCAATAAGGACACATGCTCTACTATGTTTATAGCAGCCTTGTTTATAATAGCCAGAAATTGGAAGGAGCCCAAATATCCCTCAAAGGAGGAATGGATACAGATAATGTGGTATATTTATACAATGGAATACTACTCAGCAATTAAAAATAAAGAATTCATGCAATTTGTAGGTAAATGGTTAGACCTGGAAAATATCATCCTGAGTGAATTAACCCAATCACAAAAGAATGCACATGAAATGCAATCACTGATAAGTGGATATTAATGAGCCCAGAAGCCCTAAATACTCAAGACACTAATAGCAAGTCAAATGATTCCCAAGAATAAGAAAGGAGAGGACCCTGGGCCTGTAAAGATTGCATCCAGTTTAGTAAAGAAACCGAGGGGTGAGGGGGAATGATTGGGGAACAGTTGGGGGGGGAGAGGAACTATGGGATCTATGGTGGGTGGGAACTGGGAAAGGGGAAAGCCTTTGGAATGTAAACATAGAATATAGAAAATAAAAAAAAATTAAAAAAAATTAAAAAAAATTATTATGGATATGACTATAACCTTTCTCAAATGAATATACTAATTTGTTTAGTATACTCCTAACAACTTTGCACAGGTTCCTTTTTTTTTTTTTTTAGTACCCACCAAACCTTTTTTATTTTTGAACCTTTGATAAAAAACTCATTTAACAAGTATGGGATGGTATTTCACAATGTCATATAAGCACTTGCTCATATATCTGTTCATTTTTATGTGAAATCTTTAATGCTAAATCAAAAATAGGTTTCTATAACCTTGAGTTCTAACCTTTTGGACCATTAATATAATTATCAGAACTTTAAGTTTCTTCTATTAGTCTTTCACATAGCACTGTAAACAGAAGCAATGCAAGGAATCACTCAGTTATGTCAGAATTTATGTTTGTGGGACTCACCAACTCCTGGAAGATGCAAATACTCCTCTTTGTGTTTGCTTCAGTGTTTTATATGGCTAGCATGATGGGAAACTCCCTCATCATTTTCACAATGGTTTCTGACCCTCACTTACATTCTCCCATGTACTTTCTGTTGGCCAATCTCTCCTTCATTGATTTAGGTGTTTCGTGTATCACTTGTCCCAAGATGATTTATGACCTATTCAGAAAGCACAAAGTCATCTCCTTTAGAGGTTGCATCACTCAAATTTTTTTCATCCATGTCATTGGTGGTGCAGAGGTGGTGCTGCTCATAGGCATGGCATATGATCGATATGTAGCCATATGTAAGCCTCTCCATTATCTGACCATTATGAGTGCAAAAATGTGCATTTTCATCTTAGTGGCTGCCTGGGTGGTTGGCCTTATGCATTCTCTGGTTCAATTTGTTTATATAGTAAATTTACCATTCTGTGGACAATTTATTTTGGACAGTTTTTACTGTGACTTTCCTCGGTTCATCAGACTTGCTTGTGTAGATACCAACCAGTTAGAATTAATGGTTTCAGCCAACAGTGGCTTCATCTCTGTAGGCTCCTTCTTCATACTGGTCATATCTTATATTATCATAATAGTTGCTGTTCAGAAACATTCAAGTGGTTCCTGCAAAACTCTGTCCACATTTTCTGCTCATGTCTCTCTTGTGGTTCATTCTTTGGTCCTTTGTTATTTGTCTATACATGGCCTTCCCCCTCCACTCGCCTGGATAAGTATCTGGATATTTGATGCAGTTGGCACTCCTTTTCTGAACCATGTGCTCTCCACCCTGAAGAATCAAAAAATAAAGATGGCAATGAAGACGGTGTGCAGACAGCTACTGGAACATGGAAAGATCTCCTAAATAACTGTAGTGTGAACATTTGTCATTGCACACAGTTCATTGTTGATCAAATTCAGTTAAAATTACTTTTCCTGATAGGAATTGTCTACCTATACTGATATTTTGGTGACTTTTATCTTCTATGAAGGGAGATTTAAAAGTTTCCAACAACAGGAAGGAATTATCTATTTATATGTATTTCTTGTGCTTTTGCTTTGGCTCTTTTTTTTCTGCCTATTTCTTTGTTTTTCTTATTTTTGTTTTTATTTCGCCTATCTTCATTATCATCATCACTATATGCCTGTTTGTATTTTTTTCTAATAAGACTAAATTTATTCAATACCCTAGAGTAAAGTTTTGAATATAAGTATCCAACAGTATAAAAAGTACAAAACAGATCTGTAGATTTTAATATATTAATACAAAGTGCATGACTATATACAGTACATCCTACAGGCAGAGAGTGGAAAGGGAGAAGGCTATGGTTGAGGTCTAGTATTAAATAAATAAATACAGAATAAAGATGATCCATCAAAATATATCCTACCACCAATACTGTAGCCAAAATGTACAGAAAGAAAATCCCATGTTAAAGTAATGCAGGGAATTGTAATGGCTGGACTCTGTACTAGCCCAGGGTTGTGGAGAAATGACCTACTCATTGGGCAGTCTGTGCATGTGGTAGCTTGTACTAGGTAGGTTTTTCCCAAAAGGAAGAAATACACAATGTAAAACTGTAGGGTGCTACAGACTGTGGCTTCTCCTTGTTGTGAAACTCTAAAAGACTTTAAAATCCATTTTCTAAAATATCATGAGTAAAAGAACTCTAAGGCAGCCATGAACCCACCTCCTGTTCGAGGTCTCAAGTGGCACTACTCTTTTTCCTGAACTTTGGGAAGAAGCAATTGGACAACTTCAGTTGGGTTCCACTGAGAAGCCAACCGAATTATTGAGATCTGGAGGGGTGCGGCTCCACTCAGTTATCTTGATGTTGAGAAGCCAATCCAACTCACCAACTCTACCTCAACACACAACTCTTCTCTTCTAGTCAGCTTTAAATAGTGGGAGGAAACAATGAAACAACAAAACCCCAAACCCTATTAAGGTCTACGTCAAGGCAAAGAACTACTCTATAGATAAATCCTTCACAAAGGTCAACAGAGGTAATCCAGAGCTAGAACTCAATCATGTGGATTTCAGTGAATCCCAGACAGTTGTGGGAACACCAGTGTCAATTATTTACATACTGTAAGCCCTCTAAGAAACGTGTCCCAAGAAGCATCAACTGTGCCCCATGCATCCCCAGGACTTACACATTTTGATTAAGTAGTTTCTAACCACATGTGTTTTCTACTTTGTGGGGATGCTTTGGTACTGTCCCTATAGGGTCTTGCCCATCCTAGAGGCAGGCCTTCCCCAGAAGGAGATGTGGTTCTGTTTTACAAGATACACATAAAGTCTTTTATCAATATAAAGATAAGGGGAGGTGACATGATGCTACTTGTGTGTTCAGAAATTGCTTCCTCCTTCAAGCTATTTGCAGAAAGCTCAGTCTGTCCTGCTTAATGATCAGTAATACAGGTCTGAATCATCAGAACCTTGGCAATGCCTTAGCATTTAAAAAATTTTAACTACTTTCTAGAGGCAGGTCATGCTCATGAGTTATGACAAATCATCATGAGGGAAAACAAATGTAGCCAGCCATTTAAAAATGCCCCAACCACTGCCTCTCCACAGAAAGACTAAACTACATATGGTTTATCATCCAACAAATCCCATCTCTGTCCCCTGAAATTCCCCTAATTCCATTCATTAGAGGGGATTAAAAAAAGACTTAAAGAGCACTTTACAGCAGCATTCAGCTTTCCTGTGAAATCCTCAGTATCTTAAATATTATGTACACTTCTTTTTCTTGCAGTAAGTTAGAGACTGGCTTCAGAGATTTTCAGGTGTTGGGGACCAGGAAAGGGGACAACATTTGAATTATAAATAAATAATTTATTTAATAAAAAAGAAAAAATTTATTGACTATATTATTTATTTATATTTCAAATGCTAAAAACCTTCTTGGTTTCCCCCTCCCTGAAAGCCCCCAATCTCTCCTCTCACCCCCTGCCTCCAAGTATATGCCCTTCCACCCAACCCACTTCCACCTCACCCCCCTCTATTTACCTTTGTTGGGGCATCTATTGAGCCTTCACAGGCAGGACCAAGGACCTCTCTTCCCACTGATGCCCGACAAGGCATTCCTCTGCCACACTTTTGGCTGGAACAATGGGTACCCCTTGGTTGATTGAATACTTTCATTAACAGACATATTTTTAATGTGAGGTCTTAAACAAATGAACTTTATATGACTGAGTATATAAAGAACAAAAACAGTGAATATTAACAGACTGAAATTTAGGAAAATTGTTGCAGAATTTTGATTAGTAGATTTTATTAGAAAATATTTTAAGCATTCAGAATTGAGAAGCAAGATATAATAAATTGAATTTTATGTCTAACCAGTAAAGCTATTTAATTTTATTTTACTTTGTTTCAAAACAAAATATCAATGATGGAAAAGTAAAAAAGAAATTTAACCATAAGATATATTATCTCAATATTAATCTTAAATATTATCTCAAACTATTATTACTTAGTAATTATCAAACTAGTGTGTTAATTATAGCATAGTTTAGTAGTAGAATATAAAGTCCTAAAATACCAGATAAAGAAAGAAATGAAGAGAGCCTAGATCTACTTGGACAATAAACATGTTCTATATTTAAACATAGAATAATGGATTATTAAACAGCTAATAAAGATGAAGTTATATAATTCAGGTAAATGGATGAAACTTGAAATGGCTTATTCTGAGTAAGATAACCCAGAACCAGAAAAATACAATATGAGGCCCCCAACACATATATAGCAGAGGACTTCTGGGTCTAGATTCAGTCAGATAATATGCACCTAACCATCAAGAGACTGGGAGACCCAGGGGGTGGGGAGGTCTGGTGTGGGGGAAACATCCTTTTGGAGGAGGTGTGGGATGTGGAACAGTAGGAGGGTAGACTGGGAGGGGGATAAAGTCTGGACTATAAAAAAAATTAAAGAATTTTTTATTGGATATTTTCTTTATTTACATTTCAAATGTTATCCCCTTTCCTGGTTTCCCCTCTGAAAACACCCTATCCCATCTCCTCTCCCCCTGCTCACCAACCCACCCACTCCCGCTTTCCTGTCCTGGTATTGCCTATACTGGGGCATCGAGCCTTCTGAAGACCAAGGGCCTCTCCTCCCTTTCATGTCCAACAAGGCCATCCTCTGCTACATATGCAACTGGAGCCATGGGTCCCTCCATGTGTACTCTTTAGTTGGTAGTTTAGACCCTGGGAACTCTGGGGGGTACTGGTTGGTTCGTATTTTTGTTCCTCCTATGGGACTACAAGCTCCTTTAGATCCTTGGGTCCTTTCTCTAGCTCCTCCATTGGGGACCTTCTGCTCAGTCCAATGGTTGGCTGAGAGCACCCACCTCTGTATTTGTCAGATACTGGCAGAACCTCTCAGAAGACAGCTATATCAGGCTCCTGTTAGCATGCGCTTGTTGGCATCCACATTAGTGTCTTGGTTTGGTGACTGTATATGGGATGGAACACCAGGTGGGACAGTTTCTGGATGGTCTTTTCCTTCAGTCTCTGCTCCACACTTTGTCTCTGTATTTCTTCCCATGGGTATTTTGTTTCACCTTCTGAGAAGAACCAAAGTATCTAAACTTCCTTCTTCTTGAGCTTCATGTGGTCTGTGAATAGTACCTTGGAAATTCCAAGCTTCTGAGCTGATAACCACATATCAGTGAGTACATACCTAGTGTGCGTTCCTTTGTACATGTGACAGGCAAGTAAATCAATGGAATAGAATTGAAGACCCAGAAATGAACCCACACACCTATGGTTACTTGATCTTTGACAAAGGAGCTAAAACCATCCAGTGGAAAAAAGACAGCATTTTCAATAAATGGTACTGGTGCAACTGGCAGTTTACATGTAGAAGAATGCAAATTGATCCATTCTCATCCCCTTGTATAAAGCTCAAGTCCAAGTGGATCAAGGACCTCTACATAAAACCAGATACACTGAAACTAATAGAAAAGAAAGCTGGGAAGACCCATGAGCACATGGGCACAGGGGAAAATTTCCTGAACAGAACAATAGTTTATGCTCTAAGACCAAGAATTGACAAATGGGACCTCATAAAATTGCAAAGTTTCTGTAAGGCAAAGGACACTGTCAATAGGACAAAATGGCAAAGAACACTGTCAATAGGACAAAATGGCAACCAACAGACTGAGAAATGATCTTTACCAATCCTACATCCGATAGAGCACTAATATCCGATATATACAAAGAACTCAAGAAGTTAGACTCCAGAGAATCAAAAACCCTATTAAAAATTGGGGTATAGAACTTAACAAGGAATTCTCAACTGTTTTTATTTTCTAGCAAACATCTTCTACTCAGGATTCCCAGAAAGTCATTCCTACCAGATCTAAATTAAGTGAATGATTTTTAATCTTTTTAATCCAGGAACATATTATGTATTCCATCAGCATAATGGCTTTATTTGACCTTCTTGGTACTAAAAAATTGTCAATTTACTCATCCCACTTAGGATGGAGAAGAAAGAAATCACAGGAGGGGAAGAGAGGGACAGGGTGAGGAAAGGGACAAGGATGGGAAGAGGGAAATATGATCAGGTATTTGTTGGGGGAAGCAGGACTGAAGCCCTGAGGGCCAGCAGAAAGAATGGAAATAGGCAACCTCAGGACTTAGGAGGAGGGGAGGCACTCTAGAATGTACCAGAGACCTGCAGAGACTCTAGAGACTCAAAGGGAGGGACCATAGTTGAAATGCTCTACAGTGGGGAGACAGCACTTGTAGAGTCCACCTCCAGCAGAAAGACAGGGCATCAAGTGAGGGATGGGGTTGCCATTCCACATTCAAATACTCTAACCCAGAATTGTTCCTGTCTGAAAGAGCTGCAGGGACAAAAATAGAGAAGGGCCTTAGAAAAAGGAGGTCCAGGATCAGGAACAAAGTGGGATCCATCTCAAGAGTAGGCACCAAGGTCTGACACTATTACTGAGGCTATGGAGTGCTCACAAAAAGGGACCTATCATGACTGCCCTCTGAAAGACCCAGCAAACACCTGAAAGAGTCATATGCAGATATTTATAACCAACCAATGGACAGAAGCTGGTAACCCCTGTGTGTGGATGAAGTCGGGAAAAGTTGGAAGAAGCTGAGGAGGAGGGTGACCCTATAGGAAGACCAGTAGTCTCAATTAACCTGGACTTCCAGGATCTCTCAGAAACTGCACAACCAATCAAGCAGCATTCAACAGCTGATATGAGGCCCCCCAACACATATATAACAAAGGATTGCCAGGGCTGAACTCAGCCAGATAACATGCATCTAACCCTCAAGAGACTGGGAGCCCCAGGGAGTGGGAAGGTCTGGTATGGGGAGGACATCCTCTTGGAGGAGGTGTGGGATGTGGAACAGTAGGAGTGTGGACTAGGAGGGGGATAAAGTCTGGCCTATAAAAAAATTAAAGTTTTTTAAAAAAAGAAACAAAGTTATTAGCCCAAAAGCTCATAATACCCACAACATAACTCACAAACTATAAAAAACTTTAGAAGAATGAAAACCAATGTATAAATGCTCTAATCCTATATAGAAGGGAGAACAACACAATCACAACACATAGAGGGAAGAAGGGAACTGGGAGGGAGAGAGAAGTAGGAGGGAAAATGGGGGGTAGGATCAGGTATTGGAAGGGACAGGAGAGATGTACAGAGGGTCAAAAAATTGAATGTAAATATATAGCAGTGGAAGTTGGGAAACTGTGTGTAGGCACTAGAAAGTCCCATATGTCAGGAAATCAAGTGGCTTCCAGGACCAAATAGGGAACACTTTAACCAAAATACCCAACAAATGGGAGATAGAACCTGTAGAGACCACCTCCAGTAGATAGACATGCCTCCCAGTTGAGGGAGGGAGTCACCCATCATTAACCCAGAAATGTTCCTGTCCAAAGAAAAGTCAAGAACAAAAAATGGAACAAATTCTGAAGGAAAGACAATCCAGAGACCACCCCACCTAAGGATCCAAACCATATGCAGACACAAAACCCAGACACTATTGCTGATGCCAAGAAGTGCCTGCTGATGGAAGTCTGGTATGACTGTCCCTTGAGAGGTTCTGCCAGCACCTGACTAAGACAGATGAAGATACTCACTGTCCACCACTGGACTGAGTGTGGGTACCCCAATGGAAGAGCTAGGGGAAGGACTGAAGGAGCTGAAGGGGATTGCAACACCATAGAAAGAACAATATCAACTAACCTGACAGACCACCAAGAGCTCCCAGGGACTAAACCACTAGCCAAAGAGTATACTTGGAGGGATCCATGGCTCCAGATACATTGTAGCACAGGATGGCCTTATCTGGCATCAACAGGAGGGGAGGCCCCTGGTACTTTGGAGGCTTGATGTCCCAGTGTAGGGGGATGCTAGAGTGGTGAGGTGGGAGTGGGGGAGTGGGGGAGTGGGGAGGAGGCAAAGGGCAGGGGTGGTAAGAGGTGTTGTGAAGGGGAAACTGGGAAGGTGATATCATTTGGAATATAAATGATTAAAATGATTAATAGAAAAATGAACAGAGACTGAGGGACTGGCCAGCCAATAACTGATCCAACTTGAAACTTAACACATTGGCAAGCACCATTCCTTGACACTATTGATATTATGTTGTGCTTATAGACAGGATCCTATCAAAACTGTGTTCTGAGAGGCTCCACCCAGTAGCTGACCCAGATGCAGCCACACACAGCCACACATTAGATAGAACTCTGGAAGTCTTATGGAAGAGGTGCGGGAAGGATTGAGGAACCCAGAGGGGATAGGAACTCCACAAGAATCCCAACAGAGTCAACTAATCTGGACCCTTGTGGGTTCTCAGAGACTGAACACCAACCAAAGAACATACAAGGACTCTACCTAGGCTCCACACATATATGCAGCAGATGTGCAATTAGTCTTCATATGTGTCCCCCAACAACTGGAACAGAACCTTAACCTGACTATCTTATCTCCTTGTGGATCCTGTCCCCCTTACTGGGCTATCTTTGCTGGCCTCAGTGGGAGATGATGTATCTACTCCTGTAGTGACTTGCGATGTGAGGATAGGTTGGTACCGAGAGAGGAACCTTACCTTATCAGAGATTAAGGGGAAGGAAGAGTAGGGAAAGGGCTTTGTAGGGGGGATTGGAAGGGGATGGGGACTTCAATGGGGATGTAAACCAAATAAATAAATTAATGGGAAAAAATAATAGTTTCAAATCAGCCCATTTATTACAGGATTATGAATATGTTTGGTGGTTAATTATTTTATTCTTTATATGTGCAAGATAAGAATTTGATTTTAAATGGATAGCTGGCAAAGACAGTTTCTCATTTTGTCGGTTCAGAAAGTTTGGGCAATGATTAAACATTGTGATCATTTCACCATGCTCTCCATTTCTGAGATTAGCATCTCATATTGAGATCTTTGATCAATTTTAAATTTTGTTTTGTCTTGTTTCTTACAAGATGAGAGTTGAAAGTCAACTTTAACTATTCTACATGAGCATATCTAATTTTTGCCCAACTTATTAAAGTGACTGTCATTTTTCCGTGTCATCTTTGTTAAGTATTTATTGACTGTCATGAGAGAAGATTTCTCCTGTAGCACAAGGGAACAAATACAGATACCAACAGACATGATACTGAAGGTCCTGAAAGACCATGAAACACTCTGATTCTTTAGATAAGATCATCCTGATTTAGGACCTGCCCCAGGTTGACTGACTTATCCCTCTCAGAAGAAAGGACAAAGCAAATATGGGAGGAGATAAGCAGGACAAGAGGGAAGGAATGACACCAAGAAAACAAGGCCCTTTAAATCAACACGACCAGATCTCATATGAACACACAGAGACTGAGGTAGAATGCACAGAGCCTGTCCTGGTCTGAACCAGATGGGTCCTAGAACTGAAAGGAGAAGTGAACGCATGCCCCTGTCTGCGATGCAGATGCTGTCTTCAATTGATAACCACTTGCAAATGAAAATTTATTTTTCTCCAAGGGAGTCTTACTGGAGAACAGCAGTAGATGGCCAATAGAAAATGAACTCAGTAGCATCACTGGAGGTTCCTTGTCTCATAATGCCATATTAGGGCTTCTTTTACTTTATTTTTCTCTCATTTTACTATACATGTCTTCTGTGTATGTATATTATGCCTTCCACTTAGTGGTTTTATAGAATTTCTGAGTGGGCAAATGAGTAGACCTTTGTATCTATATCTGGTTCATGCGCTTTTCTTGTTCTTTTCCTTTTGTTTGTTTTGTTCTTTTTAAAAACTTTCTCATTAATTTATTTTTTTAACAGATCACTACCCTCTCCTCCTGGTCCCCCTCCCCAGTTCCCCCATCCTCCCTCCCCTTCTCTTCTGAGAAGATGGAGCCCCACCCTAGGTATCCACCTACCATGGAATATTTAGCCTCTGCAGGGCTAGACACATCCTCTTTGACTGAGGTATGACAAGGCAGGCAAAATAGGGAATGGTATTCACATACTGGCAACAGCTTTGTTGACAGCCCCCGCTCCAGTTGTTGAAAGACCCACAAGAAGACTGAGATGCATGTCTGGTACATATGTATGGGAAGGCCTAGGTCCAGCCCATATATGATCTTTGGTTGGTGGCCCAGATTCTAAGAGCTTTCAAGTCCAGGTTAATTGACTCTGTCTTCCTGTGGAGTTCTTCTCCCCATTGAGACTTTAAACCTTTCCCTGAATTCTTACATAAGAGTCCCAGAGCAACTTCCAATGTTTGACTGTGGGTGTCTGCATCTGTTACAGTCAGCTGCTGGGCAGAGCCTCTCAGAGGACAGTTATGCTAGGCTCCTGTCTGCAAGCATAACAAAGTATTATTAATAATGTCCATTCCTCACACTTATGCATCTAATACATTGTCCACTAAGCCATATCACTATTCTCACTCATATTTGTACATGTTTTAAAATTGATATATTTTATTTATATAAAAATATAATCTGAATTTTGGTGATGCCAAAATTCTGCGTTGGAACACACAGAAGAGTAAAAGACAATATTTGCAGCTACATGACTGGGATGTGGCACTCATAATGACATCATCATTATGGCATTGAGCAGGGATAGCACTACCCCCTCTTTCTCTGTTGCTTTAAGCAATGTGATCTCTTCTCTCTCTCTATTCAGTTATTCCATAATATCTGACAGTGCTATTCAAGTTTCAAAAGAGAAGATCAATGAATAGTGTTACCCAGCTCTAAAGTCTATCAACTATAACAATGACCAATCTGACAAGATAAACCCAATAGTGCAAGAATGGCTTTTCCACCTGAAAAATAGCCAATAGCTGTCTAACTGGACCCAACATGAGGAAATCTGTGGCTGGTACTGTAAACCTAGAAAACTACTCATAGCTGTAGATATCATTAGATTCTAGAAGAGAACCTATTACACCCATTCTGCTACAGGAAATCAATGGATTCTGGGAGAGTATGAATCAGTTTTCCACAAGGAATGTCATCCCTAATAGATTGTCCAATCTCATGTGGTTAGGCATAAATGCATGTACATATTTGCAATAGTAAGTTAATTTACTTTAGTAAGATAACTCAGAAAGCTATCTGTATGTGTGTGTGCACATAGTAGTAATAATTAAAGAAGCAGTTATGAATTTGAGACAGATTGAGGAAGGATATTAGAGGAGTTTCATGGGTAAAATGGAAATGTGAAAATGATATAAGTACTATAGTCATTATGAAATCCTCAAAAAATAAATTATTTTTATAGTAATAGAGAAAATTTATATATAAGACAAATGGAAATTAAATGGCTTTGAATAGCAAACTGTTCTGTAAGTGGAAAATGTCAATACATTTTGTTGGCTTCTGCTTGCTCTTCCACACACAGTTTATAAAACTTCTACTTGCACACTTTAGACTCCCATGGGTTCTCTGAAAGCTCTAACAGTCGTCCAATATCTGAAAAGTCCACAAAATAGGAAAAGAGTGTATGCAGTTTTGCATACATGCACATCACTTCATTCAATGTCCCAAGATAAATGTTCCATTGGATATAGCCAGAGATTATAGCTCGTGAATGCATTTTTCTACAAAAATGAGAATTTTCCATGTTCTGAAATTGTTAAAGAGACATTTCCTTTTCTGTGTGTCTAAGAGTTCATTTCAAACTAAAGCTAATCCTTAAGAATTAAAGTTCCTGATTAATATAGCCTTTCTACTATAAATACATGGAACTTTTGTCTTCATTTGGAAGAAACTGTCCCTTCCTTATATGTACCATGCAAAATGGTAGATATGTAAGTATATGTGTATGTGTAATATATATATGTGTATATATACATATATATATGCAAACAGAGGTTTTCTTCAGAGATTGGCCAACCATTAATTTCCATTTTTAATTAATACTCTTCACAATGTAGTTATTCAAGAGATTTGTCTATAGCCCATTAGATGTCTGAAAACTCTCCTCATTGCCACCTTCATTTCTTGATTCCTCAATGTATAGATCACAGGGTTCAAAAAAGGAGTAACAACTGCATCAAATAGGGCCAGAAACTTATCCAGGTGTGAAGAGGAAGAAGGCCATGTATAGAAAAATATAGTAGGACCAAAGAATAAGACCACTACAGTCACATGAGCTGAAAGTGTAGACAGAGCTTTGTAGGAACCACTTGAAGAGTGTTTCAGAACAGTAAATATGATGACAATATAGGAAATGATCAGTATGAAGAAAGAACCCACAGACATGAATCCACTACTGATTGAGACAAGTAGTTCTAGTCTATATGTGTTCATGCAAGCAAGTTTGATGAATTGAGGAAGGTCACAGTAGAAGCTGTCCAATAGGTGATCACAGAGAGGTAAATTTACTATGAAAACCAGTTGTATCACAGAGTGTATAAGACCAACTACCCAGGCAGTAATTAAAAAGAAGATGCACATCTGGGGGCTCATTATGGTCAGATAATGAAGAGGCTTACATATGGCCACATATCTATCAAAGGCCATGGCTATGAGCAGCACCATCTCCACTCCCCCAATTGCATGGATGAAGAAGATTTGAATAATACAACCTCTAAAGGAGATGATTTTTTGCTTTTTGAATAAGTCATAAATCATCTTCGGTGAAGTGGCAGAAGAAATACCTACATCAATGAAGGAGAGGTTGGACAGAAGAAAGTACATAGGCGAATGTAGATGAGGATCAGAAGCCACAGTAAAAATTATGAGACAGTTTCCCATCATGCTTGCCACATACAACATTGAGGATACCAGAAAGAGCAGCAGTTGGATGTCCCAGGAGTTTGTGAGTCCCAGGAACACAAACTCCAATGTCACAGAATGATTCACTCTCTTCATTGGCTTTGTTACTAGTAGTACCTAAAGGAGAATCAGGGGAAGCTGAGATGTATGAAATTGTAATTTGTACTTTGATGTCCCAACCAACCTAAAGACGAACAGATACCTGAACAAATTCTGAACATGTCTAATTAACAGAGAAGTATAAATTTCACTAATGCTGAAACAGCGCTTCATACTTTTTGAAAATAGTATTATCAGAACCTTTAAATATAACAAGTTTTATGACTGCTTTTCTCATTGAGTAGTATGTGTAGCACCTTCCAGCACTATGAAAGCTAACCAATAAGGGTGAAACTTCCATGTTAATATTAGGTTGATTTTTTAAAGTTGAATTAGGGCCAAGAAATAGTGATTACAAAGGTCACAATTTGAGGGAATAATCTACTAGTATTACTCTGTTAAATAGACACTGTATTAAGCAGACTCCTAATGACTTGTTATAGATTAATGTATCTCTCAATCATTATGAACGCTAAGTTTTACTGTAAGTAACAATTAAGAAAGAGAACCACGACTGACCAAGATAAAGGCAATAAAAAGACTGGAGAATTTTCAGCCTTAAAAAATAGATATCTGTATCACATTCCTCTTCTTAAGGCTCTAGATTTATTGTAGAAAAGGGGCAGAAAGATCTTAAAGCTAGACATGGTGAATAAGTACAAGGAAATAGTATTTTCCAGACACAGAATGGCAGTTGCACATGTGCATTCACACTCACAAAGGGGTGACACATGCACAAGACCAGCCAAAGTTCACGCCACACTAAACCTCAACATAGAAGTGTTCATGACTCAGGTAGCTCCCTACCTGAGGGGCTATGGGCTATTGACAGGTGTTGTGAGAAGGAAAGAAGAAAATAATGGACAAAAACAAAATGCAAAAGAAAAAGAACTTGGACTCTAGGAGGATCTAGCAATATTATTTTGGGAATATTTATACAGGAGAAATTAAATAATTTTATTGAATAATTATCTCTCAATTTTTATTTCAACATAATTTATAACAATCCAATATATAAAAATAACCTGTGTGCACTAATGAAATAATAACACACATACATACCTTGAAATATCCCTCAACATTTAAGAAGGAAATTCTGCGTATTGTAATGTTAGTAAATTTGGAGGTCATTATGCTAAGGGGAATCAAAGAGAGAGAAAAGAAAAATACTGAAGATCTCACTGAAATGTAGAACCTGAAATCATTGTCATAGAATCAGAGAACACATTGGTAGACCTTAAAATAAAAGAAATGGATTGTGGAGACAGATTGAGATGATGTTGGTCAAAAGACAGATACAGAAAGATGGGATCATTAATTTGGGATGATTAATTATACATTATCTTGAGTATAGTAATTAAAGCATGTTACATGCTGGAAAAAACTGGGTAGAAATTAAAATTATTTTCAGTAAATAAACATGCAAGGTTATGTATATGTTAACTATCCTGATTTAATTATTTAATTTTGTAAATATTTATTGAAATGTCACATAATATATACTATCTGTTAATTATAACTTACTAAGATAAAAAAAGGATAAAACAATATGCCCATAGATCTTTAATAAAGTGAACATGCAGAAAGTAAGTGGTTATATCTGATGGTTCTATTCTATGCAATGTTTCTGAATTTAATATCTCACTGCTTTCCACATGTGGTACAGTGATGCTCCTTATGAGATAGAAGATGGGCCATCACAGAGTGATGTAAATCAGTGAATTGTCAGATAGCAATTTTATCATGCTAGACACAGAAATGGCAGGTTTTATCCAGATATTTCCACTATAGCAAATTCGAATGTTTGTATATGCATTTGAACACAGTGTTAGTGCATAAAGCACTAGGATTCTGTGAGAACCACTGCCCTGGATTATCCAGTTAATAATCTTCCAGATCAAACCTCTGATAAGTACAATGATGTCATAGAAAGTATTTTTGTTTAATTCCCTGATACAAGGATTTATCACACTATATTGAAGATCTGCTTGTATTCTTGTATCTTGTGAAACAACATGATAGAATAAACAGAATATGGTCGTTAGGTTCAAATTACGAAGATTACTTGGACCTATGAGCTTCAGATTACTTGTCAAATACACTTAAATCAGTTTGTTTTTTTCTCTAACTGTTTAGGGTGAAACAACTAAAATAGTAATAATGTATTTGTTGAGTATATTCTATGCATATATATTAAATAAATGTTAATATTTCTTTAATTTATGTTTGATAACACCCAAAAGATTTGAAAAACTAATAAATAAAAGAGAAATATTATCAGTAAGACTATAACACCAAACTCAAATCATTTATATATACTTCAAAAATTATTTCAATCTTTTTACCCAATAATAGGTTATACTATTCATATTGTTTTAGTGGCAAAAATATAAACTTTCAATAATAAATTTAATGTATGTATTTATTTCCTAATAGTGCCTACTACTGATGTAGCTAACTGATACCCAAAATTAGACAAATATAAAACCAAAGAAGACAAGTAAAAGATATTATTGAAGCTCAGAAATTACAGGAAATATGAGATGAGAAATGGAAGGAGGATTGTGGTGGGAAAGGGGAAGAATAGGAAAATGACAAAAGGAAAGCAAAAAAAAATTTAAGAAGAGCTATATAACTTGAAATGTATATAACCATGAAAAACGGAAAGCATTATATTTATACTAAGTAAAATAATTCATGAAATTTGATTTGAAATGCTTTTGGTCCAAATCTTCAGAAATGACAAATTGTATTACATCCCTGGGTATTTCTAACTGCTAAAGTTCTTGGAACTAATTCTGACTGAGTCTCATTTAGAAATTTATCTGTGTATAGGTAGCCAATTCACACCATCAGAACAAGAATTGAGATTTTTTAAAATTTTTATTATTTTTTATTGGGCCATCCAATTTTATCATTTTTTTTGAGATATTTTTAATGATATTGACATTAGAATAAGATGTAACTCTAGAATATATTCAAATATCAAAAATAGAAACTGATACAGTTTGACACTATATATTTAAAAACATTAGACAAAACATCAAATTTCAATTAGAATAAGGAGGAACAGTTGTTCAAAGGTTTCTAGAGGAGATGCCAGGGTACAGTGTCACTAAAGCCTTTACCTTGATTTACACAGAATTCAGTAATCTTTCTAAATAGATTTCCAGACTTTCAATCATCATAAAGAGCAAATTTTATAATTATTATAAAAGGAAGATTTGAGTTAGATGGATAGAAACCAACAAAGACAGTAAACAATGATCTCTACTCTTCATTTCTCTTCTGTATCTATAAACACATCAAGTTCATTGATCTTCCTTGCTCAAACATTTTGTAGATTTTAGTTTCCAAACTGTCACAAACCTTCTTTAAGCATAAGCAAAACCAAAAACTCTCTTGTTAATTCCAAAATACTTTAATTTTTGCTTATTATGGTAAATGTAAATAATTCTATATCATTTAAAATATTTAAGTATGTACATAAAATAAAGTTATCCAGTAGCTCCAAGAAGCTCAGTCATTTTAGCAATACCATCTTTTTACTCTAATATTTTTCTCATCTTCTATTACTACTAGAAAAATGCTGATCTGTCAAAACTCTTTACTTCCTCCTTATCCTAACAATTCAAAAATAAAATTGATATAGATAGTTAGGATGAACAAAACAAGAAAAGTAATCCTGGATCCTAGCAGATTTATATATCATTTTGAAATTATCCATATCACATTTCAAAGATAAATTACAGTAAGAAGCATTTTTCCCATGTTGGGTATTTTGATTCCCATGTCAACTTTTCTTTCTGCTCAAGTGTCTGTGATGTTTCCATTAGAGCACATTTGACAAGTCCCTAGT
Organism: Apodemus agrarius; assembly: GCA_964023405.1. NCBI lineage: Eukaryota > Metazoa > Chordata > Mammalia > Rodentia > Muridae > Apodemus > Apodemus agrarius. Next base: position 69,334,521 of record OZ030008.1, read on the forward strand.
AAATTTTTTCCATTTTATAAGACCACTACTTTGTACCTATCACTTTTGAAAGCTAATGAATTAAAAACATACAATATTTGTGACTTTTATTTTATGTATCATCAAACTTTTGCTTATTTACCAAGTGGTAGGAGTTAAGATAATTTATGTAATCACCAGAGTATTTAACTGTAACATCTGATTAATACAAGATTTTATAAAGTTATTTCCAATGTCTTAGTTCCCCAGATACAAAGTACTTCTATCTTTAAAAGCCTGCCATACTTTCCTAATATTGCATTAACTGTTTTTTTTTTTTTACAACATCTCTCCTATGAAGCTCAATTCTCTTTCTTGGATGCTATCTTCTCTGCTAGACTCCCTTGTGAACTTTATGATATGATCTTGTTCATAGCAACTCCACCAAAAGCACCATGTACATAAATAAAGCCACTCTTCTATGTCTCAAGTTCTACATATCCAAACATTTTTACCTGAATGAAAAGAACAGTATCTTTACAGACTCGGGTATCCTGTGCTCTCTAACATAAAGTATCAAATATCTTGCCCTAGGCAAACATGAAACTAGTTATACATACCTCAAGAGACCAATGACCAAAAGATACTGCAAACATATAGTTTAGAAGGAACTTATGGTTCAGGGACATTTTTCTCAAGAGAACGATTTGCTTTGGCCCTTAAAGAAATGTTCAAAGTCCTTAGTCATCAGGGATATGCAAATCAAAACAACTATGGGGTTCTGTTTTACACTCATCAGAATGGCTAATATCTAAAACTGAAGAGATAGCACATGCTGTAAGGATGTGGAACAAAAGAAAAACACTTCCACTGTCGATGGGAGTGCAAATTTGGACAACCACTTTGGAATTCAATTCAGCATCTTTCCAGAAAACTGGGAATAGTTCCACCTCGAGACCCAGCTATACCACTAGGCTTCAACATCTCACGAAGACACTTGTTCAACAATGTTCATAGCAGCTTTATTCATTATAGCCAGAACCTGGAAACAACCTTGATGTCCCTCAACTGAAGAATGAATAAAGAAAATGTGGTACATCTATACAAGATAATACTATTCAGCTATTAAAAACAAAAAAATAACTTGAAACTTTCAGGCAAATATATGAAATATGGGAATAGGATCCTTAGTGAGGTAGCCCAGTCCCAAAAGGACATGCATGATGCGTACTTCCTTATAAGTAGATAAAAGTCATAAAATACAGGTACCATGATCTACTTAACAGACCCAAAAAAGCTAAACAAAAAGGAAGGCCCAAGCAAGCTTAAATCTTACTTAGAAGAGAGAATAAAATAGTCATAAGAGGCAGATGGAGGGAAAGAGCTGAGAGAGGGGGCATGGGGAGGTGAATGGGGAGTTCAGGATGAAGTGTGAGAAATGACAGAAGAAATGGCTAGATGTCCATGAAAATGAATGGAAATCTGCAACAGACAGCAGTGAGGAGGTGGGAGTCATTCCAGGATGAGACAGAGACCTGGGATAAGGGAGGTACCCAAGAATCAAAGGGGGTGAACTTAATTGTGACTCACTACACTGGGGATATGGAACCTGAAGAGGTCACCTCCTATAGCTAGACAGAAACTCCAGTGGAACAGAAGAGACACACAAAATATTCAACCAAAATTTATCATGTCTCCAAGGAATGCACGCATGGGGGAGGGAGTAGAAACTGAGGAAATAGTCAACCAATAACTGACCTTACTTGAGACTCATCCCATGGGCAAACTCAAGTCCCTAACACAATTAATGATACTCTGTTATACTTGCAGACAGGAACATACTTCTTCTGAGAAGCTCCACCCAGCAGCTGACTCAGACAGATACAGACAACCATGGCCAGTCAATAGATGGAGCTTGGGGACTCTTATGGAAGAATAGGAAGAAGGATACCCATGAAAGGAGATATAGTGACAAAGTGTGGAGCAGAGTCTAAGGGAAAGACCATCCAGAGACTGCCCCATGTAGGGATCCATCCCACATACAGTCACCAAACCCAGACACTGTTGTGGATGCCAAGAAGTGCTTGCTGACAGGAGCCTGATATAGCTGTCTCCTGAGAGGCTCTGCCAGAGCCTGACAAATACAGAGGCAGATGCTCTCAGCCAACCATTGGCCTGAGCACAGGGACCCCGATGGAGGAGTTAGAGAAAGGGCTTGTATTGGCTAGTTTTGTGTGTCAACTTGACCCAGGCTGGAGTTATCATAGGAAAAGGAGCTTCAGTTGGCAAGTGCCTCCATGAGATCCAGCTGTGGGGCATTTTCTCAATTAGTGATCAAGTGGGGGAGGGCCCGTTGTGGGTGGTACCATCTCTGGGCTGGTATTCTTGGGTTCTATAAGAGAGCAGGCTGAGCGACCCAGGGGGGAAGCAAGCCAGTAAGGAACATCCCTCCATGGCCTCTGCATCAGCTCCTGCATCCTGACCTGCTTGAGTTCCAGTCCTGACTTCCTTTGGTGACGAATGGTTGTGTGGAAGTGTAAGCTGAATAAACCTTTTTCTCCCCAACTTGCTTCTTGGTCATGATGTTTGTGCAGGAATAGAAACCCTGACTAAGATAGGGCTGAATGAGCTGAAGTGGTTTGCAACCCCATAGAAGGAACAACAATATCACCCAACCAATTCCCCTTCCCCAGAGCCCAGGGACTAAACCACCAACCAAAGAGTACAGATATAAGGACCTGTGGCTCCAGTCACATATGTAGTAGAGGATGTCCTTGTCAGGCATCAATGGGAGGAGAGACCTTTCTTCCTGTGAAGGTTCGACGCTCCAGTGTAGGGGAATATGAGGATAGGGAAGCGGGAGTGGCTGAGTGGGCAAGGGAACACACTCACAAAAGCAGGGGGAATGCGGATAGGAATGGGGGTTTTAAGAGGGTAAACCAGGAAAGGAGATAACATTTGAAATGTAAATAAAGAAATTATCTAATAAAAGGTTAAATTAAATTAAAAAAATACGAAGAGAGTTGTTTTCTGTATCCATTCCTCCTTTGAGGAATATCTGGGCTCCTTCCAATTTCTGGCTATTATAAACAAGGCTGCTATGAACATAGTGGAGCATGTGTCTTTATTGCATGCAAGGGAATCCTCTGGGTATATGCCCAGGAGTGGTATGTCAGGGTCCTCTGGAAGTGACATGCCCAATTTTCTGAGGAACCGCCACACTGATTTCCAGAGCGGTTTTACCATTTTGCAATCCCACCAACAGTGGAGGAGTGTTCCTCTTTCTCCACATCCTCGCCAGCACTTGTTGTCTCTTGAGTTTTTAATCTTAGCCGTTCTGACTGGTGTGAGGTGGAATCTCAGGGTTGTTTTGATTTGCATTTCCCTGATGACTAATGATGTTGAACATCTCTTAAGGTGTTTCTCGGCCATTTGAATTTCTTCTGGTGAAAAATCTTTGTTTAGCTCTATACCCCATTTTTTGATAGGGTTATTTGGTTCTTTGGGGTCTAACTTCTTGAGTTCTTTATATATATTGGATATTAGCCCTCTGTCGGATGTGGGGTTGGTGAAGATCTTTTCCCACTTTGTTGGTTGCCGTTTTGTCCTTCTGACAGTGTCCTTTGCCTTACAGAAACTTTGCAATTTCTTGAGGTCCCATTTGTTAATTCTTGATCTTAGAGCAGAAGCTATTGGTGGTCTGTTCAGGAACTTTTCCCCTGTGCCCATGTCCTCCAGGGTCTTCCCAAGTTTCTTTCCTAATAGTTTCAGTGTGTCTGGTTTTATGTGGAGGTCCTTGATCCACTTGGAGTTGATCTTAGTACAAGGAGATAAGAGTGGGTCAATTCGCATTCTTCTGCATGTTGACCTCCAGTTGAACCAGCACCTTTGTTGAAAAGGCTATCTTTTTTCCACTGGATGGTTGTGGCTCCTTTATCAAAGATCAAGTGACCATAAGTCTGTGGGTTCATTTCTGGGTCTTCAATCCTATTCCATTGATCTACATGCCTGTTGCTGTACCAATACCATGCAACACAATTGCTCTGTAGTACTGCTTGAGGTCAGGGATATTGATTCCCTCAGAAGTCCTTTTATTGTTGAGAATAGTTTTAGCTATCCTGGGTTTTTTGTTGCTCCAGATGAATTTGAGAATTGCTCTTTCTAGATCTATGAAGAATTGAGTTGGAATTTTGATGGGGATTGCATTGAATCTGTAGATTGCTTTTGGCAAGATGGCCATTTTTACTATATTGATCCTGTCAATACAGGAGCAAGAAATATTTTTCCATTTTCTGAGGTCTTCCTCAATTTCTTTCTTCAAGGACTTGAAGTTCCTGTCATACAGATCTTTCACCTGTTTGGTTAGAGTCACACCAAGGTACTTTATGTTGTTTGTGGCTATTGTGACGGGTGTTATTTCCCTAACTTCTTTCTCAGCCTGCTTGTCCTTTGGGTACAGGAAGGCTACTGATTTGCTTGAGTTAATTTTATAACCAGCCACTTTGCTGAAGTTTATCAGCTGTAGAAGTTCTCTGGTGGAGTTTTTTGGGTCGCTGAAGTAAACTATCATATCATTTGCAAATAATGATAGTTTGACTTCTTCCTTTCCAATTTGTATTCCTTTGACTTCTTTATGTAGTCTAATTGCTCTCGCTAGAACTTCAAGTACTATATTGAAAAGATATGGAGAGAGAGGGCAGCCTTGTCTAGTCCCTGATTTTAGTGGTATTGCTTCAAGTTTCTCTCCATTTATTTTGTTATTGGCTACTGGTTTGCTGTAGATTGCTTTTACTATGTTAAGGTATGGGCCTTGAATTCCTGCTCTTTCCAAGACAGAATACTACTCAGCAATTAAAAATAATGAATTCATTCAATTTGTAGGTAAATGGTTAGATCTGGAAAATATCATCCTAAGCGAGTTAACCCAATCACAAAAGAATACACATGAAATGCAATCACTGATAAGTGGATATTAATGAGCCCAGAAGCCCTAAATACTCAAGGCACAACTAGCAATTCAAATGATTCACAAGAAGAAAGGAGAGAACCCTGGGCCTGAAAAGATTGGATCCAGTTTTGTAGATCCAGAACAGAGAAATGGTGAGGGGGGGATGATTGGGGAATAGTTGCAGGGGGGACAGGACTTATGGGATGTATGGTGGGGGGGGATCTGGGAAAGGGGAAAGCCTTTGGAATGTAAACAAAAAATATAGAAAATAAAAAAAAGAGATACCAGTAGAAAGGCTAAGAGAGGGGAACAACCCATGGGGCCCCTGCCTTAGACAAAAAGCAACTAAGGACTACTAAATGAGAGGAATTAGTCTGTTACAATGGTGAGTCCTATAATTGTTTGTCTAATACAGAGTGATCAGCTCTAAAGTCTTATATATACAAGCAACACTAAGCAGATTTTCCATATTGTAGTCACATATTATTTGTGCATGTGTGTATGTGTGGGTGGGGAGTATAGTACTAATAATCAAAGAACAAGCTTACCAATTTGATTTTCAAGATACTTTAGAGATGAAAACTTTAAATTTACTTAATATAGGCATGGCTATTTAATTTAGACCTCTATTCAAACTCCGATGAACTCAGTTGATGATGTCCTTCTATGAATAGTAAACATTTAGTTGTGTTTTATTTATTTAAGATGTTTAGTTATAGTTATGCTTGTGTGTGCAGGTGTATAATTTTGTGTATGATGCTATGCATGTTTGTGCAGTGCCTGTGGAAGAGAGTATCTGATCACTTGGAGTTACTAAGAACTAAAATAGAGTCCTCAGTTAAGTTTAGTATATGTGCTCTTAAGTGTAAAGCCATCTATCTATCCAGCCCTGAATTTATATATTATTTTCATCAAATATATATTGTTATATTTGCTGATTTCATTCAATTTGTATAAATAAGGCAAAGAAGCACATCATTATTAACATGAAATGAATAAAGTTTGACGATCTAAAAAGAAAAAAAAGAAGAGAGTTGTTCAGTTTCCATGGGTATGTGAACTTTCTGTTGCTTCTGTTGTTGATGGAGTCCAGCTTTAATTCATGGTGATCTGATAAGATGCAAATGGTTATTTCAATCTTCTTGTATTTGTTGAGGCTTGCTTTGTGACTGATTTTATGGTCAATTTTTAAGAGGGTGCTGTGAGGTGCTGAGAAGTTATATTCCTTTGTTTTGCTCAGAAAGATTCTATAGATATCTTTTAGGTACATTGATTCATAACATCTGTTAGTTTCATTATTTCTCTGTTTAATTTCTGTTTCAATGACCTGTCCATAGGTGATGTAGGGTGTTGAAGTCCCTACTTTCATTGTATGGGGTTTGATGTGTGATTTAAGGTTTAGTAATGGTTCTTTTACCCTTGCATTTGGGAACAGTTGTATACATCATCTTGGTAGATTTTTTTATATAATGAGTTTGAAGTGTTCTTCCCCATCTCTTTTGATTAATTTTGGTTGAAAATCCATTTTATTAGATATTCAAAGGGATACTTCAGCTTGTTTCTTGAGTCTGTTCACTTGGAAAACTATTTTACAGACCTTTACTGTGAGGTAGCACCTTTCTTTGTTGTTGAGGGATGTATTTTTGTTTTATTTTTCTTTTTTTTTTCTATATTCTTTGTTTACATTTCAAAGGCTTTCCCCTTTCCCAGTTCCCCCTTACCATATATCCCACAAGTCCTCTTCTACCCGCTCCTTCCCCAATCCCCCCCACACCATTTCTCTGTTCTGGTACTCTCCTACAAAACTGGATCCAATGATACTTCCGGAGGACCCAGCCATACCACTCCTGGGAATATACACAGAAGATTCCCCAGCATGCAATAAGGATACATGCTCCACTATGTTCATAGCAGCCTTATTTATAACAGCCAGAAGCTGGAAAGAACCCAGATGTCCCTCAACAGAGGAATGGATACAAAAAATGTGGTATATATACACAGTGGAGTACTATTCAGCCATTAGAATTCATGAAATTCTTAGAGAAATGGATGGAGCTGGAGAACATCATCCTAAGTGAGGTAACCCAGTCTCAAAAGAATACCCATGGTATGCAGTCACTGATAAGTGGATATTAGCCTAGAATCTTGGGACACCAAAGACACTATCCACATACCAAATGATATCTGACAATAAGAAGGAGTGGACACTGGTTCTGGAAAAGATCAAAACATCAGTGTAGGGGAATACCAGAACAGGGAAGTGGGAAGGGGTGGATGGGGGAACAGGGGGAGGGAAAAGGGCATGTGAGACCTTTGGGGGATTGGGAACCAGAAAAAGGGAAATGAAATGTAAATATAGAATCTATCAAAAAAAAAACCAAAAAAACAAAAACAAAAACAAAAACAAAAAAACAAAAACAAACAAACAAACAAAAAACCAAAACTGGATCCAGTCTTTTAGGGACCAGGGTCCTCTCCTTCCTTCTTCTTGGGAATCTTTTGATTTGCTAATTGTGCCTTGAGTATTTAGAGCTTCTGGGCTCATTAATATCCACTTATCAGTGATTGCATTTCATGTGTATTCTTTTGTGATTGGGTTAATTCACTTAGGATGATATTTTCCAGATCCAACCATTTGCCTACAAATTGCATGAATTCATTATTTTTAATTGCTGAGTAGTATTCCATTGTATAAATATACCACATTTTCTGTATCCATTCCTCCTTTGAGGGACATCTTGGCTCCTTCCATCTTCTGGCTATTATAAATAAGGCTGATATGAACATAGTGGAGCATGTGTCTATTGCATGCAGGGGAATCCTCTGGGTATATGTCCAGGAGTGGTATGACAGGGTCCTCTGGAAGTGTCATGCCCAATTTTCTGAGGAACCGCCAAACTGATTTCCAGAGATGTATTTTTTGTTTTTAATGCACCACATTTTCTTTTTTTCTTTTATTAGATATTTTCTGTATTTACATTTCAAATGTGTCCCCTTTCCTTGTTTCCCCTCTGAAAACCCCTTATCCCATCCCCCCTTTCACTGCTTACCAACTCACCCACTCCCACTTCCCTGTCCTGGCATTCCCCTACACTGGGGCATTGAGCCTTCACAAGACTAAGGGCCTCTCCTCCCATGGTTGTCTGACAAGGCCATCTTCTGCTACATATGCAGCTAGAGCCATGGGTTGCTCCACATTTGGTTGGTGGTTTAGTGAAGGATATTTCTTGTATGCAGCAGATTGATGGATACTGTTTTCCCATCCATTCTCTTAGCATGTGCTTTTTTACTGGGAAACTGAGTTCATTGATGTTGATAGATATTAATGATGAATGAATGTTATTTCCTGTTATTTTGATGTTGGAGATGGTATTGTGTGTGTGTGTGTGTTTCTCTTCTTTCAGTTTGCTGTGTTATGATTAATTTCTTGTTTATTTTTTCTTTCGCATCCTTTTATGTGGGCTACCGCCAGAAAGTATGGCCAGGACTTTAGGTGGGTCTTCCCACAGCAAATGATCTTATCAAGAAAAATCGCTCACAGGTGTTTCTAGTGTTAGGAATGTAGTTACTCCAGGTGTAGTTAAGTTGACAACCTGGATTAGTCATAATACAACAGAATCATAACCCTCAATTAAATTTAAGCAATAATGACAATCTCCCAACAAAGAAAAGCTCAGGACATCAGATGAATTCTGTTCAGAATTTCAATCATTGGTAAATAATCAGTAGTCATTTAAAGAAGAACCACAAGTAATACTCCTCAAATTGTTCCATAAAATATCAAAGAGGAAGGCACTACCAAACTCATGCTACAATGTTGACATCACTATCACCAAAACTGGATAAAACAAAACAAATAAAGAGGAGTATATAACAATTTTGCCAATGACCAAAACCACAACAATTCTCAATAGGATTCTTAATTTCTTGGGTTTTTTTTTTGCATGTAGTTATCTACTTGTTGTGTTGTGGTTTCCCTTCTAGTATACTCTGTAAGACTGATATTGTAGAAAGGTATTGTTTAATTTTGTTTTATCATGGAATATCTTGATTTCTCCATCTATGGTGATTGTAAGTGTTGCTGGATATATTACTCTATTCTGAGATATGTGGTCTCTTGGGGTCTGCAAGAAATTTACGTAGGACCTTCTGTTTTTCACAGTCTCGGTTAAAAAGTTAGTTGTAATTCTGATAGATTTGCCTTTACATAGTAGTTGGCTTTTTTGTCTTGTAGCTTTTAATGTTCTTTTTTTGTACCATACATTTAGTGTTTTGATTATTATGTGGCTGGAGGATTTTTTTTCTGGTCTAGTCTATTTAGTGTTCAATAAGGAAAATCACCTTTCTTTATTTCTATTATTTTCTTTTTTTTTTGATGTTGAACATTCTTTTTTTAGTTTCTATATTCTATGTTTACATTCCAAAGGCTTTCCCCTTTCCCAGTTACCCCCCCTCCCTATGTCCCATAGTTCCTCTCCCCCCAACTATTCCCCAATCATTCCCCCTCCCCCCACAGTTTCTCTACAAAACTGGATCCAATCTTTCCAGGCCCAGGGTCCTCTCCTTTCTTCTTGGGAATCATTTGACTTGCTAATTTAATTGTGCCTTGAGTATTTAGGGCTTCTGGGCTCATTAATATCCACTTATCAGTGATTGCATTTCATGTGTATTCTTTTGTGATTGGGTTAGCTCACTCAGGATGATATTTTCCAGGTCTAACCATTTACCTACAAATTGCATGAATTCATTATTTTTAATTGCTGAGTAGTATTCCATTGTATAAATATACCACATTTTCTGTATCCATTCCTCCTTTGAGGGATATTTGGGCTCCTTCCAATTTCTGGCTATTATAAACAAGTCTGCTATAAACATAGTGGAGCATGTGTCTTTATTGTATGCAGGGGAATCCTCTGTGTATATGCCCAGGAGTGGTATGCCAGGGTCCTCTGGAAGTGACATGCTCAATTTTCTGAGGAACCGCCAAACTGATTTCCAGAGCGGTTTTACCATTTTGCAATCCCACCAACAGTGGAGGAGTGTTCCTCTTTCTCCACATCCTCGCCAGCATTTGTTGTCTCTTGAGTTTTTAATCTTAGCCATTCTGACTGGTGTGAGGTGGAATCTCAGGGTTGTTTTGATTTGCATTTCTCTGATGACTAATGATGTTGAACATCTCTTAAGGTGTTTCTCAGCCATCCGAATTTCTTCTGGTGAAAATTCTTTGTTTAGCTCTGTACCCCATTTTTTGATAGGGTTATTTGGTTCTTTGGGGTCTAACTTCTTGAGTTCTTTGTATATATTGGATATTAGCCCTCTGTTGGATGTGGGGTTGGTGAAGATCTTTTCCCACTTTGTTGGTTGTCGTTTTGTCCTTCTGACAGTGTCCTTTGCCTTGCAGAAACTTTGTAATTTTATGAGGTCCCATTTGTCAATTCTTGATCTTAGTGCATAAGCTATTGGGGTTCTGTTCAGGAATTTTCCCCCTGTGCCTATGTCCTGAGGAACCGCCAAACTGATTTCCAGAGCGGTTTTACCATTTTGCAATCCCACCAACAGTGGAGGAGTGTTCCTCTTTCTCCACATCCTCCCCCAGGGTCTTCCCAAGTTTCTTTCCTAATAGTTTCAGTGTGTCTGGTTTTATGTGGAGGTCCTTGATCCACTTGGAGTTGATCTTAGTGCAAGGAGATAAGAGTGGGTCAATTCGCATTCTTCTGCATGTTGACCTCCAGTTGAACCAGCACCATTTGTTGAAAAGACTCTCTTTTTTCCACTGGATGGTTGTGGCTCCTTTATCAAAGATCAAGTGACCATAAGTCTGTGGGTTAATTTCTGTGTCTTCAATCCTATTCCATTGATCCACTTGCCTGTTGCTGTACCAATACCATGCAGTTTTTAACACAATTGCTCTGTAGTACTGTTTAAGGTCAGGGATATTGATTCCCCCAGAAGTCCTTTTATTGTTGAGAATAGTTTTAGATATCCTGGGTTTTTTGTTGCTCCAGATGAATTTGAGAATTGCTCTTTCTAGATCTATAAAGAATTGAGTTGGGATTTTGATGGCGATCGCATGGCCATTTTTACTATATTGATCCTGCCAATCCAGGAGCAAAAATATTTTTCCATCTTCTGAGGTCTTCTTCGATTTCTTTCTTCAAGGACTTGAAGTTCCTGTCATACAGATCTTTCTTTTGTTTGGTTAGAGTTACGCCAAGGTACTTTATGTTGTTTGTGGCTATTGTGAAGGGTGTTATTTCCCCAACTTCTTTCTCAGCCTGCTTGTCCTTTGAGTACAAGAAGGCTACTGATTTGCTTGAGTTAATTTTATAACCAGCCACTTTGCTGAAGTTGTTTATCAGCTGTAGAAGTTCTCTGGTGGAGTTTTTTTGGGTCACTTAAGTAAACTATCATATCATCTGCAAATAATGATAGTTTGACTTCTTCCTTTCCAATTTGTATCCCTTTGACTTCCTTATGTTGTCTAATTGCTCTTGCTAGAACTTCAAGTACTATATTGAAAAGATATGGAGAGAGAGAGGGCAGCCTTGTCTAGTCCCTGATTTTAGTGGGAATGCTTCAAGTTTCTCTCCATTTATTTTGATGTTGGCTACTCGTTTGCTGTAGATTGCTTTTACTATGTTTAGGTATGGGCCTTGAATTCCTGCTCTTTCCATGACTTTTTGCATGAAAGGATCCTGAATTTTGTCGAATGCTTTTTCAGCATCTAATGAGATGACCATGTGGTTTTTTTCTTTTAGTTTGTTTATGTAGTGGATTACATTGTTGGATTTCCGTATGTTGAACCATCCCTGCATCCCTGGGATGGAGCCTACTTGATCATGGTGAATGATCGTTTTGATGTGCTCTTGGATTCGGTTGGCAAGAATTTTATTTAGTATTTTTGCATCTATATTCATAAGAGAAATTGGCCTGTAGTTCTCTTTCTTTGTTGGATCTTTTTGTGGTTTAGGTATTAGCATAATTGTGGCTTCAAAGAATGAGTGGGACAGTATTCCTTCTGTTTCTATTTTGTGGAATAGTTTGAAAAGTATTGGTGTTAGGTCTTCTTTGAAGGTCTGGTAGAATTCTGCACTAAAACCATCTGGTCCTGTACTTTTCTTGGTTGGGAGGCTTTCTATAACCCCTTCTATTTCTTTAGGGGTTATGGGACTATTTAGCTGCTCTATTTGATGCTGATTTAATTTTGGTATTTGGTATCTGTCTAGGAAATTGTCCATTTCCTCTAGATTCTCCAGTTGTTTTGAGTATAGACCTTTGTAGTAGGATCTGATGATCTTTTGAATTTCCTCAGTTTCTGTTGTTATGTCTCCCTTTTCATTTCTAATTTTGTTAATTTGGATGCTGTCTCTGTGTCCTTTGGTTAGTCTGGCTAGGGGTTTATCTATCTTGTTGATTTTCTCAAAGAACCAACTCCTGGTCTTGTTGATTCTTTGTATGGTTTCTTTGTTTCTATTTGATTGATTTCAGCCCTGAGTTTGATGATTTCTTGCCTTCTATTCCTGCTGGGTGAATTAACTTGTTTTTCTTCCAGGGCTTTAAAGTCTGCTGTTAAGCTGCTAGTGTATGCTCTCTCCAGTTGCTTTTTGGATGCACTTAGAGCTATGAGTTTTCCTCTTAGCACTGCTTTCATTGTGTCCCATAGATTTGGGTAGGTTGTACCTTCATTTTCATTGAATTCTAAAAAGTCTTTGATTTCTTTTTTTATTTCTTCCTTGACCAAGGTGTCATTGAGTAGAGTATTGTTCAGTTTCCATGTGTATGTGGGCTTTCTGTTGTTTTTGTTGCTATTGAAGACCACTCTTACTCCATGGTGATCTGATAGGAGGCATGGGATTAGCTCGATCTTCTTGTATTTGTTGACATCTGTCTTGTGACCAATTATATGGTCTATTTTGGAGAAGGTACCATGTGGAGCTGAGAAAAAGGTATATTCTTTAGCTTTAGGATGAAATGTTCTATATATATCTGTTAAATCCAATTGGTCCAGAGTTTCAATTAGTTTCACTGTGTCCCTGTTTAGTTTCTGCTTTCCTGACCGGTCCATTGAGGAGAGTGGAGTGTTGAAGTCACCCACAATTATTGTGTTCGGTGTAATGTGTGCTTTAAGCTTTAGTAAGGTTTCTTTTACGAATGAGGGTGCCCTTGCATTTGGAGCATAGATGTTCAGTTTTGAGAGCTCTTCTTGGTGGATTTTCCCTTTGGCCAGCAAGAAGTGACCTTCTGAGTCTCTTTTGATGATTTTAGGTTGGAAGTCAATTTTATCTGATATTAGAATGGCTACTCCAGCTTGTTTCCTGAGACCATTTGCTTGTAAAATTGTCTTCCAGCCTTTTACTCTAAGGCAGTGTTTGTCTTTAACACTGAGATGTGTTTCCTGTATGCAGCAAAATGTAGGGTCCTGGTTCTGTATCCAGTCTGTTAATCTATGTTTTTTTATTGGGGAATTGAGTCCATTGATGTTAAGAGATATTAAGGAATAGTAATTATTACCTCCAGACATTTTTGAAATTATATTTATTTATATTATTTATTTTTTATATTCGAGAGGTTATCTTTTTTTGGGTTTGATGAGAGGAGGTTTCTATCTTGCTTCTTCCCGGGTGTAGTTTCCATCCTTGTCTTGGTGTTTTTCCCCTATTATCCTTTGTAGGGCTGGATTTGTGGAAAGATATCGTGCAAATTTGGTTTTGTCATGGAATACCTTGATGTCTCCATCTATGGCGATTGAGAGCTTTGCTGTGTAAAGTAGTTTTGGCTGAAGTTTGTGTTCTCTTAGAGTTTGCATTATATCTGCCCAGGATCTTCTAGCTTTCATGGTCTCAGGTGAGAAGTCTGGTGTTATTCTGATAGGTCTTCCTTTATAAGTTACTTGGCCTTTTTCTCTTGCTGCCTTTAATATTCTTTCTTTGTTTAGTACATTTGGAGTTTTGATTATTATGTGACGGGATGTATTTCTGTTCTGATCCAGTCTGTTTGGGGTTCTATATGCTTCTTGTATATTCATGGGCATCTCTCTCTTTAGGTTGGGGAAATTTTCTTCCATGATTTTGTAGAAGATATTTGCTGGCCCTTTAACTTGTAAATCTTCATTCTCGTCTATACCTATAATCCTTAGGTTTGGTCTTCTCATTGTGTCCTGGATTTCCTGGATGTTTTGGGTTACAGCCTTTTTGCATTTAGTATTTTCTTTGACTGTTGAATCAATGGTTCCTATGGTATCTTCAGCTTCTGATATTCTGTCTTCTATCTCTTGTATTCTATTGTTGATATTTGCATCTATGGCCCCTGATTTCTTCCCAAGGTTTTCTATCTCCAATGTCGTCTCCCTCTGCGATTTCTTAGTTGTTTCTACTTCTGTTTTTAGTACCTGGATGGATATGCTCAGATCTTTCGCTTGCTTGATTGTGTTTTCATGTATTTCTTTAATAGATTTTTGTGTTTCCTCTTTCATAGCTTCTACTTGTTGGCCCACGTTCTTCTGTATTTCTTTAAGTGATTTTTGTCTTTCTTCCTTATTGTCTTCTTCTTTTTGATCCATCTTCTCCTGCATTTCTTGAAGTGATTTTTGTATTTGCCTTGTAAAGGCTTCTAACTTTTGATCCATTTTCTCCTCTATTTCTTTACGAGATTTTTCTATGTGTTCAGCTACCAGCATCCTGACCAGTGATTTTATATCCAAGTCTTGTTTTTCTGGTGAGTTGGGGTATCCAGGGCTTCCTGTTGTTGGCGAACTGGGTTCAGATGCTTTCATGTTGCCTTGATTTCTGTTAGTGACGTTCCTTCATTTACCTTTTGCCATCTGGTTATTTCTGGTGTTAGTTGACCTTGTTGTCACTGGCTGGTGTTTGAATCTCCTGTGAGGCTGGGCTTACCTGTTGTTTCTCTACTGGTGGTTATGCGTGATTGCTGCTCAATGGGATCACAAGCTGGCTGTCACCTGCTGACTTTGTGCATGGCCTGAAGTCTCTGGGAAGTGTGGGGGAGTGCAGCAGAGCCTCGGCCTGCGCTCCTGGGCCTGCCTAGTAGCAAGAGGCTGGCAGATACCCCCACGCAGTAGCCCCTGAAGGAATCTGTCTACCCGTGCCTTTCCAGCTGTGTTCTGGTTGCAATATGGAGGCCTGCCGCTATCGCTGGTCCGGGGTCCTGGGGAGCTGGGTGGCTCCGGCTGCCTGGGTGCAAGGCCTAAGCTCGCAGGGATGTGCGGCAGAGCCTAGGCGCCTGGGCCCACCTGGGGGCGAGAGCTTAGCAGATCCCCCTGCTCTAGCCCCAGACGGAGTCTCTACCTGCACCTTTCCAGCTGTGTCCTGGTTGCAATCTCTATTATTTTCTTGAATATATTTTCTCAGCCTTTGATCTGGAAATCTCCATTTCCTATTCCTATTATTCTTAGGTTTGATCTCTTAGTAGTGCCCCTACTTAACAGGATGTTTTATGTTAGAAAGTTTTTAAATTTAGCCAATGTATCATTTTCTATTATATCTTCCACACATGAAATTCACTCTCTTTCATCTCTTTTGTATTCTGTTGGTGATGCTTGCTCTGTAGTTCCTGTTCTCTTTCCAAGGTTTTATCCTTTCTTAGGTTACCTCTGTTAGTCTTTTCTTTTTTGCTTCTATTTCCTTTTTCAGGTCTTGAACACTTTTATTCATTTCCTTCACCTCTTTGATTGTATTTTACTGTAATTCTTTAAGGTATTTATTGATTTTCTCTTTAAAGGCCTCTATCATCTCCATAAGATGAGATCTAAGGTCATAGTCTTGATGTTCAGGTGTGTTAGGATATCCAGTACTTGCTATAGTAAAAGAGCTGGCTTCTGATAGTACCATAATCCACTAACTTTTGTTGACTGTGTTCTAGTGCTTGCCTTTAACCATCTCATTGTATCTTGTGTTAGCTGGTCTGGTAGTCCCTGGGAGTAGCAGGCCTCTAGGACTGATTGTCCCTGGTGGCAGCAGACCTCCTAGGAAGCAGGCAGAGCTATGGCCTAGATAGTAGAGTGTAGATCCAAGATTACAGGTAGATACGTGTACCAGAATATGGAGCACAAAAAGGATGGGGCAGACCTCATGGCTACTGGGCTTGCTGGGGGCCCAGCATGCTGGGGATTATGGTATGTGTGCCTTACCTGACTGTCCCAGGTGGGAGCAGGCCTCCTCAAAGGCAGGTAGCACTGTGAGCAGATGGCAGATAGGGGTGTGGACTGGAAGATTGGACTCAGAAAGGAAGGGGCAGACCTCATGGCTGCTGAGATGGCCCTGAAGACAACTTTTAAGAACTATGATCGAGATGCTGAAGTGTATTTCTCCACACATGATGGCTTCTGGCAAGGGGACAGGTATGGAAGGACTCAGTTTCTATAAGTAGGTAATGCGGGGTGTTTGATCATGCTCCAATAAGTATATGGGTGCCACTAATTGGACTACAACTACTATACTCATCCTCCTCCTTCTTTTTCTCCCCTCCTTTTCTTCTCTCCCTTCTCTGCCTCTACTCCCTTCTCTGCCTCTACCCCCTTTTCTGCCTCCTCCTTTTTCTATTTTCTCCTTCTTCTCCTCCTCCTCTTCCTCCTGCTCCTCCTCCTCCTTCTTTACTACTACTACTACTACTACTACTACTACTACTTTGGAGGAGGGAGGGTCACAAGGCTGTTGGACAATACTGGGAAGACTGGGAAGTAGGTATTATTGGGTGGATGATGTAAATTCACAAATAATCAGCAAATATGTTAATGTTGAAAAATGAATAAATGAATGTGTTAATGGATGCTTTAAAAAGTGGGTCATAACATTTCTAAGGTTGAGAACCACTGTGTGGTTCTTACTCAAAGAAAATAAATTAACTTCCTTTTCATTCATCCAATACCTTTACTAGTTCTTGGCAAATTGGCTTCTTTTTTCTTTTCTTTTTTTAAAATTCGATATATTCTTTATTTACATTTCAAATGATTTCCCCTTTCCTGGATCCCCCCTCCTCAAAAGTCCCATAAGCCCTCTTCCCTCCCCCTGTTTCCCCAACCACCACTTCCCATTTCCCTGTTCTGGTATTCCCCTACACTGCTGCACTGAGCCTTTCCAGAACCAGGGGCAACTCCTTCATTCTTCATGGACAACATTTGATATGTTGATTGTGTCTGGGGTATTCCAAGCTTCTAGGCTAATATCTGCTTATCAGTGAGTGTATACCATGAGTGTTCTTTTGAGACTGGGTTACCTCACTTAGGATGATGTTTTCCAGCTCCATCCATTTGTCTAAGAATTCCATGAATTCATTGTATTTAATTGTTGAGTAATATTCCATTGTGTAAATATACCACATTTTCTATATCCATTCCTCCATTGAGGGACATCTGGGTTCTTTCCGGCTATTATAAATAGAGCTGCTATGAACATAGTGGAACATGTATCCTTATTACATGCTGGGGAATCCTCTGGGTATATGCCCCGGAGTGGTATAGCAGGGTCCTTCGGAAGTGTCCTGTCCAGTTTTCTGAGGAACCACCAGACTGATTTCCAGAGTGGTAGTACCAGCTTGCAATCCCACCAGCAGTGGAGGAGTGTTCTTTCTCCACATCCTCGCCAACACCTGCTGTCTCCTGAGTTTTTAATCTTAGCTATTCTCACTGGTGTGAGGTGAAATCTCAGGGTTGTTTTGATTTGCATTTCCCTAATGACTAATGATGCTGAACATTTCTTAAGATGCTTCGCAGCCATTTGAAGTTCTTCAGGTGAAAATTCTTTGCTTAGCTCTGTACCCCATTTTTAATAGGGTTATTTGGTTTTCTGGGGTCTAACTTCTTGAATTCTTTGTATATATTGGATATTAGCCCTCTGTTGGATGTAGGGTTGGTGAAGATCTTTTCCCAATTTGTTGGTTGCTGTTTTGTCTGCTTGACAGGATCCTTTGCCTTACAGAAATTTTGTAATTTTATGAGGTTCCATTTGTCAATTCTTGATCTTAGAACATAAGCTATTTGTGTTCTGTTCAGGAACTTTCCCCCTGTGCTGATGTCCTCAAGGGTCTTCTCCAATTTCCTTTCTATTAGTTTCAGTGTGTCTGGCTTTATGTGGAGGTCCTTGATCCACTTGGAGTTGAGCTTAGTACAAGGAGATAAGAATGGATCAATTCGCATTCTTCTGCATGCTGACCTCTAATTGGACCAGCACCATTTGTTGAAAAGACTATCTTTTTTCCACTGGACGGTTTCAGCTCCTTTGTCGAAGATCAAGTGACCATAGGTGTGTGGGTTCATTTCTGGGTCTTCAATCCTATTCCATCGATCCACCTGCCTATCACTGTACCAATACCATGCAGTTTTTAACACTATTGCTCTGTAGTATTGCTTGAGGTCTGGGATAATGATTCTCCCAGAGGTTCTCTTACTGTTGAGAATAGTTTTAGCTATCCTGGGTTTTTTGTTATTCCAGATGAATTTGAGAATTGCTCTTTCAAACTCTATGAAGAAGTGAGTTGGGATTTTAATGGGGATTGCATAGAATCTGTATATTGCTTTTGGCAAGATGACCATTTTTACTATATTAATCCTGCCAATTAGCATGGAAGATTTTTCCATTTTTTGAGGTCTTCTTTAATTTCCTTCCTCAGAGACCTGAAGTTCTTGTCATACAGATCTTTCACTTGTTTGGTTAGAGTCACACCAAGATACTTTATATTGTTTGTGGCTATTGTGAAGGGTGTCATTTCCCTAATTTCTTTCTCAGCCTGCTTATCCTTTGAGTATAGGAAGGCTACTAATTTGCTTGAGTTGATTTTATAAGCAGCCACATTGCTGAAGTTGTTTATCAGCTGTAGGAGTTCTCTGGTGGAGTTTTTTGGGTCACTTAAGTATACTATCATATCATCTGTGTATAGTGATAGTTTTACTTCTTCCTTTCTAATTTGTATCCCTTTGACTTCGTTATGTTGTCGAATTGCTCTAGCTAGCACCTCAAGTAGTATATTGAAAAGATATGGCGAGGATATGGAGAAAGAGGAACACTCCTACACTGCTGGTGGGATTGCAACCTTGTACGACCACTCTGGGAATCAGTCTGGCGGTTCCTCAGAAAACTGGACATGATACTTCCTGAGGACCCAGCCATACCACTCCTGGGAATATACCCAGAAGATTTCCCAGCATGCAATAAGGATACATGCTCCACTATGTTCATAGCAGCCTTATTTATAATAGCCAGAAGCTGGAAAGAACCCAGATGTTCCTCAACAGAGGAATGGATACAAAAAATGTGGTATATATACACAATGGAGTACTATTCAGCCATTAGAAACAATGAATTCATGAAATTCTTAGAGAAATGGATGGAGCTGGAGAACATCATACTAAGTGAGGTAATCCAGTCTCAAAAGAATACCCATGGTATGCAGTCACTGATAAGTGGATATTAGCCTAGAATCTTGGAACACCAAAGACACAAACCACATACCAAATGATGTCCGATAAGAAGGAAGGAGTGGACCCTGGTTCTGGAAAGGGTCAATGCATCAGTGTAGGGAAATACCAGAACAGGGAAGTGGGAAGTGGTGGATGGGGGAACAGGGAGAGAGAAAAGGGCATGTGGGACCTTTGGGGGGTGGGGACCCAGGAAAACAGAAATGAAATGTAAATATAGAATATATCCAATAAAAAAAGACCTGAAAAAATAAATTTAAGAACTTTCTCATTTTTAAGATTAGTGATACTCTGAAAATTTATAACCCTCCATACTGTGATTACTTAGAGCATACTTGATAGCAACATGATCATTCAGAAACATTTTACACTTTTAAAAGAATTTTTAAATAAATACAATGTATCATGAATTTATTCTTTTTAATTTATCTGAAAATATTTTTCTGTACAACATATTCTCATTACAATTTTGCCTTTCCCAAATCCTCTCAAATCTTCCCAAGTTCCCCACCCCCCAGATCAAACATTTTCCCTCTCCAATTAGAACACAAAAAAGCATATAATGATACTATGTGAAATAAAAAAACAAGCAGAAAATAGCCAGAAATACATATGTACACAGATATATACATTCATTTGTACATAATTCCCATAGAAACACAAAACCAGGACCTAATGGCTACACACACACACACACACACACACACACACACACACACAGGACTTATAAGGTTTTATTTAAAAGCAGACAATCAAAAAATTTCTGACAAACATTTCTGAGAAAAAGAACCACCAAAAATGTCATTGAATTCATTTTGTATTGGCAATTTACTGCTGAACATGAGATCTGGCCTTATGCATGGTTTATACACCCAGTGAGTCTTTCTTAGAAAAACTAAGTTTTTACTTGTGAGTTGTTATCAACTGGAGATAGCTTGTAGATTAGGGGTGAGTGCTGTGTCCATTTCCCCTCTCAGTGCTGGGTCTCCATCTGGCCCAGACCTGTGACAGGCATTGTGCATGCTGCCAGTTCATATGTGTATCGGTCCTAATGTGTTTAGAAGGCATGGTTTTCCTGAACTCCTGTTCTCATTTTAAAACTTCATCACAAATAAAGTCAAACACCTTTTTATTGTGACCCTCAATTTGAAGCCTCTTCCTATATTGCTTCAGACAGCATCATGTAGTATTTCTTTTCTACATCTTTCTTAGGCTTTGCATTTATAATATGCGTATTTGCCTTTCTAAATGCATATGGATTCATTTTCTATTCATTGTTCTATAAGTATTTAGGAATTTACTGAAGGTCCAGGCAAGAAGACAAACTGCTCTAATGAGTAAAAGAAGACAATATATTGAAGAAATTATGTAATAATTTGAAAAGATTTATGAGGACACAAGAAAATTATAAAGAAAGCCAGGACCAACAAGATTGTTATTATCCCTATGGTGTTTTGAGGATTTCTATAATCAACAGCCAAATCTATAATTCCTTAATAGGATGAGACAATAGGAAGTGTAAATAGGAAAGTACCCAGCTATTTCTACATGTTAACATGGACTTTATTTATCTTCTATTGGAGAGTACATAACCCATTGTAACTGAGTAACGAAACCTATAAAGTCAGTTGCTTGTCATGGCACACATCTGTAGACTGATAAATTTTGTGTTATGTTTTATTTGGTATAAAATAAGTCCCTTGGTCAAACAACACTATGTGCAAGTTTTTGTGTGTGGCTTGGATGAAGCGTTCTATGAACCCACATATAATTAAGCTGGCAGACATGTAGAGTCTATCTCACTCATAGTTGAATCTGTGAACTAGAAAAGTATGAATGATATACATTAAATGATTGCTCATAGGAACTAGATTTACCTAATTTTCAACACACAAAACTGTCCCAGGGAGGTTGTAACCTCATTCGAGATGCAAAGCTAGGGGCACTAGAATCCAGTAAGGAAAAATAAACATGAGATTGAGACGAAGGATAGTTAATACTGTGTCTCTCAAGGCCTCCAATTTCAATGATGCAGTTGATTATGGTGAATATAATCATAACGATACACTTGCAACTTGTGTGAAACATGGAAGAATTAAAAGGGGATGTGGGAAAGAAAGAACTACATGACTACTTCTGCTCCATAGTGTCAGAATGAGTTAGCATATATAATGTGTCTATGAGGTACCTAAGTGCATACACTGTACCAACTAATAAAAAGTGTTATAGCTTCATTTGCATCTCTATAATATTATGTAAGTTATTTGTGCTGAAATCTGACATAGAAATATAAAAGGAAAAAATAATATGGAAAAACAGTAAAAAATAAAAAGCGTAAATAAATTTGACTGTCATGTTATTAACTGGACAGCTTATATTTGTGTGTATTGAGTGTATATGTTTGCATATTCTGAATACTTTGAATAACCAACAATCAAAAGAGTGACTAGAATGTATGCATTCAAAATATGACCCAGATGAATGTCACTTGAAATGCTGCCAGTACGTCCTACATGTGAGAAATTTATGTTCACAGAGAGATAGATACATAAAGGAAAATATGTTTCTCTTTCTCTTTTAGGATTTAAAGAACTTTTCCATCTTCCATGCAATTATGTTTACTTCACAAAAAATTATTCTTTGTGAATTGAATTCTGCAATATTATAGTCTTTTTTTATAAATATAAACTTCATTCTTCATTGTTAGGACAAATTGAAATCTCTTCTCATAGAAGACAAAAGTCACCTAATATCTGTATATGTAAATAAATTCTATCAAGGAAAGAAATTGTCACTGAATTTGATCAGCAATGCACTGTGCTCAATAATGAAAGTTCACTCTGCAATCACTTAGGAGATCTTCCCATATTTTAATAGCTGTCTGCACACTCTTTGCATAGCTGTCTTCATATCTTGATTCCTCAGTGTGTAGATCACAGGGTTCAGAAAAGGAGTGCCAACTGCATCAAATATAGCAAGATACTTATCCAGGTGTGTGGAGGGGGAAGGCCATGTATAGACAAATATTAAAGGACCAAAGAACAGGACCACAACAGAGATGTGAGCAGAAAGTGTGGACAAAGCTTTAGAGGAACCACTTGAGGAATGTTTCTGAACAGTGACTATTATGACAACATAAGATATGACCAGTATAAAGAAAGAGCCTACAGAGATGAAGCCACTGTTGGCTGAAACCATTAATTCTAACTGGTTGGTATCTACACAAGCAAGTCTGATGAACCGAGGAAGGTCACAGTAAAAACTGTCCAAAATATTTGGTCCACAGAATGGTAAATTTACTATATAAACAAATTGAACCAGAGAATGCATAAGGCCAACCACCCAGGCAGCCACTAAGATGAAAATGCACATTTTTGCATTCATAATGGTCAGATAATGGAGAGGCTTACATATGGCTACATATCGATCATATGCCATGCCTATGAGCAGCACCACCTCCACACCACCGATGACATGGATGAAAAAGATTTGAGTGATGCAACCTCTAAAGGAGATGACTTTGTGCTTTCTGAATAGGTCAAAAATCATCTTGGGACAAGTGACACATGAAACACCTAAATCAATGAAGGAGAGATTGGCCAACAGAAAGTACATGGGAGAATGTAAGTGAGAGTCAGAAACCACTGTGAAAATGATGAGGGAGTTTCCCATCATGCTAGCCATATAAAACACTGAAGCAAACACAAAGAGAAGGACTTGCATCTTCCAGGAGTTAGTGAGTCCCACGAACATAAATTCTGACACAACAGAGTGATTTGTTCCTTCCATTGCTGCTCTTTTCCGTGCTACTGGAAGGACAGTAGTACAAGAAACTGAAAGTTATAATAGTTATATTAATAGACAACAAAATGTTACAACTCATGGTTATAAAATTTGGTTTTTATTTATCAATAAATCTTCATCATAAAGATGAATAGATATATGAACAAGTGCTCACATGGCTACTTATCAGGGGATGGCAAATTCCAAACACTCTGCACAGTCATTTTAAACTTGTTAAAAGAGCTTTCATTAAAGGTTCAAAAACAGAACATTTGAGTTGGGTCTTTAAAAAGGGAAATTTGAACAGAGTTGAGAATATAAATAAGTATATTTGTTTGAGAAAGCATATAGACACCTCCATAATAATTTTAAAATAAAACCTTGGTATGTAACCTCTGTCATCCAATATATTTTGTCCTGGATTTTGTCCCTGTCAAAAAAAGAAAAGAGGAAGAAAGGAAAAAAGAAGAATGGAAAGAAGAAAGGAATGAAGTAAGGAAATAATGAAAGAAATAAAGGCAGAGGGAAAGAAGGAACAAACAGAAAATAGAGAAATAGAGATGATCATAAAGAGAAAAGAAGACTGGAAAACTGGAGAGATAGAATGGGAGAAAAGTACATAAAAAGATTTATAGAAAGAGACAACTTAGAGAATTATCAACCAACATCATTTTGGGAGTTAATCATCTGGAAGAAATGGCCCTGCATTGGTCCATGATCATAGAAACATCATTTATAGTAACCAATATGAAAGCATCCTAACTGTTCCTTTATGGATAAGTGGGCAGTAAACACAAATGCACAGACACAGACACAGACACAGACACAGACACAGACACAGACACACACACACACACACACACACACACACACATACACACACACACACACACAGACAAATACACATAGAGTAGACTATTCCATAGCCTTTAAAAGGAAGGGAATTTTACGTCTCATAATAGCATTAATGAACCTGGAAGTAATTGTGCTAGATGAAACAGAGACACATGAAGAAAAATGATGAAAAATTTTCTGTATATATTAAATCTGAAGAATTCATACTTATAAAAACAAAGAATATGGTGGTGGAACAGGCAAAAATGATGTGGGGAGTGGGCATAAAGATGATGATGGTTTAAAAAAATCCAAAATCTCCATTAACATTATGGTTGTTTTCTGAAGATCTATGGTATCATGGTGATTATGGACAATGATAATAATGAGTTGCATGCTTGGAAATTGCTGAGAGGCTATTATCAATATTCTCACACATAATAAGTATGTGATGTAAGCATTCTCATTAGTTTAATATATATGTAATACATATAGTGTGACTTCATATACATTGCTATGTATTATATATAAAACTTAATATATTATATAATCATGCTGTGCACCAAAAATATATACAATACTTATTTGTTAATTGTTCCTATATGAAACAAAAATGGGGAAAATGCCCATTATACCCATAGAATTTAGAAATATAGACTACAAAGTGAAGCTTGTGGAAGTCATATAGTGTTCCAGCCCATGTAATATTTCTGGATTACAGTAAGAGCCTTCAATATAGAAAACAATTCTATGTCTTAGTTCACATTCTAGCTAAGTATTTGTCCATAAAATATGATGCATAGGTAAGAACCACTGTCTTGGAGAACTCACCTCGTGAACAGAAAATTTAGTCTTCTGAAGCTATCCATATTGTAGTAGAAAGCATTTTGTTTAAATCTGAAATAAAGAATTTATCACATTATGTTTTTGGGTTACTTCTCACTAGAGAATAAACAGCATCATGGATAGAAGATGGACTCTCAATTCAGAAAAACAAAATGAATACCATTGCTCATCTACTAGCAATTTACTGTAGAGAGAGAATTTATTAATCTATTTTATAAATTTAAAAGCTGACAATTTATGGTACAGATTGAATGTAACAAGTGGTTAAAACAATGTATTCAGTATATAGATATTCTATAAGAGATAATTAACAAGTATTAATACTGTTGTTTTTTTCTGTTTTTGCATGATACTGTGATACATGAAATAAATGAATGAATGAAAAAGATAAAGAGCATGAAAATCTATTTCTGACAGACCCTTTGAAATATAAACTCTCCTTTTCTAATAAAAGATTTTTAAAATATATTAACTAGCTCCTATTCAATAAGTTATAGTGTTCAAGTTACTTATTAATCAAAGTGTTTTCTCAATGTCATTTAAATGTATTTTTCTTTTGCTTTTTAATTTTATTTTTTAATTATCTTTAATCTTTTTTTACAGTCCAGTCATTATCACCATCCTGGTCTGCCCTCCAACAATTCCTTATCCCATTCCTCCTCCCTCCAGAACACTATGTGTCTCCTTAGTGCTTATAATTAATTAAGTGTACTTACTAAATGTTTGTTCTCAACTAGATTCAACTCCAATCGAATTAAGGACTACAGCTGTATCTTGTGTAATCCATCTTAAAACTCAGAATCATACCATAATGTATATAAATATTTGCTGAAACATAGAAAAAGATGTGTTTTGGTTATTTCAAATACACATAAATGTGCATGTTTAGAGTTTTAAAGACAAGAAAGGAAATCGTGCAGAGTTCTAAAGTAATAAAGAAAGTAGATGTGAAACGATTATAAAAGTAAAGAAAAAGACATGGATGGTAAATGTAAAATTTAAAAACAAGAAAATTTGAAAAGTATGTCTTTTCCTGGAAGGCAAAAGTTTAAGTAAAAGATAATTTATTTAATTTTCTTTGGCTTTTGACAATTCTTTTAAAACTGCATAGATATAACCAATCAAAGTGCTTTAAGCAACTCTCGAGTGCTAAGGCCATAGAAGGCATTGTTAGTGAACTTGTATCCACTGTGAATTTGTCTTTTGGACAGCCAATCTTCATCACCATCATAAAACCCCATGAATGTTTTCGAATTTAGAACAGAATGATTTGTAAGACATAAGAAAATATTATAGAATTTGGAAGCAGATAAAATTCGAGACAGGATAGGCTTAGGTTCACTTGGCAAAGAGTAGTATCTGAAAATAAATCCAAAGACTGACATAGCCATCTGTAAATGGAGAGTGAAGGATATGATGTTGATTTGCCTTTTAAGCCACAAACACCCACAGAGGAATAACCACAGAAGAAAATATTTCAAATCGTCTTCTCTTACACTTGGTTAAAATCATTCTCATTCTTGATATAATGTACATTCATTTACACCTATGAGAATACCCACAATGCAAAGGGCCAGACTTAAGTCTTTGACCCCCTCATTTGTATGTTTATGTAATTTTAAGTCTGTCCTACGAGAATCCTCCAAGACAGATTTCTAACACCTACTTGTTAAAGGAAATATTTGTTAATTCGGTTCCTAATACAGTCATAAGTTTATTACCCTACAGTCATCTGCTAGGTTTGAGCAAAGCACCCATCAGAACCATCTCCTGTATATATTTTCTCCTGTTTTAATTAATATTATAAGTCCATTATTTCTTCAAGAAAAACTCTGGACTGAATTCTCAGTTTGTCATGAAACCTGCTTTATACCCAAAAAAACTCAAACTCTTCTAAATTAACTAAAACTCCTGTTTCTATTGATTATTGAGGAAAATATAAGTAACTCTATGTCCTTTACAAATAATCACTTATGAACACGAAAGGAACTTACAGATTTTGAAATAGTTTTTTAAAAGCATTTAATTACTCTAATTCTCATTCTCATTTTCTATCACCCTAGAAAAATAAAATTTCCATTTATTAAAACTCTAACTGGTTACTTATAATTCAGAAATAAAATTATTGATGCACTTATTATAAACCACAGGAGATGGAGTTGGAGGGACAGCTCAATGACTAAGAGCACTTACTGCTCTTGCAGAGAAAACAGACTCAGCTTATCAGCACCCTTGTGACAGCTCACATCTTTCTGTAACTCCTGTACCATAGGATCTGGACTTCTCAGCAACTGCTTACAAGAAGTGTACATACATACATGCATGCAAAGAAATCATATTCACAAAATAAAAATAAATAAATCTTTTTGAACAGGAGAAAATGTGAAAAATAAATCTAATTTTTGATTTGTAAGTATTATTGTGTTTCTCTACATCATATTGCAAAATGGCTAAGTATTGGAAAATTGCACCTAGAATATATTCAAAGTATTACAAAGTTGCTTGATGTTTACCAGTGTCTTTCATATTTTTGGATGCAATATTATTCTTGCTCAAATCCAAATCCAATTAACTTTTCCCTATATATCAGAAATTTTTTCATAGTTATTTTCCTGTACTATTCAATTTCTTTTTCAGCATGTTATCTATTTTTGCTTTAGACAAAAACAAACATTGAGGGTATAATGCATTCGCATAGCATTTTAAAAACAAGAATATCTACAAATAAAGCCATAATTCTCATTGTTTAAACATCTCTGTACATTTTACCTTCTAAAAGAGAAAGCATCTTCACAGATTGGTTTTCCTGATTTCTTTAGCCTAAAATACCTAATAATAACCTAACACAAAATATATGAAACTAATTACTCAAACCTCAAGAGAACAGTGAGCAAAAGATTCTGAAAACACTTGATAGTTTTAAATGTGTTCATAGTTCAGACTTTCTCCCTGGAGAACTGTTTGTTTTGTCCAGTACAACTAGAAGATGTCAGGTTTCATGAAACAACATTAAAATTGAAAAATGAAAATTTTTATATATTTTAATATTGTAAATATTGATAACTAGTCATTGCAATTAGTACCTAAAATAGATAATTAGCTCAAATCCTGACTATAAACAGTCATTTAATCACTTTAGTATATTTGAAGAAGCAATGTTTATGAAACTTCCTCTTTTATATGCTATATAATTGTGAATTTGTATATACATTTAGATGTATAGAAGTTCCAAGAATATAAGAAATTTAAATGTGAATAGAATAATTAAAACACCTGTCATAAAACAGGGTGAAGAGCAGAAACAAGACAAGAGGGCCTATTCTCTCCACTCCAATTCAGTATAAAACTTGAAGTCTTAGCTAGTTCAATAACACAAAAGAAAAGAAAAGAAAAACCCAAAAGAATGGTAGGAGGGTGGGAGAGAGGAAAGAAGGAAGAAAGGAAGGAATAATAATAGAAAAAGGAGTCAAAGTATTAAGATAGCTCTACTTGTAAATAACATGATACATAAGAGACCTTAAGCACTCCACTAAAAAACTCTTAGAACTGATAAATACTTTCAGCAAAGTTGTAGCATACAAAATTGACATGCAAAAAATCAGAAGCCAATAACAAAAATGGTGCAAAAGAAATCCAGAAAAACAATTATACTAGTAGCAAAAGAAAGAAAAAAAAAGAAAGAAAAAAGAGAGGGAGGTAGGTAGGAAGGAAGGAAGGAGAAAGACAGAGAGATAAAGATAAAGAAGAGAGAAAACTATCTGGCAATGAATGGGAAGGACCAAGGAAATGAACTTCTACAACAAAAATTACTGAAGAAAAAAATTGAGGAATATATCAGAAGATAGAGTACTCATACCCCTGGTTCAGACGAATCAATGTGAAAATGTATATCCTGCCAAAATTAATCTACAGATTTGATGAAATCTCCAGTAAACACTAGACCATTCTTTACAAACAGAAAAAAATTCCAAATTTTATATGAAGGCACAAAAGATTTAGGATAACCAGAGTAGATACTGAAGAAAAAGTATCATCAGACAGATTTCAAATTGTGAATGGTGTTGTTTCCCTAATTTCTTTCTCAGCCTATTTACTGATTTTAACTAACTAACTAACTAACTAACTAACTAATTAATTATATTCCATATTTTATTACCCCCACCCCACCCCTCCATCCACCCTCTCACTGTTTTGCATCCTGGACCTCTTCCCCACCCCCTGTCTACATGTGGATGTCCCCACCACCACCCCCATCCTCTAAACTCCCTGTGGCCTCCAGTTGCTTTAGGGTTAGGTGCATCATCTCTGAATGAACACAGACCCAGCAGGCCTCTACTGTAAGTGTATTGGTGTCCTCATATCAGCTGGTGTATGCTGACTCTTTGGTGGTCCAGTGTTTGAGAGATCTCAAGGGTCCTGATTAAATGAGACTGCTGGTCCTCCTATAGAATTGCCCTTCTCTTCAGCTTCATTCAGCCTTCCCTAATACAACAACAGGGGTCAGCTGTCCATTGGTGCAAATGTCTGCATCTGACTCTTTCAGATTCTTGTTTGGGCTTTTGTAGTGCGGTCATGCTTGGTCCCTTTTTATGAGCACTCCATAACCTCAGTAATAGTTTCAGCACTTGGGACCTCCCCTGGAACTGGATCCGACTTAGGGACTGTCTCTGGACTTTCTTTTTCTCAGGCTCCTCTCCATTTCTATCCCTGTAATTCTTTCAGAGAGACACAATCATAGATCAGAGTTGTGATCGTGGAATGCCCCCCTCCATCATTTGATGCCCTGTCTTCCTGCTGGAGGTGGACACTATAAATTCCCTCTCCCTGCTTTTGGTCATTTCATCTAAGGTCCCTCCCTTGAGTCCTGAGAGTTTCTCACCTCCTAGGTCTCTGGTGCATTCTGGAGGGTACCACCAACCTCTTATTTCCAGAGGTTTCCTGTTTCCATTCTTTCTGCTGGCCTTTAGTCCTTTTCCCTCACCCAATACCCAATACAAGATCATTTCTACTTCCCCTCCCAAATCCCTCCCTCCCTCCATACTTGTGACTGCTTTCTTCTCCCTCCCAATGTGACTGAAGCATCCTCATTTGGGCACTTGAGCTTGTTGACCTTTTTGAGGGCTGTATCTCGGGTACTCTGTACTTTTAAAAATCCACTTATTGGTGAGAACATACCATGCTTGTCCTTTTGTGTCTGAGTTACCTCTCTCAGGATATTTTCTAGTTCCATCCATTTGCCTGAAAAAAATCAGGATGTCCTCGTTCTTAATAGCTGAGTAGTGTTCCATTGTGTAAATGAACTACATTTTCTATATCCATTCTTCTGTTGTGGGCCATCTGGCTTGTTTCCATCTTCTGGCTATCACAAATAAGGCCACTAGGAACATACTGGAACATGTGCCCCTGTGGTATGGTGGGGTATCTTTTGGGTATATTCCCAAGATTGGTATAGGTGGGTCTTCGGGTAGATCTATGTCCAATTTTCTGAGGAACCTCCAGATTGATTTCCAGAGTGGTTGTATCAGTTTGCAATTCCACCAGCAATGGAGGAGTGTTCCTCTTTCTCCACATCCTCTCCAACGTGTGTTATCACCTCTGGTCACTAAGGACTTCTATCATTTCTTTAGGTGCTTCTCAGCCATTCGAGATTTCTCAGTTGCAAAATCTTGGTTTAGTTTACTCTATTTTTTGATCAGGTTGTTTGTTTTTTTTTTGGTGATTAGCTTCTTGAATTCTTTATTTTTTTGGATATTAGCCCTCTATTGGATGTGGGGTTAGTAAAGATGTTTTCCCAATCTGTTGGTTGTCAATTTGTCTTATTGACTATGTTCTTTGCCTTATAGAAGCTCTCCAGTTTCATGAAGTCCCATTTATCAACTCTCTTTAAAATTAGATATTTTCTTTATTTATATTTCAAATATTATCCCATCTGAAAACATTTTATCCCATCCCCCCTCCTCATGTTCACCAACCCTCCCACTCCTGCTTCCCTGTCCTGGCATTCCCCTACACTGGGGCATTGTGCCTTCATAGGACCAAGGACCTCTATTCTCCTTGGTGTCCAAAAGGCCATCCTCTGCTACACATGCGACTGGAACCACAGGTCCCTCCATGTGTACTCTTTGGTTGGTGATTTAGTCCCTAGGATCTCTGGGTGTACTGGTTGGTTCATATTGTTGTTCCTTCTGTAGGGCTACAAACCCCTTTAGCTTCTTGGGTTCTTTCTCTAGCTCCTCCACGGGGGACCCTGTGCTCAGTCCATTGGTTGGCTGTGCGCATCTACTTCTATATTTTTCAGGCACTGGCATAGCCTCTCAGAAGACAGCTATATCAGGCTCCTGTCAGCAAGCACTTGTTGACATCCACAATAGTGTCTGGGTTTGGTAACTGTACATGAGTGGATGCCCAGCTGGGAAAGTGTCTAAATGGCCTTTCCTTCAGTCTCTGCTCCACACTTTGTCTCTGAACTTCCTCCCATGGGTATTTTGTTCCCCCTACTAAGAAGGTCCAAATATCCACACTTTTGTCTTCCTCTTCTCCAGCTTTGTGTGATTTTTGAATTGTATGTTATATATTCCAAGCTTCTGGGCTAATATCCACTTATCTATGAGTTCATACCATGTGTGTTCTTTTGTGATTGGGTTACCTCACTCAAGATGATATTTTCTAGTTCCATCCATTTGCCTAAGAATTTCATGAATTCATTGTTTTTAATAGTTGAATAGAGGTCTGTTTTTATTGCCAATGTTGGAGAAGGTACCATGAGGTGCTGAGAAAAAGATATATTCTTTTGATTTAGGGTGAAATGTTCTATAGATATCTGTTAAATTCATTCTGTTAGTTTCACTGTGTCCTGTATTTGAGTGGGCTTGCTTCAAGTATCTCTCCATTAAATTGATATTTTCTGTTGGTTTGCAGTAAATTGCTTTTTTAAAATTTACTTTATTTAAATGAGTACGCTGTAACTGTCTTCAGATACACCAGAAGAGGACATCAGATCTCATGACAGATGGTTGTGAGCCACCATATGGTTGCTGGGAATTGAACCCAGGACCTCTGGAAGAGCAGTCAGTGCTCTTAAGCACTGAGCCATCTCTCCAGCCCATAAATTGCTTTTATTATGTTTAGCTATGGGCTTTAAATTCCTGATCTCTCTAATAATTTTAACATAAAGGGTTGTTGTATTTTGTCAAATGCTTTTTCTGCATCTAAGGAGATGATCATGTGATTTTTTTTCCTTTGAGTTTGTTTATATAGTGGGTTATGTTAATGAATTTTCGGGTATTAAACCAACTTTGCATCCCTGGGATGAAGCCTACTTGATTGTAGTGAATGATGGTTTTGATGTATTCTTGGATTCAGTTTTCAAGAATTTTATTGAGTGTTTTTGCATCAATATTTATAAGTGAGATTGGTCTGAAGTTCTCCTTTTTGGTTTTGTCTTTGTGTAGTTTAGGTATCAGCATAATAGTGGCTTCATAGAACAAGTCAGGTAGTGTTCCTTTCCTTTCCATTTTATGGAATACTTTGAGGAAAATTGGTATCAGGTCTTTGAAGGTCTGGTAGAAGTCTGCACTAAATCCATTTGGCCCTGGGCTTTTTTTGGTTGGGAGGTTTTTTAATGACTTCTTCTATTTCCTTGTGTGATATGGGCCTGTTTAGATAGTTTACCTGCTCTTGACTTAACTTTGGTATGTGTATGTGGTATCTGTCTAGAAAACCATCCATTTCATCTAGATTTTCCAGTTTTGTTGAACATAGGCTTTTATAGTAGGATTTGATGATTTTTTTGAATTTCCTCAGTTTCTATTATGTCTCCTTTTTCATTTTTGATTTTTTTTACTTTGGATACTCCCTCTAGGTCCTTAGGTTAGTTTGGCTAGGGGTTTATCTACCTTGTTGATTCTCTAAAAGAACCAGCTTTTGGTTTTGTTGATTTTTTTGTCCTGTTTTCTTTGTTTCAATTTAGTTGATTTTGGTCCTGATTTTGACTATTTCCTGCTTTGAATTATTGTTCTTAAATAAATAAGCAACAAAAGATATGATGGGTGACTGGGAGGGGGCAGTTAGGTGGATATAAAGTGAATAGTTTATAAACCAGAAAAAATATAGCAATGTTCAAAAAGCAGTTTTTGCTAGATTTTAGCAAAATCTAGATTACTGACGTGAGCTTCAAATGTTTGAATGAAGTATATGATTGCTATATCTTTTCCTAGTTACTAATTACAAAACCCATTGGGGCATGTGTTTGTACACAAATGTACACAGGATACATGGAATAATTATATGCTTGAGAATACATAGTGCCACACTATTCCAATCATTATTTACTCTACAAGCAGAATGGATATTTGTGTTCAGTTTAAAGGTGAATATTTATGAGCTATTTTTTATTATTTGTTTATACATTAATCTTTGGATTAAAATTTTCTGAAATTTTACAGTTTTGCTTTCTTTTTTAAAAAGTTTTATTTATGTAAATACATTGTAGCTGTCTTCAGACACACCAGAAGAGTGAGTCAGATCTCATTACGGATGGTTGTGAGCCACCACGTGGTTGCTGGGATTTGAACTCAGGACCTTCGGGAGAGCAGTGTTCTTAACCGCTGAGCCATCTCACCAGCCCCCAGTTTTGTTTTCTTAAACATGTATTCACTGAATGCTGAAATCTTAACAGAAGCTTGTAGATAAATAGTTATATAAGGCAATTTTTCTTTCTAAAACTTTTTACACTGTACAGCTATAGAATGAAAAAAAGATTTTCAACACTATTAGTTTAGTATAGGGAGAAGTATAAACAAGATATCAGAAGATTATAAACAGGAACACAGTAGAGCATACCTATGTATCATGTTACCTGAGGCATTTCCAAAAAAATGTAGCCAAAAGCCCTCCCTCATTTTCAGGAAAATAAGAAGCTTCAATTGTGTGAGAGTGAAAATTTCCAGAGATAAAAGACATGAATTATTGTAAAAAATTTTGAAAAGTAAATGACAAACACACAATTATATATTGGAATTTATCAACCACAGAAAACAAAAGGGGGAAACAGAATAAGAAAATGGGAAGTAATACGGTAATGAACATGTGAGACCATTGTGCAGGTTTTTCTTCTTAACACATTTTCATGTGGTCAGAATTCCTACTACTATGCATCCAATATCCATCTTAGTCACTTTTATAAAAAGCTCCCTCAACAGTGGTTCTCATTTTTTTTTTCTTCTTCTTCCTATTTCTCACATGATATACAAGATACAAATTTGCTAAGAAATGATAAAAGGGTTGGGTAAATTAAGAAGAAGATAAAATTAGTTCTTTGAGTTAAAGTCTTAGATGGTTTATCTGATCCTGTTTTAATGGTGGTACCTTGTATGTATCTAGAAAGTTGTCCATTAAGTCCAGATTTTGAAACTTTGTTGTGTATAAGCTTTTGTAGAAGGATCTGATGATTTTTTGAATTTCCAGTTTCTGTTGCTATGTCTCCCTTTTCATTTCTGATTTTATTAATTTGGGTAGTACCTCTGTGCTCTCTGGTTAGTCTGGTTAATAGTTTATCTATCTTATTGATTTTCTCAAAGAACCAGCTCCTGGTTTTGTTGATTCTTTGTATAGCTCTTTTTGTTTCTATTTGGTTGATTTCGGCCCTGAGTTTGATTATTTCCTGCCATCTACTCCTCTTGGGTGTATTTGCCTCTTTTTGTTCTAAAGCTTTAAATTGCACTGTCAAGCTGTTAGTGTAAGCTCTCTCCATTCTCTTTTTGGAGGTACTCAGAGCTATGAGTTTTCCTCTTAACACTGCTTTCATTGTGTCCCATAAGTTTTGGTATGATGTGTACTCATTTTCGTTAAATTCTTAAAAGGTCTTTAATTTATTTCTTTATTTCTTCCTTGACCAAGCTCTATGGCTTTTTATTGGGGAATTGAGGCCATTGATGTTAAGAGATATTAAGGAAAAGTGATTGTTGCTTACTGTTATCTTCTTTGTTAAAGGTGAAATTCTGTTTGTGTAGCTCTATTCTATTGGGTTTTTTGAAAGATTACTTTATTGCTTTTTCTAGGGTGTGGTTTCCCTCCTTGTGTTGGTATTTTCCACCCATTATCCTTTGTAGAACTGGATTTGTGGAAAGATGTTGTATAAATTTGCTTTTGTCATGGAATGTCTTGTTTTCTCCATCTATGGTAATTGAAAGTTTTGCTGGGCATAGTAGTCTGGGATGACATTTATGTTCTCTTAGGGTCTATATGACATCTGCTGAGGATCTTCTAGCTTTCATAGTTTCTGGTGAGAAGTCTGGTGTAATTCTGATAGGTCTGCCTTTATATGTAACTTGACTTTTTCCCCTTACTGCTTTTAATATTTTTCTTTGTTTAGTGCATTTGGTGTTTTGATTATTATGTGACAGGAGGAATTTCTGGTCTGTTCCAGTCTGTTTAGAGTTCCATAGGCTTCTTGTATGTTCATGGGCATCTCTTTCTTTAGGTTAGGGAAATTTTCATCTATAATTTTGTTGAAGATATTTACTGGCCCTTTAAGATGTAAATCCTCACTCTCTTCTATACCTATAATCCTTTGGTTTGGTCTTCTCATTGTGTCCTGGATTTCCTGGATGTTTTGGGTTACAACCATTTTGCATTTTGCATTTTTTCTTTGACTGTTGAGTCAATGTTTTCTATGGAATCTTCAGAATCTGAGATTCTTTCTTCTATCTCTGTATTCTGTTGTTGATGCTTGAGTCTATGACTCCTGAATTCTTTCCAAGGTTTTCTATCTCCAGAGACCTCTCACTTTGTGATTTCTTTATGGTTTCTACTTCCATTTTTAGATTGTGGATAGTTTTGTTCAGTTCCTTCACTTGTTTGTATTTTCCTGAGATTCTTTAAGGGATTTTTGTGTTTCCTCTATAAGGGCTTCTACCTGTTGACCCCTGTTCTCCTGTGTTTCTTTTAGGGATTTTTGTGATTCCTCTTTAATGGCTTCTGCATGTTGACCCATGTTTGCCCATAATTCCCTATGGGGTTTTTGTGTTGCCTCTCTAAGGACTTCTAGCCATTGACCCATATTCTCCTGTCTTTAAGGGAGTTATTTATGTCCTTCTTGAAGTCCTCTATCAGCATCATGATATGTGATTTTAAGTCCATCTCTTGCTTTTCTGATGTGATGGAGTATCCAGGATTTGCTGTTGTGGGTTCTGATGGTGCCATGTTCCCTTGGTTTCTGTTGGTAATGATCTTGCATTTGCCTTTGGCTATCTAGTTATCTCTGGTGTTAGCTGGTCTTGCTGTCTCTGACTATGACTTCTCTGTCCTCATGTGTATTTGTATTCCTGGGATTCCCTTTCTCTCAAATTCCCTGCATACACCTATTTCTCCAGGAAGTATCAGGAGATGGGTTCTTCCCTGTAGCAGACTTAGCAAGGGTTGAATGGCCTGCATGCTGCTAGTTCTAAAATGCCCTACATGGTGCTGGTTCTTGAATGCCCTGCTCCTGCCAGTTCTCTAGCCAGTATCAGGAACTGGGGTTTTCCCCATGGCAGAACTGGCATGGATCTACCACATTGGACCTAATGGGGCAGGTGGTGTCAGAGGAGGAGGGAGGGATAGAAGGGACAGAAGGGGAGTGGTGATTTGGAGGGAGTGTGGGTTTTGGTGGTTGCTGGCTAGTGAGTCCCAGCCAGTGGCTCTGGGCCTCCAGAGGTGGGGGGTGGTTCTTACCAAATGCCCTGCTGCTGCTGGTTCTCTAGAAAGTATCAGGAAATGGGGTCTTCCCCGTGGCAGACCTGGCATGGGTCTACCACATTGGTTACAGAGTACCATCTTAGATCTTCATAATCTTGTTCCACAAGATTAGAATTTGATGTAGGATACTGGGAAAACTTATGGTGTTCTCCTAGCTCTGGGCTACTCCTCCTTTAACTCTGGTGGCACAGTTGGTTTGAGATTAACCCTTTCTTTCTAAATGGGCAATTTCATCAGATTGTTCTCCCACTTTTCCAGCTTTTCTCTGACCTGTCTTTCCCTCTGGCATAATTTCTTTATCTTTTTCCTCCTGTAGGAAACTCCAGCTCCTTTATTCAATCACTGGGACTTAGCCTTTTTGTTCCCACCTCTCCTGTGCTCCTTCCTTCCCAAGTGTTTCCATGTCTATGGGCAATGTCTCTAGTGCTCCACCAACTCTGCAAACCTTTCAGAAAATAGAGACTAGTCTGACGCCTTTTGATTTACTATTTCAGTAATCCACCTCCTCAGGCCCTTCCATTTCTACCCACAGTTTTTCCAACTGCTCAGCCCATTCTTCTAACCATTTTTGAACAGAATAGATGAAGAAATACAAACAAACAAACAGCAAAAGCAGCAGCAGCAACAACAGGAAATTTCCTCTTGGAGAAAAGTAGAAGATATCCCAGTGGAAGCAGCCACAGTGAAATTTTTTTGCTGGCCTTTTGAGAAAATAATCCACTCTTTCCTTCCCTACCATTTACTCTATGATATTTGAAATAAAATTTTTCATTTTTTAAAAAAATCTAGCCCCGTGTTTTAGCTGGTCTTGGCTGCTTTGTGGATTCTTCATTGATTTTATTGTCTTCATAACAAAATTGGCTTAGAAGTGGATCACTTGGCTCTTTCTCTTATTACCTCCCAGTTCAAAATCATCTTGTAACAGCCAGCATTCTCTTAGATTTGAAGTTGGGCTAAACACACTCAAGTTTCAGCAGAATCATCTTTGCAGTATTAGTCTTTTTGTGGAAAATAGGGTTAGTCTGCCCACCATAGCCACTCGGTTCCATGTCATAATGCAGTGTTCCCTGGGCTGCCCTGGCAGAAGGCACCAGCCGGAAGGGGCAAGTTCTAATTCTTTTTTAAAAATTGGATATTTCTTTATTTACATTTCAAATGTTCTTCCCTTTCCAGGTCTCCCCTTCAGATAACCCCATCCCCATCCCCTCTGGTCTGAGACAGTACCCTGAGCAGACCTTAGGTGATAGCTCCTCACAAAGTCCCACAACACCCAGAGGAAGCTCCACTCCCAGGTGCTCTAACATGCCCAGGATCATAGGTGAGGAGGCCACAACATCTGCCTCAACACTGGGAATAAGTGGGACCAGCAGGATCCAGGGACACAGGAAGTCCTGCCTAGCCAGTGGCACAGGTTCTTTCTGGTATGAGCCTGTGCCCTGAGCAGACCTTGGGCACTAGATCCACACCCAGTCCCACAACACCCAGAGGAAGCTCCACTCCCAGGTGCTCTAACATATCCAGGATCATAGGATCTCAGGAGCTTGGTCACACCAGGATTTCAGCATTTCAGAGGCAGCTTGACTCCCAGGAGCTCTGAGACATGCAGGCTCTTAGGATTCTAGGACACCAGATGCACAAGATCAAAGAGAAAGCTGGACTTTGAGGAGTTCTGACACAACCAGGATCATAGGAGGGAAAGGCTCAGAGACAGTGAGGGCAGGAAACGCTAGAGATAACCAGATGTTAAGAGGCAAGTTTAAGAACATAAGCAACAGAAACTAAAGTTACTTGGCATCATCAAAACACAGTTCTCCCACCATAGTAATTCCTGGATAGACCATCTCACTGGAAAAGCAAGATTCAGATTTAAAATCATTTCTCATAATGATGATAAAGTATTTTAAGAAGGACATAAATAACTCCCTTAAAGAAATACAGGAGAACACAGGTAACCAGGTAGAAGTCTTTATAGAGGAAACACAAAAATCCCTTAAGAATTAAAGGAAAACGCAACCAAACAGGTGAAGGAACTGAACCAAACCATTCAGGATCTAAAACTGGAAATAGAAACAATAAAGAAATCACAAAGGGAAACAACCCTGGAGTTAGAAAACCTAGGAAAGAGATAAGGAGTCGATATTGCCTGCAGCTTCCCGCCCAGCTGGCGGTGGGGAAGCCGGAGGGTCACCCAGCGTGCCAGGTGCTCAGAACCATCCGGCGGCAGCGGCGGCAGAACCAGGTACCCGAGACAGCCCAAGCTTAAGACCTTCGGGGACTCAGGCCTGGAGTGGGAGTTGGGCACAGAATAGCGGGTGCACTCTGCACTCGCGCGGCGGACCCCGAGCTCCCTGCAGGCAGCTGCCATATTGCCTGCAGCTTCCCGCCCAGCCGGTGGTGGGGAAGCCGGAGGGTCACCCAGCGTGCCAGGTGCTCAGAACCATCCGGCGGCGGCGGCAGAACCAGGTACCCGAGACAGCCCAAGCTTAAGACCTTCGGGGACTCAGGCCTGGAGTGGGAGTTGGGCACAGAATAGCGGGTGCACTCTGCACTCGCGCGGCGGACCCCGAGCTCCCTGCAGGCAGCTGCCATATTGCCTGCAGCTTCCCGCCCAGCTGGTGGTGGGGAAGCCGGAGGGTCACCCAGCGTGCCAGGTGCTCAGAACCATCCGGCGGCGGCGGCAGAACCAGGTACCCGAGACAACCCGAGCTTAAGACCTTCGGGGACTCAGGCCTGGAGTGGGAATTGGGCACAAAATAGCGGGTGAACTCTGCACTCGCGCGCGGGGCGGACCCCGAGCTCCCTGCAGGCAGCT
The DNA here is from genome assembly GCA_964023405.1 of Apodemus agrarius. Classification (NCBI taxonomy): domain Eukaryota; kingdom Metazoa; phylum Chordata; class Mammalia; order Rodentia; family Muridae; genus Apodemus; species Apodemus agrarius. The sequence goes on from OZ030008.1 coordinate 69,373,866, forward strand.
GCCATATTGCCTGCAGCTTCCTGTCCAGCTGGTGGTGAGGAAGCCAGAGTCAGCCAGTGTGCCAGGTACCCAGACCCAGCCGGAGGCCGAACCAGCCTCCCATCCAGCCAGTGGCAGGGAAGCTGGAAACCGGACCCAGCCAGCTTCCCAGCAGCTTGGGACCAGCAGGCGGAACCAGATAACTGAGATATCCCATCTTTAAGACCCCTGGGGAAACAGGATATCAGACAGCGAACCCTGAGCAGGAGCAGTGCAGAGCAGCCGCCCAACAGGCGGAACCAAATATCTGGGATATCCTGAGGTTAAGACCTCGGGGGACTCAGGCCACCTGTCAGCAATCTGTGAGCAAGACCCCCGCAGGACAGTGATTCAGGTATCCCAGTCACTGGGAAATAGCCTTACAACCCCACAGGAGGGTCAAGCACCAGCTAGTATCTACAGGACCAACTAACACCAGAGTTAACCAGATGGCAAAAGGCAAACGTAAGATCGCTACTAACAAAAATCAAGGCAATATGGCGGCATCCGAACCCAGTTCCCCAACAGCAATAAATATTGGATACCCCGAAACACCAGAAAAACAAGACTCAGATCTAAAATCACTGGTCAGGATGCTAATAGAGGAACACTTAGATAAATCTCTTAAAGTAATACATGAGAAAATAGATCAAAAGATAGAAGCCATTGCAAGACAAACACAATTAAATCCCAGATATCTCAACACACCAGAAAAACAAGACTCAGATCTAAAATCACTGGTAAAGATGCAGATTGAGGATCACTTAGATAAATTTCTTAAAGTAATAGAGGAGAAAATAGATCAAAAACTAGAAGCCCATACAAGGCAGACACAAAAATCACTTAAAGAAATCCAGGAGAATATAGAGCAAAAAGTGAATCCCAATACGGGGGAGAAACAAAAATCACCCAAAGAAATACAAGAGAACATGGGTCAACGAGTAGAAGTCATAAAGGAGGAAACACAAAAATCCCTTAAAGAATTACAGGAAAACACAAACAAGCAACTGAAAGATCTGAGCAAAACCATACAAAATCTAAAAACAGAAGTAGAAACAACTAAGCAATCGCAAAGGGAGACAATGTTGGAGATAGAAAACCTTGGGAAGAAATCAGGAGTCATAGATGCAAATATCAACAATAGAATACAAGAGATAGAAGACAGAATCTCAGATGCTGAAGATACCATAGGAACCATGGATTCAACAATTAAAGAAAATGCAAAATGCAAAAAGCTGGTAACCCAAAACATTCAGGAAATCCAGGACACAATGAGAAGACCAAACCTAAGGATTATAGGGATAGATGAGAATGAAGATCTACAACTTAAAGGGCCAGCAAATATCTTCTACAAAATTATGGAAGAAAATTTCCCCAACCTAAAGAGAGAGATGCCCATGAATATACAAGAAGCCTATAGAACCCCAAATAGACTGGACCAGAACAGAAATACTTCCCGTCACATAATAGTCAAAACCCCAAATGTACTAAACAAAGAAAGAATATTAAAAGCAGTAAGAGAAAAAGGACAAGTAACATACAAAGGAAGACCTATCAGAATTACACCAGACTTCTCACCTGAGACCATGAAAGCTAGAAGATCCTGGGCAGACCTTATGCAGACCCTAAGAGAACACAAACTTCAGCCAAGACTACTATACCCAGCGAAACTCTCAATTGCCATAGATGGGGAAACCAAGATATTCCACGACAAAACCAAATTTGCAAGATACTTATCTACAAACCCAGCCCTACAAAGGATAATAGGGGAAAAATACCAACACAAGGGGGGAAACAACACCCCAGAAGAAACAAGATAGAAACCCCATCTCATCCAACCCAAAAGAAGAGAACCACTCAAATACAAATAATAATAACAATTCCCAAAATGTCAGGAAGTAATAATTACTATTCCTTAATATCTCTTAATATCAATGGACTCAATTCCCCAATCAAAAGACACAGACTAACAGACTGGATACGGAAACAGGACCCTACATTTTGCTGCATACAGGAAACACATCTCAGTGTCAAAGACAAACACCACCTTAGAGTAAAAGGCTGGAAGACAGTTCTACAAGCAAATGGTCCCAGGAAACAAGCTGGAGTAGCCATTCTAATATCAGATAAAATCGACTTTCAACCTAAAGTCATCAAAAGAGACACAGAAGGTCACTTCCTGCTTGTCAAAGGGAAAATCCACCAAGAAGAATTCTCAATACTGAACATCTATGCACCAAATGCAAGGGCACCCTCATTCGTAAAAGAAACTTTACTAAAGCTTAAAGCACACATCGCACCTAACACAATGATTGTAGGTGACTTCAACACTCCACTCTCCTCAATGGACCGATCAGGAAAGCAGAAACTAAACAGGGACACAGTGAAACTAATTGAAGCTATGGACCAATTGGATTTAACAGATATATATATAGAACATTCCATCCTAAAACAAAAGAGTATACCTTTTTCTCAGCACCGCACGGTACCTTCTCAAAAATTGATCATATAATTGGTCACAAGACAGACCTCAACAAATACAAGAAGACTGAACTAATCCCATGTCTCCTATCGGATCACTATGGAGTAAAAGTGGTCTTCAATAGCAAGAAGAACTACAGAAAGCCCACATACACATGGAAACTGAACAATACTCTACTCAATGACACCCTGGTCAAGGAAGAAATAAAGAAAGAAATCAAAGACTTTTTAGACTTCAATGAAAATGAAGGTACGACCTACCCAAATCTCTGGGATACAATGAAAGCAGTGCTAAGAGGAAAACTCATAGCCCTGAGTGCCTCCAAAAAGAAACTGGAAAGAGCATACACTAGCAACTTAACAGCACACCTGAAGGCGCTGGAACAAAAAGAAGCTAACTCACCCAGGAGGAGTAGAAGAGAGGAAATCATCAAACTAAGGGCTGAAATCAATCAAGCAGAAACAAAGAGAACCATACAAAGAATCAACAAAACCAAGAGCTGGTTCTTCGAGAAAACAAGATAGATAAACCCTTAGCTAGACTAACCAAAGGGCACAGAGATAGTATCCAAATTAACAAAATTAAAAATGAAAAGGGGGATATAACAACAGAAACAGAGGAAATTCAAAAGATCATCAGATCCTACTACAAAGGCCTATACTCAAAACAACTGGAGAATCTGGAGGAAATGGACAATTTCCTAGACAGATACCAAATACCAAAATTAAATCAGCATCAAGTAGACCAGCTAAACAGTCCCATAACCCTTAAAGAAATAGAAGGGGTTATAGAAAGCCTCCCAACCAAAAAAAGTACGGGACCAGATGGTTTTAGTGCAGAATTCTACCAGACCTTCAAAGAAGACTTAACACCAATACTCTTCAAACTATTCCACAAAATAGAGACAGAAGGGACACTGCCCAACTCATTCTCCGAAACCACAATTACGCTGATACCTAAACCACAAAAAGATCCAACAAAGAAAGAGAACTACAGGCCAATTTCTCTTATGAATATAGATGCAAAAATACTAAATAAAATTCTTGCCAACCGAATCCAAGAGCATATCAAAACGATCATTCACCATGATCAAGTAGGCTTCATTCCAGGAATGCAGGGATGGTTCAATATACGGAAATCCATCAATGTAATCCACTACATAAACAAACTAAAAGAAAAAAACCACATGGTCATCTCATTAGATGCTGAAAAAGCATTTGACAAAATTCAGCATCCTTTCATGCTAAAAGTCTTGGAAAGAGCAGGAATTCAAGGCCCATACCTAAACATAGTAAAAGCAATCTACAGCAAACCAGTAGCCAACATCAAAATAAATGGAGAGAAACTTGAAGCAATTCCACTAAAATCAGGGACTAGACAAGGCTGTCCTCTCTCTCCATATCTTTTCAATATAGTACTTGAAGTTCTAGCGAGAGCAATCAGACAACATAAGGAAGTCAAAGGGATACAAATTGGAAAGGAAGAAGTCAAAGTATCATTATTTGCAGATGATATGATAGTCTACTTAAGCGATCCAAAAAACTCCACCAGAGAACTTCTACAGCTGATAAACAACTTCAGTAACGTGGCTGGTTATAAAATTAACTCAAGCAAATCAGTAGCCTTCTTGTACTCAAAGGACAAGCAGGCTGAGAAAGAAGTTAGGGAAATAACACCCTTCACAATAGCCACAAACAACATAAAGTACCTTGGCGTAACTCTAACCAAACAAGTGAAAGATCTGTATGACAGGAACTTCAAGTCCCTGAAGAAAGAAATCGAAGAAGACCTCAGGAGATGGAAAAATATTTCTTGCTCCTGGATTGGCAGGATCAATATAGTAAAAATGGCCATCTTGCCAAAAGCAATCTACAGATTCAATGCAATCCCCATCAAAATCCCAAATCAATTCTTCATAGATCTAGAAAGAGCAATTCTCAAATTCATCTGGAGCAACAAAAAACCTAGGATAGCTAAAACTATTCTCAACAATAAAAGGACTTCTGGGGGAATCAATATCCCTGACCTCAAGCAGTACTACAGAGCAATTGTGTTAAAAACTGCATGGTATTGGTACAGCAACAGGCAGGTAGATCAATGGAATAGGATTGAAGACCCAGAAATTAACCCACAGACTTATGGTCACTTGATCTTTGATAAAGGAGCCACAACCATCCGGTGGAAAAAAGATAGCCTTTTCAACAAATGGTGCTGGTTCAACTGGAGGTCAACATGCAGAAGAATGTGAATTGACCCACTCTTATCTCCTTGTACTAAGATCAACTCCAAATGGATCAAGGACCTCCACATAAAACCAGACACACTGAAACTATTAGAAAAGAAACTTGGGAAGACCCTGGAGGACATGGGCACAGGGGTAAAGTTCCTGAACAGAACACCAATAGCTTATGCTCTAAGATCAAGAATGGACAAATGGGACCTCATAAAATTACAAAGTTTCTGTAAGGCAAAGGACACTGTCAGAAAGACAAAACGGCAACCAACAACGTGGGAAATGATCTTCACCAACCCCACATCCGACAGAGGGCTAATATCCAATATATACAAAGAACTCAAGAAGTTAGACCCCAAAGAACCAAATAACCCTATCAAAAAATGGGGCACAGAGCTAAACAAAGAATTTTCACCAGAAGAAATTCGGATGGCCGAGAAACACCTTAAGAGATGTTCAACATCATTAGTCATCAGGGAAATGCAAATCAAAACAACCCTGAGATTCCACCTCACTCCAGTCAGAATGGCTAAGATTAAAAACTCGAGAGACAACAAGTGCTGGCGAGGATGTGGAGAAAGAGGAACACTCCTCCACTGTTGGTGGGATTGCAAAATGGTAAAACCACTCTGGAAATCAGTGTGGCGGTTCCTCAGAAAATTGGGCATGCCACTCCCAGAGGACCCTGGCATACCACTCCTGGGCATATACCCAGAGGATTCCCCTGCATACAACAAAGACACATGCTCCACTATGTTTATAGCAGCCTTGTTTATAATAGCCAGAAATTGGAAGGAGCCCAGATATCCCTCAAAGGAGGAATGGATACAGAAAATGTGGTATATTTATACAATGGAGTACTACTCAGCAATTAAAAATAATGAATTCATGCAATTTGTAGGTAAATGGTTAGATCTGGAAACTATCATCCTAAGTGAGCTAACCCAATCACAAAAGAATACACACGAAATGCAATCACTGATAAATGGATATTAATGAGCCCAGAAGCCCTAAATACTCAAGGCACAATTAGCAAGTCAAATGACTCTCAAGAAGAAAAAAAGGAGAGAACCCTGGGCCTGTAAAGATTGGATCCAGTATTGTAGACCCAGAACAGAGAAATCGTGGGGGGTGGGGGGGAAGAGTGGGGAATAGCATGGTGGGGGGAGAGGAATTATGGGACATATGGTGGGGGGTACCTGGGAAAGGGGAAAGCCTTTGGAATGTAAACAAAGAATATAGAAAATAAAAAAAAATGATAAAAAAAAAGAGATAAGGAGTCATAGATGCAAGCATAAGCAACAAAATACAAAAGATACAAGAGAGAATTTCAGATGCAGACGAGACCATAGAAAACATTGACACAACAGTCAAAGAAAATGTTAAATGCAAAAGGCTCCTAACACCAAACATCCAGGAAATCCAGGACAAAATGAGAGAGGAAACCTAAGGATAACGGTATAGAAGAGAGTGAAGACTCCCAACTTAAAGGGCCAGTAAATATCTTCTATAAAATTATAAAAGAAAACTTCCCTAATCTAAAGAAAGAGATGCCCATGAACATAATCAAAGCCTACAGAACTCTAAATAGACTGGACCCAAAAAGAAATTCTTCCTGGCACATAATAGTCAAAACACCAAATGCACTAAACAAAGTAAGAGAATATTGAAAGCAGTAAGGGAAAAAGGTAAAGTAACATATGAAGGCACAACTATCAGGATTATCCCAGACTTCTCACCAGAGAATATAAAAGCCAAAAATCTTGGGCAGATGTCATTCAGTCTCTAAGAGAGCACAAATGCCAGCCAGGGTACTATTTCCAGCAAAACTCTCAATTACCATAGATGGAGAAACCAAGATATTCCATGACAAAACCAAATTTCCACAATATCTTTCCACACATCCAGAACTACAAAGGATAATACATGGAAAACTCCAACACAAGGTGGGAAACTATACCATAGAAAAAGAAAGAAAGTAATCTTCTTTCAACAAACCCAAAAGAAGATAGTCACACAAACATAATTCCACCTCTAACAGCAAAAATAACAGGAAGCAACAATCACCTTTCCTTAATATCTTTTAGCATCAATAGACTCAGTTCCCAATAAAAAGACATAGAGTAACAGACTGGATAACTAATCAGGACCCAGCATTTTGCTACATTCAGGAAATGTACCTCAGTGACAAAGACAGACATTACCTCAGAGTAAATAATTGGAAAACAATTTTCCAGGCAAATGGCCCCAAGAAACAAACTGGACTAGCCATTCTAATATAGAATAAAATAGACTTTCAACCAAAAGTTATCAAAAAAGATAAGGAAGGACACTTCATACTCTTCAAATCTACCAAGTTGAACTCTCAATTCTGGACATCTATCCTCTAAATATAAGGGCATCACATTCATAAAAGAAACTTTACTAAAGCTCAAAGCACACATTGCACCTCACACAATAATAGTGGGAGACTTCAACATCTCACTCTCATCAATGGACTGATCATGGAAACAGAAACTAAAGAGACATAGTGAAACTAACAGAAGTTATGAACCAAATGGATTCAACAGAAATTTCAAGAATATTTCATCCTAAAAAAAGAAAATACTTTCTTCCCAGCACCTCATGGTATCCTCTCCAAAACTGAACATTTAATTGGACACAAAACAGGCCTCAACAAATACAAGAAGATTAAAATAATCCCATGTATCCTATCAGATCACTATGGACTAAGGCTGTTCTTCAATAGCAACAAAAATAATGAAAATCCCACATATCCATGGAAGATGAACAATGCTCTACTCAATCATAACTTTTGCAAGGAGAAATAAGGAAAGAAATTAAAGACTTTTTTTTTTTTAGAATTTAATGAAAATGAAGGCCCAGCATATCAGAATTTATGAGACATGATGAAAGCAGTGCTAATAGGAGAACTCATAGCACTGAATGCCTCCAAAACAAACTGCAGAGTGCATACACTAGTAGTTTAACAGCATACCTGAATACTCTAGAAGAAAAAGAAGCTAATACACCCAAGAGGAGTGGAGGGCAGGAAACAATCAACTCAGGGCAGAAATCAACTATGTAGAAACAAAATGAACTATACAAAGAATAAACCAATTCAGGAGCTGGATCTTTGAGAAAATAAAAAAGATAGATAATCCCTTAGCCAGACTAACCAGAGGGCACAGAGACAGTGTCCAAATTATTAAAATCAGAAATGAAAAGGGAGACATAATAATGGAAACAGTGAAAATTCCAAAAATCACCAGATGCTTCTACAAAGGGCTATACTCAACAAAATTGGAAAATCTGGATGAAATGGACAATATTCTAGAGAGGTACCAAGTGCCAATGTTAAATCTGCATCAGATAGCTGCAGCCTCTTCCATCTTCCCAGCTGTTTCCATCCAGCCGGCGGCAGTGGAACCAGCCTCCGCCAGCTTCCCAGGTGTTCCGATCCAGCTTGTGGAACCAGGTACTGGAAATATCCCGAGTTTAAGACCTTCGGGGACTCAGGCCTTGAACGGAAGCTGCGCACAGAGTAGCGGTTTTGGGGATTCCAGCCAAGCCTGGGCTCTGTGCCCAGAGGGTGGACTCCGCACTCCCTGCAGCCTCCACCATCTTCTCAGCTATTTCCCATCCAGCTGGCATTGGAACCAGCCTCAGCCAGCTTCCCAGGTGTTCCGACCCAGCCTGCAGAACCAGGTACCAGAGATATCCTGAGTTTAAGACCTTCAGGGACTCAGGCCTTGAGCGGGAGCGGCGCACAGAATAGAGGTTTGGGGGACACCAGCCAAGCCTGTGTTCTGTGCCCATAGGGTGGACCCTGCACTCCCTGCTGCCTCCACCATCTTCCCAGCAGTTTCCATCCAGCCAGCAGTGGAACCAGCCTCTGCCATCTTCCCAGCTGCTTTGAACCAGCAGGCAGAACCAGGTACCCGAGATATCCCGAGTTTAAGACCTCTGGGGAATCAGGACACCAGACAGCAAACCCTGAGCAGGAGCAGTGTAGAGCAGCTGCCCAGCAGGCGGAACCAAGTACCTGAGATATCCTGAGTTTAAGACCTCAGGGGACTCAGGCCACCTGTCAGCAATCTGTGAGCAGGAGCCCTGCAGGGCAGTGGTTCAGGTGTTCCAGTCATGGGGAAATAGCCTTATGAGCTCACAGGAGGTTCAAGCACCAGCTAGTAACTGCAGGACCAACTAATACCAGAGATAACCAGATGGCAAAAGGCAAACGTAAGATTGTTACTAACAGAAATCAAGGCAATATGGCAGCATCTGAACCCAGTTCCCTGACAGCAATAAATCTTGGATACCCCAACACACCAGGAAAACAAGACTCAGATCTAAAATCACTGGTCAGGATGCTGATAGAGGAACACTTAGATAAATCTCTTAAAGTAATACAGGAGAAAATAGATCAAAAGCTAGAAGCCCTTACAAGGCAAACACAAATAAGTCTCCGATAAAAAAACAAGACTCAAATCTAAAATCACTGGTCAGGATGCTGATAGAGGATCACTTAGATAAATCTCTTAAAGTAATACAGGAGAAAATGGATGAAAAGCTAGAAGCCCTTACAAGGCAAACACAAAAATCACTTAAAGAAATTCAGGAGAATATGGAGCAAAAAAATGAATGCCAATAAGGGGGAAAAACAAAAATCACTTAAAGAAATACAAGAGAACGTGGGTCAACAAGTAGAAGTCATAAAAGAGGAAACACAAAAATCCCTTAAAGAATTACAGGAAAACACAAACGAGTAATTGAAAGATCTGAGCAAAACCATCCAGAATCTAAAAACAGAAGTAGAAACAAGTAAGAAATTGCAAAGGGAGACAAGGTTGGAGATAGAAAACCTTGGGAAGAAATCAGGAGTCATAGATGCAAATATCAACAATATAATACAAGAGATAGAAGGCAGAATCTCAGATGCTGAAGATACCATAGGAACCATGGATTCAACAATTAAAGAAAATACAAAATGCAAAAAGCTGGTAACCCAAAACATTCAGGAAATCCAGCACACAATGAGAAGACCAAACCTAAGGATTATAGGTATAGATGAGAATGAAGATCTACAACTTAAAGGGCCAGCAAATATCTTCTACAAAATTATGGAAGAAAACTTCCCCAACCTAAAGAGAGAGATACCCATGAATATACAAGAAGCCTTCAGAACCCCAAACATACTGGACCAGAACAGAAATACTTCCCCTCACATAATAATCAAAACCCCAAATGTACTAAACAAAGAAAGAATATTAAAGGCAGTAAGAGAAAAAGGACAAGTAACATATAAAGGAAGACCTATCAGAATTACAGCAGACTTCTCACCTGAGACCATGAAAGCTAGAAGATCCTGGGCAGACCTCATGCAGACCCTAAGAGAACACAAACTTCAGCCAAAACTACTATACCCAGCAAAACTCTCATTCGCCATAGATGGGGAAACCAAGGTATTCCATGACAAAACCAAATTTGCACAATATCTATCTACAAACCCAGCCCTACAAAGGATAATAGGGGAAAATACCAACACAAGGGGGTAAACTACACCCCAGAAGAAACAAGATAGAAACCCCCTCTCATCCAACTCAAAAGAAGAGAACCACTCAAATATAAAAAAAATAATGCCCAAAATGTCAGGAAGTAATAATTACTATTCCTTAATATCTCTTAACATCAACGGACTCAATTCCCCAATAAAAAGACACAGACTAACAGACTAGATACGAAAACAGGACCCTACATTTTGCTGCATACAGGAAACACATCTCAGTGTCAAAGACAAACACTACCTTAGAGTAAAAGGCTGGAAGACAATTTTACAAGCAAATGGTCTCAGGAAACAAGCCGGAGTAGCCATTCTAAAATCAGATAAAATTGACTTTCAACCTAAAGTCATCAGAAGAGACACGGAAGGTCACTTCTTGCTTGTCAAAGGGAAAATCCACCAAGAAGAGCTCTCAATACTGAACATCTATGCTCCAAATGTAAGGGCACCCTCATTCGTAAAAGAAACTTTACTAAAGCTTCAAGCATACATTGCACCTAACACAATAATTGTAGGTGACTTCAACACTCCACTTTCCTCAATGGACAAATCAGGAAAGCAGAAACTAAACAGGGACACAGTGAAACTAATTGAAGCTTTGGACCAATTGGATTTAATACACACACACACACACACACACACACACACACAACATTTCATCCTAAAGCTAAAGAATATACCTTTTTCTCAGCACCGCATGGTACCTTCTACAAAATTGATCATATAATTGGTCACAAGACAGACCTCAACAAATACAAGAAGACCAAACTAATCCCATGCCTCCTATCAGATCACTATGGAGTAAAAGTGGTCTTCAATAGCAAGAAGAACAACAGAAAGCCCACATACACATGGAAACTGAACAATACTCTACTCAATGACACCTTGGTCAAGGAAGAAATAAAAAAAGAAATCAAAGACTTTTTAGAATTCAATGAAAATGAAGGTACGACCTACCCAAATCTATGGGACACAATGAAAGCAGTGCTAAGAGGAAGACTCATAGTCCTGAGTGCCTCCATAAAGAAATTGGAGAGAGCATACACTAGCAACTTAACAGCACACCTGAAGGCCCTGGAACTCAAAGGACAAGCAGGCTGAGAAAGAAATTAGGGAAACAACACCCTTCACAATAGCCACAAACAATATAAAGTATCTTGGCATGACTTTAACCAAACAAGTGAAAGAACTGTATAACAGGAACTTCAAGTCCTTGAAGAAAGAAATTGAAGAAGACCTCAGGAGATGGAAAAATATTCCATGCTCTTGGATTGGCAGGATCAATATAGTAAAAATGACCATCTTGCCAAAAGCAATCTACAGATTCAATGCAATCCCCATCAAAATCCCAAATCAATTCTTCATAGATCTAGAAAGAGCAATTCTCAAACTCATCTGGAGTAACAAAAAACCCAGGATAGCTAAAATTATTCTCAACAATAAAAGGACTTCGGGGGAATCAATATCCCTGACCTCAAACAGTACTACAGAGCAATTGTGCTAAAAACTGCATGGTATTGGTATAGCGACAGGCAAGTAGATCAATGGAATAGAATTGAAGACCCAAAACGACTTAAGACCCAAAGACTTATGGTCACTTGATCTTTGATAAAGGAGCTACAACCATCCAGTGGAAAAAGGATAGCCTTTTCAACAAATGGTGCTGGTTCAACTGGAGGTCAACATGCAGAAGAATGCGAATTGACCCACTCTTATCTCCTTGTACTAAGATCAACTCCAAGTGGATCAAGGACCTCCACATAAAACCAGACACACTGAAACTAATAGAAAAGAAACTGGGGAAGACCCTGGAGTCCATGGACACAGGGGAAAATTTCCTAAACAGAACACCAATAGCTTATGCTTTAAGATCAAGAATTGACAAATGGGACGTCATAAAATTACAAAGTTTCTGTAAGGCAAAAGACACTGTCAGAAGGACAAAACAGCAACCAACAAATTGGGAAAAGATCTTCACCAACCCCACATCTGACAGAGGGCTAATATCCAATATATACAAAGAGCTCAAGAAGTTAGACCCCAAAGAACCAAATAACCCTATCAAAAATGGGGTACAGAGCTAAACAAAGAATTTTCACCAGAAGAAATTCGGATGGCTGAGAAGCACCTTAAAAGATGTTCATCATCATTAGTCATCAGGGAAATGCAAATCAAAACAACCCTGAGATTCCACCTCACACTAGTCAGAATGGCTAAGATTAAAAACTCAAGGGACAACAGGTGCTGGCGAGGATGTGGAGAAAAAGGAACACTCCTACACTGTTGGTGGGATTGCAAGATGGTACAACTGCTCTGGAAATCAGTCTGGCGGTTCTTCAGAAAAATGGGCATGTCACTTCCAGAGAACCCCGTCATACCACTCCTGTGTATATACCCAACAGAATCCCCTGCATACAATAAAGACACATGCTCCGCTATGTTCATAGCAGCCTTATTTATCATAGCCAGAAGTTGGAAGGAGCCCAGATGTCCCTCAAAGGAGGATTGGATACAGAAAATGTGGTATATTTATACAATGGAATACTACTCAGCAATTAAAAACAATGAATTCATGCAATTTGTAGGCAAATGGTTTGGATCTGGAAAATATCATCCTATGTGAGTTAACCCAATCACAAAAGAATACACATGAAATGCAATCACTGATAAGTGGATATTAATGGGCCCCAAAGCTCTGAATACTCAAGACACAATTAGCAAATCAAAGGATTCCCAAGAAGAAGGAAGGAAAGGACCCTGGTCCTGAAAAGACTGGATACAGATTTGTAGGAGAGCATCAGAACAGAGAAATGGGAGTGGTGGTGACTGGGGAATAGTTAGGGGGGAGAGGACTTATGGGACATATGGTGTGGGGGGGAACTGGGAAAGGGGAAAGCCTTTGGAATGTAAACAAAGAATATAGAAAATAAAGCAAAAAAAAAATTAAAAAAAAAAATAGCCGAGGACCAGATGGGTTTAGTGCAGAATTCTAACAGACCTTCAAAGAACACCTAATACCAATACTATTCCACAAAATAGAAACACAAGAACATTACCCAACTTGTTCTATGAAGCTATAAGAATGCTGATGCCAAAACCACATAAAGATTGAACAAAGAAGGAGAACTTCAGACCAATTTCCTTTATGAACATCTATGCAAAAATCCTCATTAAAATTCTTGCCAGCCAAATCCAAGAACACATCAAAATGATTATTCACCACGACCAAGTGGGCTTCATCCCAGGAATGCAGGGATGGTTCAATATATGGAAATCCATCAATGTAATACACTACATAAATAAACTCAAAGGAAAAAAAACACATGGTCATTTCATTAGATGCTGAAAAAGCATTTGACAAAATTCAGCATCCCTTCATGTTAAAAGTCTTGGAAAGATCAGGAATTCAGGACCCATGCCTAAACATAGTAAAAGCAATGTATAGCAAACCAGTAGCCAACATGAAACTAAATGGAGAGAAACTTGAATTAATCCCACTAAAATCAGGTTCTAGACAAGGCTGCCATCTCTCTCCATATCTATGCAATATAGAACTTGAAGTTCCAGCAATTAGACAACAAAAGGAGGGCAAATAGATACGAACTTGAAAGGAAGAAGTCAAATTAACACTATTTGCAGATGATATGATAGTATGCTTAAGCGACCCCAAAAACTCCACCAAAGAATTCCTACAACTGATAAACAACTTCAGCAAAGTGGCCAGAAATAAAATTTTTAACTCAAACAAATTAGTAGCCTTTCTATACTCAAAGGATAAACAGGCTGAGAAAGAAATTAGAGAAACAATTGCCTTTACAATTGTCACAAAGAATATAAAGTATCTTGGTGTGACTCTAACCAAACAAGTGAAAGATGTTTATGTCAAGAACTTCAAGTCTCTGAAGAAAGGAATAGAAGAAGACCTCAGAAGATGGAAAGATTTACCATGCTCGTTGATTGGCAGGATTAATATAGTAAAAATGGCCATCTTGCCAAAAGCAATTTATAGATTCAATGCAATCCTTATCAGAATTCCAAGTCAATTCTTTATAGTGTTAGAAAAAACAATTTCCAAAAGGACAAAATGGCAACTAACAAATTGGGAAAGGATCTTTACCAACCCTATATCCAATAGAGGACTGTTATCCAATATATACAAAGAACTCAAGAAGTTGGAGTGCTGAGAACCAAGTAATCCTTTTAAAAATGGGTACAGAGCTAAACAAAGACTTCTCAGCTGAGGAATACCAAATGGCTAAGCAGCACCTAAAGAAATGATCAACATCCTTAGTCATCAGGGAAATTCAAATCAGAACAACCCTGAGAAATTTACCTCACACCATTCAGAAAGGCTAAGATCAAAAACTCAGGTGACAACAGGATTGGGGAAGATGTGGAGAAAGAGGAACACTCCTGCATTGCTGGTGAGTTTGCAGGCTGATACAACTGCTCTGGAAATCATTTTGGTGATTCCTCAGAAAATTGGACATAGAACTACCAGAGGACCCAGCTATACCACTCCTGGGCATATACCCAGAAGATTCTTCATTATGTAATAAGGGCAAATGTTCCACTGAGATTTTCATAGCAGTTTAAATAGCAGTCTTATTTATAATAGCCAGAAGCTGGAAAGAACCCAGATGTTCCTCAACATAGCAATGGATACAGAAAATGTGGCAAATGGTTGGAACTGGGAAATATCATCCTAAGTGAGGTGACCCAATCACAAAAGAACACACATGGAATGCAATCACTGATAAGTGGATATTAGCCCAGAAGCTCTGAATATTCACATATCAAATCATTCCCAAGAAGAAGGAAGGAGAGGGCCCTGGTCCTGGAAAGTCTTGATGCAGTAATGCAGGGGATTATCAGGACAGAGAAGTGGGAGGGGTTTGATTGGAAAATGGGCGGAGGGAAGAGGGCTTATGGGACTTATGGGAAGGGGGAACTGGGAAAGGGGAAATCATTTGGAATGTAAACAATGTAGAAAATAAAAATAAAAAATAGTTTTCACTTCAAGATACCATCTTCCAGATGCACAGCCACCCCCACCCCCAAATAAAAGAAAATGTAGTATATTTACACAATGGAATATTACTCTACTATTAAAAACAATGAATTCGCCGGGCGGTGGTGGTGCATGCCTTTCATCCCAGCACTTGGGAGGCAGAGGCAGGTAGATTTCTGAGTTTGAGGCCAGCCTGGTCTACAGAGTGAGTTCCAGGACAGCCAGGGCGACACAGAGAAACCCTGTCTTGAAAAACCAAAACCAACCAACCAAACAAAACCCAAACCAAACCAAACAAAAAAACAGAAACAGAAACAAAAAACAAACAAACAATGAATTCATGAAATTCTTAGGCAAATGGATGAAACTAGAGAATATCATCCTGAGTGAGGTAACCCAATCACAAAAGAACACACATGGTATGCATTCACTGTTAAGTGGATATTTGCTCAGAATCTCGGAATATTTAAGATATAATTCACAGACCAAAGAAGCCCAAGAAGGAAGACCAAAATATGGATACTTTGGTTCTTAGAAGGGGGGACAAAATACCCATAGGAGGAGATACAAAGACAAGTTGTATAGCAGAGACTGAAGGAAAGACCATCCAGAGACTGCCCCACCTGGGGATCCATTCCATATACAGTCCCTAATGGAGGTGAAAGGACCCAAGGAGCTGAAGAGGTTTGCAGTACCATAGAGGAACAACAATTTGAACCACCCAGTACCCCTCAGAGCTCCCAGGGACTAAACTACCAACCAAAGAGTACACATGGAGGGACCCTTGACTCCAGCTACATATGTAGCAGAGGATGGCCTTGTTGGACATCAAAGGGAGGAGAGGCCCTTGGCCCTGAGAAGGCTGGATGCATCAGTATAGGGGAACACTAGGACTAAGAAACAGGAGTGGGTGGTTTGGTGAGTAGGGGGAGGGGGAATGGTAACCAGGAAAGGGGATTACATTTGAAATGTAAAGAAAATTTCTTCTAATAATAATAAAAAAGAAAAAAAATAATCGATAAATATGACCTCATAAAATTGCAAAGCTTTTGTAAGGCAAAGGACACTGTCAATAGGTGAAAAGGCAACCCATAGATTGGGAACTTTACCAATCCTACATCTGATAGAGTGCTAATATCCAATATATAGAAGCAGTTAGACTCCAGAGAATCAGATAATTCTATTAAAAATGGGGAACAGAGTTAAACAGAGAAATCTCAACCGAGGAAGCTTGAATGGCTGAGAAGCACCTAAAGAAATATTCAACCTCTTTAGTCATCAGGGAAATGCAAATCAAAACAATCCCAAATTTCCACTTCACACTTAGAATGGCTAAAATAAAAAACTCAGGTGACAGCAGATGCTGTCGGGCATGTGGAGAAAGAGGAACACCCCTCCATTGTTGGTGGGATTGCAAGCAGTTACAACCACTCTGGAAATCAGTCTGGTGGCTCCTGAGAAATTTGGAAATAGTATTACCTGAGCACCCAACTATACCACCCCTGATCATTAACCCAAACGATGCTCTAACATATAGCAAGGACACATGCTCTACTAAGTTCATAGCAGCCTTATTTATAATACCTAGAAGCTGGAAAGAACCCAGTTGTTCTTTAACAGAGGGATGGATACAGAAAATGTGCTACCTTTACACAGTGGAGTAGTACACTGCTATTAGAAACAATGACTTTATGAAAATGTTAGGTAAACTGATGGTACTAGAAAATATCATCTTGAGTGAAGTAACCCAACACAAATGAACACATATGGTATGCACTCACTGATAAGTGGATATTATCCCTAAAGCTTGAAATACCAAAGATACAGTTCAGATATCACATGAAGCTCAAGAAGAAGGAACGTCAAAATGTGGGTGCTTTGGTCCTTCTTGGAAGGGGAACCATATACTCACGGGGGAAATACAGAGAAAAATGTGTGGAACAGAGACTGAAGGAAAGGCCATGCAGAGTCTGCTCCACCTGAGAATTTATGCCATATACAGTCACTGAACCCAGACACTATTGTGGATGCTACGAAGTGCTTCCTGACAGGAGGTTGAAATAGCTATCTCCTGAGAGGCTTTGCCAGAGCCTGACAAATACAGAAGTGGATGCTTGCAGTCAACCATTGGACTGAGCACGGGGTCCCCAAATGGAAGAGTTAGAGAAAGGACTGAAGGAGCTGAAGTGATTTGCAGCCCTATAGGAAGAACAACAATATCAGTCGACCAGACACCCCAGAGCTCCCAAGGACTAAACCACCAACCACAGTATATACATGGAGGGATCCATGGCTCTAGTTTCATATGTACAGAGTATGGCCTATCTGACATCAATGAGAGAGGAGGCTCTTAGTCCTGTGAAGGCTTAATGCCTCAGCATAGGGGAATGTTAGGGCCATGATTTGGGAGTGGGTGGGGGGGGCATGAGTGCATCCTCATAGAAGCAGGGGGTACAATGGGGATTTTGGAGGGGCAACCAGGAAGGGAGATAACATTTGAAATGTAAATAAAAATGTTAAAAAAGATGTTTTGAGGATGATAATGCAAATTAGGATAAGCACTGAGTTATGTACAAAGCTTTAAGTCACCGAAATAGGATAGATAATAGAATATTTTCTTAGTTGCCAAATACTATGATCTTAAGATTGTATATGTATATAATACCTCATGGTTTTCATAATTGTTTTTATAATTATTATAATTGTATTTAATTTATATTTGGATAAAGAGCCTTTTATTTGGACTAAAAGACAGAATTTTAGAGAGAAAATAGTGTGCATTGTATGGATCACCTGTCAATTAAAAAGTATAAAGCCTACAGCTACAGCAGAAAATAAAAGGTGGTGCATTTGAAGGCAGAAAGAATTCTGGGATAGATCCAGGCAGAGGATTCCCCCAGGAAGATGTGAGGAGAGAGATGAATGTTACCTGAGTATAGGTGACAGGACGGTTACCTATAGGTAGGCTAAAATAAATGGGATATTCTAAGTTAGACCTAGTCAGAGAAGAGCCTCGCTATATGGCCAAGGTATTTGTAAATGTATTTTAAGTTTTATTCTTATTTCTGGGAGCATGGGGCTGGGAGGAAGAACCAGACCTAACTTTAACATTCAAGTATGGGTTTTCTTCCTTCTTTTCTACACTTCACTCATTGCCTGCTTCTCATTTCATTGTCTTTAAAATTAAAAGGGCTGAGTTCAGATGATAAATGATATAAAAAATAAATCATCTCTTGAAATCTAACATTTTGGTTATTTTATAATATAATACTCTCTGCTCTGTAATAAAACTTTTCAAAATGATGGTGTCATCTTCTCTTTGTGTTGCTGCTATGTTCACTATTTTGTCCCTTGTTTATTTCATATTCTATAGAAGACTTGCTCCCTGATTAATTTACCTCTTATCCCTTTTGTTATGCCATTAGAACACCATTATAACTCCAATGTGTTCCTCCAGTAGTCAGTCAGGTATTCTGGTGGAGCAGTAGAGATACCAACCCACCCACAAAAATTTCAACCTAAAATTTATTCTGTCTACAAGAAATGCAAGCAGGGAGGGGGATAGAACAGAGACTGAGGCCAACCAATAACTGGCCCAACCTGAGACCTATCCCATGAAGAAACATCAATTCCTAACACTATTAATGATACTTTGTTATACTTGCAGATAGGAACATACTGTCTTCTAAGAGGCTCCACCCAGCAGCTGACTCAGACAGAGACACCCACAGCTAAAGAGGAAAGAGTTTGGGGACTCTTATGGAAGGGTAGGAGGAAGGATTGCAAGCTCCAAAGGGGATAGAAACTCCATAGGAAGACCAACAGCATCAACTAACCTAGAACCTTGGGATCTCAGAGTCTGAACCAACAACCAAATAATATGCACAGGTTGGACCTAGGCCTCCCTGCACATATGTAGCAGATGTGCAGCTTGGCCTTCATATGGGTCCCGAACAACTAGAACAGGGGCTATGCCAAAAACTGTTGCCTGTATGTGGGATATGTTTTAGTAGCTAGACTGCCTTGTCTGGTCTCAGTGGGAGAGGAGGCACCTAGCCTCACAGAGACTTGAAGTGTTAGGGTGGAGGAGATACCTGGCAGGGGGGTGAGGGGGGGAGGTTGGGGGAGGCAGCTGCTCAGAGGAGAAGGGGATGGCAGGATGGGGCAAAGATCGTGGGAGGGGGTGACTGGAAGGGAGCAGTGAGTGAAATGTAAAATGAATAAGTAAAAATATAAAATTAAATTAAAAAATCCAGCATGTCATTTATGGTATCCATTTGTATGAATGTGTTTATGTGTGTATGTGTGTGACTGTGTTTGTATGTGTGTATATATGTATGTGTGAGTATGAGTGTGTATGTATATATGTGTGTGTGTCTGTATGTTTGTGTATGCAAAACAAGAGACCAAAACTTACAGCAAAAAAGCCAGAACAAAATAAAATGCAGAATCTAGCAAAGAAGGAGCAGAATCTAGGTTTCCTTTGCCACTAAAATTAATTATCTATGCCAAGATCAAGACAAGCAGAAGAGCCAGGACTCTATGGGAAAATGACAATCTCATTAGTACACTATACATATAATATCTCTTTCAATAGTATTTCCTGAAGTTCAAGAAGTTCAGTTTGGAGCTTTCGGAGGATATTTCAGAGGGGTTTTAAAAAGTTGGCTCTAAAATGTTTGGCTCATCTGTTTTCTAGTTTATGATGCTCTGATACTGTAGCTGAGATTCAGTGGAGTGTTCATGCAAGACATCAATGAAAGATACTGCTTGAAGCTTCCAGCATTGCCTTTCTTCTGGTTTTCTCATAGTTTTTTTTCCCCAAGAAGTACTGTAGGTAATTTGGGAGCCCACGCATGGCAGGTCTGCTTCATATCAGTTGTATAACTCAAACTTGGGAAACACTAGTATATTCAGGCGACACCTGGCTTGAATCATTGGTAACACAAGTTGTGAGATACTCTCCATAAATTTTGTATTAATTATAACAATTATATGTAAAGTAATATATTATATGAAAAGCATAATACATTTCTTCCTCATTTTTATGTCTATTTATCATTTGTCATGATTTTTATATTATAATTTCCTTATTTTTCTTCTTATGTAGCTATAAACAAGTTTACAAAATATTATTATTTTGTAATTTATTACTAGATCAGTATTTTCACTTTTTAGTCAGAAAATATTCAAAACATTTATAATGACTTACACATTACACATATTTCTTTGCAAAAACAATAACTAGAAAAGGAGGGAGTGCAATATTTTTCATATACATACATGCAATAGTAATTTATATCTTCTAATCTCAAAAATATGTAACTGTATAAAATTAAATTTTACTGTTTTGTCTGTAATTGATCACAAAGCTTGCTTTTCAATTATAACTTCATGTAAAACTGTTAGAAATAGTCAAATCTTCCTGTAATTAACTAAGTCAGGAGATAAAAGTCTTGAATTCTTGAATTTATCCAGCTAAAGATCTTTATTTTGTATATTTCTGCTGCTGTACAGATACTGGGAAGTTCACAAGGCATGAATTAAGGTGGCTGTGCAGACTAGAAGAGCTCCCCCTCTCTCTGAGGACTAGGGTCACAGGGAAGTTTCCATCATTTGAGAAGATAACAAAGCTCGTTCAGTGTGCGAGGTTTCAGCAGTTGCCATCACTTCTGTACGGCATCTGACAGAAACCATATTTTAGGCTGGATTTACTGCTTTTCAGTGCTTTCAGAAACCAGAAATTCTTTAGCAAAAAATGATCAGATCTGCAGAGAATACTTGAGGAGGCACTACACAGTAGATATTTAAAACATCAAGTTGAAAAGACTTTTGAAATAGTTTTTTAGTAAATTAAAAATATTTCATTGAAATATATATTTAATTAAGCTACAATTACATCATTTATTTCTTCCACTTTTCCTTCCTATCTCATGTCTGACAACTCTTCCATACCAAATTCAAGGGTTCATTTTCTTTTACTATTTTCTCTCTCTCTCTCTCTCTCTCTCTCTCTCTCTCTCTCTCTCTCTCTCTCACACACACACACACACACACACACACATACACACATATATATGTATACATACCATATAAAATATACATACAACCTTCTGACTCTATTCAATATTTCTTGCATGTATATGTGTTTAAAGAAGTCTACTCAGCACAGAATAAAAATATTTTATCCTCAGGAATGTTCTATTTCAATCC
Organism: Apodemus agrarius; assembly: GCA_964023405.1. NCBI lineage: Eukaryota > Metazoa > Chordata > Mammalia > Rodentia > Muridae > Apodemus > Apodemus agrarius. Next base: position 69,395,386 of record OZ030008.1, read on the forward strand.
AAATCTCTTAAACTGTCAATGAAACTTAAAGCCCTAACAAAGAGTTTCCTCATTGCAACCTTCATTTCCTTATTTCTCAGCGTATAGATGACAGGATTCATAGAAGGAGTGATAATGGCATCAAAAATCGCTAAAAATTTATCTATGGGTAAAGTTGGGAAAGGCCACACATAGACAATAATGCAAGGACCAAAGAAGAAAACGACCACAGTGATGTGAGCCGAAAGAGTGGAGAGGGCCTTGGTGGAAGCACCTGATGAGTGTTTACGAACTGTGACCAGGATGAAGATGTAAGACACAATCAGGATGAAGAAAGTGGCCATGGAGATGAAACCACTGTTGGCAGTGACCAGGAACTCCAGTCTGTATGTGTCTGTGCATGCGAGCTTGATGAACCGAGGAAAGTCACAATAAAAGCTGTCCATTTTATTAGCTCCACAGAAGGGTAAATTTACAACAAAAGCCAGCTGTGCCACAGAATGGATAAGGCCAATGGTCCAAGCAAGAGCCAAAAGAACAGTGCACATTCTGAGACTCATGATGGTCAGGTAGTGGAGGGGCTTACAGATGGCGATGTACCTGTCATAGGCCATGACGATGAGCAACACCATCTCTGTTCCCCCAACGGTGTGAATGAAGAACATCTGAGTGATGCACCCGTTCAGGGAGATGACTTTGTGTTTTCTGAAGAGGTCGTAAATCATCTTCGGAGTAGCGATGCTGGACACACCCGTGTCAATGAAGGAGAGGTTTGCTAGCATGAAGTACATGGGGGAGTGCAGGTGGTGGTCTGAGATGATTGTGAGCACAATGAGCAGGTTTCCCAGCATGCTTGCCACGTAAAATACTGTGAAGAACAGGAAAAGGAGAATCTGAATTCTCCATGAATTGGTGAGGCCTAGCAACAAAAATTCTGATACCACTGAGTGATTTCCTCCACCCATCAACTTGTGCAAGCTTGACCATGAGTTTACTATTACCTGAAAGGCAAAGGAGGAAAAAATAATTTTATGCTTAAAGGGTTTTCTTGGTTGTAAAGTAATGAGTCAAATTAAAAAAAAATAAAACCAAAACAAAACTAAAATGTCGGGCGGTGGTGGCTCATGCCTTTAGTCCCAGCACTTAGGAGGCAGAGGCAGGTGGATTTCTGAGTTTGAGGCCAGCCTGGTTTACAGAGTGAGTTCCAGGACAGCCAGGGCTATACAGAGAAACCCTGTCTTGAAAAAACAAAAAACAAAAACAAAAAACAACAACAAAAACAACTAAAACAACCTGTTGCTTTACAGTGAGATTACATAGAATAATAGAGAGATGAGGTACAGAATTTTTCTATGCTTATATATTTAGGGTGACTTGATTATTTAAACCTAAATTTACTATGGTAGTTTATAACCAAGAGAGAAAAATAGAAGCACAGCACTTGAGCATCTAAGGCGATCCAAACAAGCTGTACAAGTTCTTGTCCTCACCAGCTTCCACATGAGAAATTACATGGATGCATGCTAAATGAAATTTATGCTTTCATCCTTGGTGCCTTGCTTAATTTCTTCGTTCTGGAATTTATTTTGTTTAAATTATTGATGCATTTTGTTTCCCTAGTTTTCTAATATTCTTATAACTGAAAAAGATAATTTTAAAAATATTAAAAATCTTTGCTCAGTTGAACTAGTGTTTTTTATTAAGTTTGTTCTTAGATATTTTTATACTTGTGTACAGTGCACACTGACAACTCTCATCCCATCCCTCAACATATTCCACTCATCCCATCACATACCCAACATTTATTTTAATGTTCATATACATGCATTTTGTTTTATGACCCCCTTATTTTAAGTAGGTCTACATGTGTAACTATCTACCTGCAGCTCTATTTTGGAGGCTGTTGTTCTCTCTAGTGGGTATACAACTGGTGGCATTTCCTTTCCTATACTTCCTTTCCCAGAATCTATCAATAGCTAATGAATAGTTCCCCAAAAGCCTCTTACCTTTTAATGAAAATTGTATTCAGAGTCAGCCTGAGATCCAACGATCTGATTGATTACCCCCCCCAAAAAAAATAGAAAAGAAGACAAATATACAACTCTACCATGTGCTCCAGAAACAACTCTGAAGAATAAGCATCTCAGTCTTGTTTGCCAAAAAGATAATGGAACTCTACCCTGAGTTAGTCGACTCAATCTGTCCTCAGATGGGAATCACTCTCTTAAAGAACTAAGAGAAAATGAGAAACTTCAATCATGTGAAAACTGTAATTCCCAAAAGGAAAAAGCAGGAATTTGTTTGTCTGATGTTTAGAAGTTAAGTGGCAGGAATGAAGACTATATTGAAGCACAGAAGCTGGTAATAGAAGTTAGAAAATATTGTTATGAAAAACTAAAACGGTAAGAAAAAGAAGAAAGGTATATGGAATATAAAATGTGAAAACATTATGCACTTTCTCCACGCAATGCTTTTTGTGATAAGTATTCTACCTTTCTTTTATAGCCAGTTTGGAGCCTCCTGAACATCTTCTCCAAAAGCATGAGCAAAAGTCACACATGCTCATTTGATCCTCTTCATTCTGCTTTTACAACACACAAAGGAAACATCAAGAATAAATTGTAGCTTAATATGAGGTCATATAATTTATGACCAATAGTTTTAGGCAGATCCTCTGTTCATAGGTAGTTTGGACTGATGTCTGCTTGGCTGCAAACTATGTGCTCACACATGAGTTTTATTTATGTGATATTGCTTTAAGTGGGGTAATTTCTCCAGGTTTAGAGTAGGATAACCTCACATTCTGTCGGAGAGCATCACCATTTCCAAAACAAAAAGCTTTGTTGTTTTTCCCCAGTAAAAAGCCCTCTAATTAGTGTGTCCATTGAGTCTACACTGTCACCCAGGGAATAAAAGGGACAAGAGACATGAAGAATAATTTTTGCCTCACAATGAGTTGTTAAAGTAACTGATGAGAAAGTCAACACCTCATGTCAGGAGTCATAATGTGACAAGCTAACATACTAGCAGGTGATCATCTTGAAGTGGCCTATTTCGGATTATTATATAATCTGTGACTGGTGAGTCCTTATTAAGCATGGCTGTAAGGGACTCATTTTAGGAAAGATTTTTGCTATTAATATGCTTTTCCTGTTGTTATTAAATATATAATAATCAATAAGTAATAGAACACCCCTTTTAAGCAGATCTCTGAAGATTCACAAAGACATACTACTGGCTTATAGTGATGCTATGTAGACAAATAGATGACTAAGTTTTAATAACGATCCTATAAGAATTCCTAAAATTCTTTCTGTGATTATTAAGCTCTTTTATAGTGGGACTGCTATTAGGTCCTTTTCTGATAGTCAAAACTGCGATAAGAACTCTACCAGAAAGGGCAGAAGGAAGAGGGCTTATGGGACTTATGGGGAGGAGGGAACCAGGAAAGGGGAAAAGATTTGGAATGTAAACAAAGAATATAGAAAAAAAAGAACTCTACCAGTCTCCCCCAAGTGTCACCAGTTAATTGTTCTTAGATAGTAACCAGACTTTCTCCTACTCAGACCACATTCCAAGAGGTTGTAAATTAATCAAAGGTCATAAAAAGGGAACTAATGATTTATTATAGGTTCAAGGCCAGAAGATAAAATATTCTGTCCTAGACTGGGTTTATCTATACAAAACTTCACTAATAACTTAGTTATGGGTTTAAACTTTCAGTGAACCTTTGGAGCAGAGTCAGGTGCTGGATGTTTAGCTAGATAATTACTCCTAATGGATATGCATGTAAACATTCTCTGTTGTAAACTTTTTTCTTTTAATTTTTTTATTCTTGGATATATTCTATATTTACATTTCATTTCCCTCTTTTGGTTCCCCACCCCCCAAAGGTCCCACATGCCCTTTTCTCTCCCCCTGCTCCCTCATCCATCCCTTCCCACTTCCCTGTTCTTGTATTCCCCTACACTGATGCATTGATCCTTTCCAGCACCAGTGTCCACTCCTTTCTTCTTGTCAGACATCATTTGGTATGTGAATTGTGTCTTTGGTGTCCCACGATTCTAGGCTAATATCCACTTATCAGTGACTGCATACCATGGGTATTCTTTTGAGACTGGGTTACCTCACTTAGTATGATGTTCTCCAGCTCCATCCATTTCTCTAAGAATTTCATGAATTCATTGTTTCTAATGGCTGAATAGTATTCCATTGTGTATATATACTACATTTTTTGTATCTATTCCTCTGTTGAGGGACATCTGGGTTCTTTCCAGCTTCTGGCTATTATAAATAAGGCTGCTATGAATATAGTGGAGCATGTATCCTTATTGCATGCTGGGCAATCTTCTGGGTATATTCCCAGGAGTGGTATGGCTGGGTTCTCCGGAAGTGTTATGTCCATTTTTCTGAGGAACCGCCATACTGATTTCCAGAGTGGTTGTACCAGCTTGCATTCCCACCAGCAGTGGAGGAGTGTTCCTCTTTCTCCACATCCTTGACAACACCTGATGTCTTCTGAGTTTTTAATCTTAGCTATTCTGACAGGTGTGAGGTGAAATCTCAGGGTTGTTTTGATTTGCATTTCTCTAATGACTAATGATGTTGAACATTTTTTAAGGTGTTTCTTAGCCATCCGAATTTCTTCAGGTGAAAAGTCTTTGTTTAGCCCTGTACCCCATTTTTGGATAGGGTTATTTGGTTTTCTGGGGTCTAACTTCTTGAGTTCTTTGTATATACATTGGGTATTAGCCCTCTGTCGGATGTGGGGTTGGTGAAGATTTTTTCCCAATTTGTTGGTTGCCATTTGTCCTTTTGACAGTGTCTTTTGCCTTACAGAAACTTTGTAATTTTATGACGTCCCATTTGTCTATTCTTGATCTTAGAGCATAAGCTATTGGTGTTCTATTCAGGAATTTCCCCCCTGAGCCAATGTCCTCAAGGGTCTTCCCCAGTTTCTTTTCTATTAGTTTTAGTGTGTCTGGTTTTACGTGGAGGTCGTTGATCCACTTGGAGTTGAGCTTAGTGCAAGGAGATAAGGGTGGATCAATTCTCATTCTTCTGCATGTTGACCTCCAGTTGAGCCAGCACCATTTGTTGAAAAGGCTATCTTTTTTTCCACTGGATGTTTTCAGCTCCTTTTTCGAAGATCAGTTGGCCATATATGTGTGGGTTCAATTCTGGGTCTTCAATCCTATTCCATTGATCCACTTCCCTGTCACTGTACCAATACCATGCAGTTTTTAACACTACTGCTCTGTAGTATTGCTTGAGGTCTGGGATATTGATTCCCCCAGAAGTTCTTTTACTGTTGATGAGAGTTTCAGCTATCCTGGGTTTTTTGTTATTCCAGATGAATTTGAGAATTGCTCTTTCTAACTCTATGAAGAACTGAGTTGGTTTTGATGGGGATTGCGTTGAATCTGTATATTGCTTTTGGCAAGATTGCTATTTTAACTGCCAACCCATGAGCATGGAAGATTTTTCCATTTTCTGAGGTCTTCTTCAATTTCCTTCTTCAGACACCTGAAGTTTTTGTCATATAAATCTTTCACTTGTTTGGTTAGAGTCACACCAAGATACTTTATATTGTTTGTGACTATTGTGAAGGGTGTCATTTCTTTAATTTCTTTCACAGCTTGCTTATCCTTTGCGTATAGGAAGGCTACTGATTTGCTTGAGTTGATTTTATAACCAGCCACTTTGCTGAAGTTGTTTATCAGCTGTAGGAGTTCTCTGGTGGAGTTTTTTTGGGTCACTTAAGTATACTATCATAACTGTGAATAGTGATAGTTTGACTTCTTCCTTTCCAATTTGTATCCCTTTGACTTTCTTATGTTGTCGAATTGCTCTAGCTAGTACCTCAAGCACTGTATTGAAGAGATATGGTGAGAGGAGGCAGCCTTGTCTAGTCCCTGATTTTAGTGGGATTGCTTCAAGTTTCTCTCTGTTTACTTTGATGTTGGCTATCGGTCTGCTGTAAATTGCTTTTACTATGTTTAGATATAGGCCTTGAATTCCTGTTCTTTCCAAGATTTTTAGCATGAAAGGATGCTGAATTTTGTCAAATGCTTTTTCAGCATCCAATTAGATGACCATGTGGTTTTTTTCTTTGAGTTTGTTTATGTAGTGTATTACGTTGATGGATTTCCATATATTGAACCATCCCTGCATCCCTGGGGTGAAGCCAACTTGATCATGGTGAATGATCGTTTTGATGTGTTCTTTGATTCGGTTGGCAAGTATTTTATTTAGTATTTTTGCATCGATATTCATAAGGGAAATTGGCCTGTAGTTCTCTTTCTTAGTTGGATCTTTGTGTGGTTTTGGTACCAGGGTAATTGTGGCTTCATAGAATGAGTTGGGTAGTGTTCCTTCTGTTTCTATTTTGTGAAATAGTTTGAAGAGTATTGGTATTAGGACTTCTTTGAAGGTCTGATAGAATTCTGCACTAAAACCATCTGGTCCTGTGGTTTTTGGTTGGAATGTTGTAAACTTCTATTTCAGTTTATGGTTTGATTTTTTTTTTGTGTGTGTGAACTTGTGATGAACATTGCAACATGTGGTCATGTATTCTGAAAGATGTCTAAGTACTAAGGACAAAGAGTTGAAGAAGATTTAGAATAGATTTTTTTCCCCTTGCCCAGTTAGAGTAGACTTTTTGCCTTTCCCCACTTAGACTAGATGCTTTTCACTTTTCCAGCTTAGTATCTTTCCTCTTTTCTCTTTAGATAGCTTTCATAGGAAACTTTTTACAACTTAGTAATAAGTTATAACCACTTCTCTAAGTGTCTCATTTTCTTTCTGTGACTTCAGATTCCCAACTAGCAGGCTGAAAGTTAGAGCCCAGCAATTCCTGCTAAGATAGAACAAAGGCCACATTGCTTAGTCCTCTGCTGTTAGGCTACAGGTGTTAATTACCTAAGCCAGCAGTCTTTTACCCTCAGAAAGAGCAAGAAAGTTTTTAGGACTTTTTAGAAGTTGTCATTAGCATTTCAATACAGTTAGAAAGTAAGAGACCCTCAGACTTTAAAGCCATCAACAGAGTCCTACTCAGTGCAGTGCCCTTGCCACTACCTTCTCTGAGTCGGGATGCTCCTGGCAACCTCAGAAATCTGAGAGGCAGAGATACTAGACAAAGAGTCAACTATTTATTCTAGAATTAGTGATGGCGACTCATTAAATGAGAAACCAGGGTACACCAATGTTGTCATTCGCTTTGGCAATCTATGTCTTCCAGTTCCATACAGTCCCAAGCCCAGACCTTAGCCTTTACATATTTCTTATCTGAAATATGGTCAAATAATTGAGTGCTACTTACTAAGTAGAAGAGGTATTGTTATGTCACAAAGTTTTTAACCAACTCTCTATGACCATATTTAACAACAGTTATGTACATTTTGTAATTATCCTAAAATAGCATTTTGTATATTTCTATAATTTCCATCATTCTTCAGATATTAGTGTTCCAAGATAATTCCGATGACAATATACACTTTACAAACTTCAAGACCACTGCCATTACTCTAATATTAAAACTAGAGAAGGACACGACAAAGGAAAATTATAACCAATTGTTTTTTATGTTCAAGAAGAAAAAATGTAAAAGAAAAAAATTGGCATTGAAAAGAAATCCAAAGGAAATACAATATGAACAACTTCTAATCATAATTTGCAAACATGAAAAATATCTTTGACAAAATATGACATCCCATCTAAAGCTAATTCCTAGAGAATCTAGAAATAAAAAAATTATGCTTGATAGAATGATCAGCTATCTATGAAAGCTTGAGAGATAACATTGTATTAATGTGGAAAAAGTAAAAATAATCCTATTTTCAGGTTTATGAATCCATTCATCAATCCATCGATTTATCCATGCATCCATCTATCCATTCATCTATCATCTATCTATCAATCATCTCTTTCCCAATCATCTGTCACCTATTCCTATCTATCTATCTATCTATCTATCTATCTATCTATCTATCTATTTATCTATCTACTAATCATCTATCATCTATCTCTTCTTTCTTCCTCTTTTTCTTTCTTTCTTTCTTTCTTTCTTTCTTTCTACTTTCTTTCTTTCTACTCTCTTTTTTCCTTCTCTCTCTCTCTCTCTCTCTTTCTTTCTTTCTTTCTTTTTTCCTTCTCTTTCTTTCTTTCTATCAATTATCTATCATCTGTATCTACCTACCTATCTATCTATCTATCTATCTATCTATCTATTTATCTATCATCAATCTATCCATCTATTTAAAGAGCAGCAAATATTCTCAATTGTAGTGGTGAAAACCCCCTGGTAAAGAGCCTCTTTAATAAATGGTAAGGAGGGTGAGGAAAAAGTGGGGGCAGGATTAAGTATGGGAAGAAACAGAGAGAAGTCCAGAGAGTCAGGAAAATGAGTAGAAATCTGTAGCAGTGAGGGGTGGGGAACCACTAGAAAGTCCCAGACACCAGAGAAGTGAGAGCTCCCTAGGACCCAACAGGGATGACATTAAGTGAAATACCAAACAAAGTGGAGATAGAACCTGTAGAAACCACTTCCAGTAGATAGACATGGCCCCCAGTTGAGGGATGGGGCCACCTACCCATCTTAAAAATTTTAACCCAGAATTTTTCCTGTTTAAAGGAAACACAGGGACAAAAAATTGAGCAGAGACTGAAGAAAAGGCCATCCAGAGACTGCCCCACCTAGGAATGCATCCCATCTTCAGACACCAAACCAGGACATCAAGAAGTGCTTACTGACGGGAGCCTGGTATAGCAGCTATCCTCTGAGAGGCTTTGCCAGCACTTGACTAAGACAGATGTTGATGCTCATAACCAACTATCAGACTGAGCCTGGAACCCCAAGGAAAGAGTTAGGAGAAGGACTGAAGGAACTGAGGGAGATTGCAACCCCATAGGACAAACAACAATATCAACTAACCAGACCACCCAGAGCTCCCAGGGACCAAACCACCAACCAAAGTGTATACGTGGATGGGTCCATGGCTCTAGCTGCATATGTAGCAGAGGATCGCCTTATCTGACATCACTGGGAAGGGTGGCCCTTGTTCTTGTGGATGCCTTGAGTGTAGGGAGATACAGGACTTGTGAGGCAGGAGTGAGTGGTTGGGTGGGGGAGCACCCTCACAGAGGCAAAGGGGAGGAGTGATGGGATGGGAGGTTTGAAAGGGGGAGACAGGGAAGGAGGACAACATTTAAAATGTAAATAAATAAAATACCCCCCACAAAAGAAAAGAAAAGAAATATTGCTCCCTATTTTTTTAAAAATAAGCGGTGCCTGAAAAACTAGATATCTCCATGAAGAAGACCTAAAGTACATCAAGTTTTTTCATTTGTAAAAAAAAATTCATTTCAAATTAATTTAACACATGAAACTTTTGGGAAAATATGGCATAAGCACTTCAAGATATATACAATGGCATTGACTTTTAAAATATGACTGCTATAGCAGTAGAAGAAATGGGACTGAATCAAATATATAGTTTTTATACAGAGTGAAGACACCAAACCCAGAATGGGAAAGAAGCTTTGGCCTCTCTACATCTTAAACAGAATCAATAGTCAAAACACACAAAAACTTAATATTAAGGAAAAAAAGAAACCTTGATCAACAAGTATGCAAGCCATGGGTGGTGTACCTTCTTGCGAATTGTTGGCCAGAAACCTCCTAAAAGTCTCCATTCAATACACCTTGCTTGAACAGTATAGAGAAATGAAACTGGAATTAAATTGAAAGGTTACTCTGTGAACTTAGGTTTCATAGTGCCAGATGGTTTTATCCAGTCTGCTGGGAGAATAAAGGCATCAGCAGTCTTACCCAGCTTGAACTTTATGTGCTACAGTATCGGTCTGTTATGTAAGATGAGTTCCCTCCTGCAATAATGGCCTTGTTGTTACAGAGCTAACCAGCTATCTGTGTTTGGAATGATGGTGACTCAAAAGGAGGGAATCCATACTGTTTGCTGTTCTGCTGTCCATTTTTATATGCATAGTATGTGTTGATTGTCTTTAATTATATAACAATTTGAGTATTCTTTTACATGGCTTCAAGGAATTTAACTTTTTTGGATAGTATATTTTTAAAAATTTACTATTGTTTTCAGCTGTTTCACTTTCAAATGTTACTTATTAGAATGAAGCATTGTACAGTTCATTATGTAGAAATCCATAGTTATATACTATATTAAAAGGAAGGCAAAATATATTTTTATTTTTTAAAGTAGATTGATAATTGTCATATTGTGCTTCTTGGAGTTGCCTCGGTGTATACTTATTTTTAGTTAATACTTACCTATTTTTTGAAATTATACTATTTATAAATACATATAACAAAATTATATAGTGATATAATACTTCCCATTATTGTTTCCTGTTATATTTCCAGTATTGTATAATGGGATCTGAAATTTTTTGGTTGCACTGGATGAATCAAATGGTCCTCTAGGGAAAAAGTCCCCAAACTACAATCATTTTAAAACTGCATTGGTCATTGGTTACTAAAATATATTTATATGATATGATATCACAGCTACTTTATGTTGGAGAACATAGATAAATCTGGATCCATGAGGTTCGTGTTCATTTTATGCAGGTGAATGGTCACTGGATGGGAATTTAACAATAGGAATAGTGATTTATTTATAGTTGCAATTCTGCTGTTAGAATTGCTATGAATTTGAGGTATATATTAAACTGGGTGAGTGAGTCTAAAGCAAACAGCATTTAGCAAAATCAACTGTACAGCACCGAATACTTGTAAAAACTTTATTAACCTTGTTATTTTATTACTAGAAACATGGTCGATTTTTAGTTTGAGTTGGAGTATGTTGTTACCTGGGGAAACGTATAAGGCATAAGTAAACATCAAACAGCTTTATAACATTTTTTTATTTAGCATATCTGATAATTAACTATGCAATTCTCTGGTGATGCATTAATGATCTTAACCTCCTTTACTTGAAAATCTGCAAGTACTTATTCATACAAAAACTGAAATCATAAAAGTTATATTTTCTTATCTATTGACTTTTAGAAAGAGATGGGAATATACTGATGATATCTAAAACAGAAATAAAGTTTTGGAAGTCTTTCAGTGTGAAGAGTGTCATTGACACTTAATGAAAAATATAATTTGACATGGTCACCAAATGATCCAGTGCTGAAAACATGCGTTCCATTGTAATTTCATTTTTTTTAACATATAACATGTATACTTTCAAAACAATATAATATATAAACCTACCAGGAATTGTATTTATTTTCTGTTTTTTTCTATTCTGTATAGCTAATCTTGGCAGTAATTTTATTTCTGAACAATAGGTAAAGTGTTTTAATGAGTAGTAATATTTTAGGGGTGGTAGAAAATGAAAAAGAGTCAGAATAACAGGAAAGTTTGAAAAAGATATTTTGGGCATGTGGGTGAACAGCTTGGGAGCTGGACACAGAAGGATTGCCACAAGTTTGAGGTCAACCTGGGATACCAAAAGGACACTATTTTAGAAAAAACTAAACATTTAGTTTATTGAGTCTTGTAAAAAGGTATGAAATAATTTTATTTTATTTTTTATGTATTTATTTGAAAAGAAGACAATCATTTAAATTTCCCATTCATGAAATTCTTAGGAAAATGGATAGAGGTGGATAACATCATACTACGTGAGGTAACCCAGTCTCAAAAGAATACCCATAGTATGCACTCACTGATAAGTGGATATTAGCCTAGAATCTTGGGACACCAAAGACACAATCCACATACCAAATGAAGTCCAACAAGAAGGAAGGAGTGGACCCTGGTTCTGGAAAGGCCCAAAGCATCAGTGTAAGGGAATACCAGAACAGGGAAGCTGGAAAGGGTGGATAGGGGGACACGGGGAGGGAAAAGGGCATGAGGGACCTTTGGGGGGACAGGGAACCAGAAAAAGGGAAATGAAATATAGAATATATCCAATAAAAAATAGAGATGTTCTTATTAATTTAAGAAGTAAAACTACAAAAAGTTTCAATTGAGTGAGCAAATGAGCTTGCAATATTTCTTGATTGAGGAATAAATACACACAGATAATGGTTTACATGAGCTCTGTTCGATTGAGCCATTGAATTGGTGATTCTGTATTTGGACTCAATACCAAATATGTTGATAATTCACTACCAAATATATACTCCATCCTAAGGACTGAATGTCTTGGAATATGTCTTCTTACATTCATCAGTTCTGTTTAGACCAAGGAAAACAATTACTAATTAGTTGTTGCAAATTGTTGGGTGCTCTTTCTTATTATGGATATTTCATTAGTTATGAGTGTAAAGAATGAACTTATGAAACAGCACTTTCAAACACAGGTACTCTGAAAATAAGACAACTCCAAACACCATCTTTTAGGAGTTTTCTCAAAGGGAATTTATAACTTCTACATATGCAAAAATCATTCCCCTTTAGAAACTTCTACACAACTTTCTCTGTACTGAAATTTAGTGCTTGACTCTGTTGACTTCTAATTCAAATTTTTCCAATTTACCATATATGGTGTCTTCTGCTATTGTTCCCATGCTTGTATCTCATTCATCTTTAGTCATAAGTCACCATACTCAGCTAAACTTACTTTAACTCACATCTAGTTCTTACTAGATGAAGGGGATAGCAAATAAGAAAGACAGGTAAATTCATAGCTGACAGTGAATTGAGAACATCTTTCAAGAGTTTTAGAACTTAAAACTTGAAGATATCATAATAATAACTGTTACCTTATACACTAATGCAAAAAAAATTAAAGGGAGAACATATTTATGAAACCTATCACTATGTGTAATGAATATATGCCAATATATATTTATATATCATATACCTGAAGTTGCTGTATCATTATTGTTATAATTATATAGTTTCTAAGGATAGCTCTCAAAATCAGTGCTTATCATCCCCCATAAATTATCCATTATTTTACTAGAGTGACCTGGGTTCTTTTTCCTCCTAGTTGTACACATGCTACTCAATTTCCTTAGTAATGTTTTTAGATTTTCTGTTTAATCTCATTTATTTCTACCTTTTCTCCAAATCTCTACATCTACAATCTCATTAATTTCTAATTATCACTTTATAATTACAGCCAGTCCCTTTTTCTGTCTTCTTTGACTATATAGTAACACATTTTAATGTTAAGTATTAAAATGTCCCTTTTATGTTTCAACAAAAACTCACATCATGTTCTGTGATTATGGGTTTTGAGGCACATTGGCTAGAAGAATGTTGTAGCCCTTAGGTTTATGGACATTATGGTCTATTTGGGAAGGGATTTTAATAAGTTAGATTTGTAGTAAACACTTACGAGAGACTAATGTTCTTTGAATCAAATAGTTTCAGATTAAAGTTTTTATTTTAATCACTAAGATAATATGAATACTATATATTGTCAAATAGGAGCCACTTATATTTTCAAAAACTTTTATTAAAAGGAGTTGATACATTTTAGAGTGTCTTTCAGTGAAATATTTTGACACTCCCAGCTTGCTAACATTTTGTTTCTTTCTTTTTTTTTCTATTTTTCCTTTTTTTGGTCTATTCTAAATGTTGTACTATGTCCACACTTACACCTGTTTGCATGTAATCCTGTATGCACTAGGATCCATATATGAAGAACAACATGCATCTTTTTTTTTAAGTTTAGGGTACTTTCAAAGTCTGCCAATTTAAGGCAAACTTCATTTTTCATTACAGAATTATGTTCCATTCTATCTGTGTACCACATTTGCATTGCCCTTTTCTCTATCAATGGACAAATAGGTTGGTCCCATTTTCTTGCTCTAATATATTAACACTTTGTTTCTATTCATTGTTTTATATCATCAGTCCAGATCATTCATGTGCAAATGGAAAATGTGAAGTAACATGAACTTTTACCAAAAAGTTGTATATGGAATACCTATATGCTAGATATGTGATTATGTTCTTTAATTATGTTATTGCTAATTGTATTACAAAATCTATGATTTAAAAATGTTTTCAATAGACAAATAGACTGAGAGTCAGGGACTTATACCTACTACTAATTTGATGGTGAATGAACCACATTGGTAATTTTTTGATCAGAATTCAAGGCTCATATCATGTTTATTGTATTATGTTTATTTACTAAGTAAAACTATGATAAAATGTATTGATTATGTTACCAGTGTTGGAACATAATGTAGTCTACTATATTGTTCCTTTTAGATTGTTGTTTTCAAAACACATACTATGCACTCCAGGGTAATGATTCTAATCTACCCCTTCTGGTCCATGGACCAAGATTTTGAGTTTAAATTGAGGTATTTTAATTTTGTCGTGATAGAAATGCTTGGCACCTACTGTTTCTGTATCAGACATAATGCACACTGGGAACTGGCAGTTATAGAAAGGCTTATACCTCACTTGTTAATTCCTTCAGAGAATACAAATATACATAGCTCATGACATTTGTATTCAGTATGCTTATCAGTATTTGGCTAGTATTTTAAAAGGTTTAGTCAATTTTAGGGAAAGCAAAAATAAATAAAAAACTGTAAACTTGAAAGAGAACAAGAAGATGTATATGGAGGGCTTGGATGGGGAAAAGGAAGGACAGAAGTGGTAAACTTGGATTATAATCTCAAAAATAAACAAGTAATAAAATAAATGCTAATAATATAAAGAAAGAATCATAGTTTGGTTAATCATTTAACAAAACTTGGTGGTATGTGTTTTTCAGAAGTAGGTAGGGGGAAGAAGGGCTTATTTGCCAGCATAAGATTGTATTATTGGACTTCAAAAGGAGGTTGTTTTCATGTGTGGACCAGGCTGCAAATTAGTCTTGAAACAAAATGAATTGTTTCCATGTTGGCCAGTCTTCTATCTCAAAAGGAGTATTTCTGTACCCATTGTGAGGGAAGCAGAGGAACGTGAAATTCAGAGTATATGGTAACATCATGCAAGTGCCACCCTCTTCCCTGTGTGGTTGGCCACTTTTTCTCAATTCCTAGTTTTTGTAGGTGGTTTACTCTCTACAGTTTTATTAAGTTATAACCAACTAAGGAATAACCCTCGTTTCTATGTAGAATCCAGTGTGATATGTTGAAGTGTATGTGCACTGTGAAACAATTAAACCAGACTACTTAGACTTCTCATGCATTTATTTTCTGTGAGAACATTGAGAATCTCATTTCAAACATGCAGCACAGCACTACATGTTTGAAACACTGTCCACCACAGTTATGATGATCAATGATGCATCTTCAGAAACAGATCATACTAGCAAAATATCTGTATCTTCTGACCAACATCTTTTCTTTCCACTACCCAATCTATATACATTGTAGTGTTTGCATACACTTGCCCTTGGGAGTGGCTCTATTTAGAGATGTGGTTTTGTTGCAGGAGGTGTGTGGCCTTGTTGGAGGAAGTTTGTCACTGTGGGCATGGACTTTAAGTCCCTCATTCTTACTGCCTGGAAGTCAGTCTTCTCTTATGAGCCATCAGATGAGGATCTAGAACCTGCCTGGATGATGTCTTGCTCCTGCCTTGATGATAATGGATTGAATCTCTGAACCTTTAGGCCAGCTCCAATTAAATGTTGTCCTTATTAGAGTTGCCTTGATTATGGTGTCTGTTCACAGCAGTAAAACCCTAACTAAGACATACATGCTACACCATGTATTCACTACTTTTATGATCATGCCATCTTTGGATTCTATGTATTTGTGAGACTGTCAGAATTGACTTTGTGTCTCTTTAATTTTGTGTATATAAATGACTCCTAGAATCAGGTAGATTATTACAAAACAGGATTCCCTTCTTTTAAAAAAACTGAAGAATATTCCATTGTGCCTCTATGTTAGTATGTGTTTGCATACTATTCACTCAACTGTCAATGAGAATTTAGATATTTCTGTATTGATTATTGTAAGTGATGTTGCAAGGAAAATGGGAAGAAATTATTTGCATATGATCACCTAATTTCCTCAGGTTGCATGAATTGTGCAAAATTGTGTATTGCTTAATCACATGGTAGCTTTAATAAAATCCTTCCCTCTTTCCCTCCCTCCCTCCCTCCCTCCCTCCCTCCCTCCCTCCTTCCCTCCCTCCTTCCCTCCCTTTCTCCCTTCCTCCCTCCTTCCCTCACTCTCTTCCAAAAACATGGTCAATGCCTAATAGTGAGTATAGTATTCCAACGCTACATAAAACCATGGTTTGAAATTTTAAGGATACCTCAATTTTTTTGTAATGTTGCTTTCCTTTATATGTATATCAAGAAGTTAAATATAGATCTATTTTTTCATATCCACTGAGCTTTAGATAAAAAGTCTTTAACAGCTATAAAGTGATACCTACTTTTATTTTAAAGTTCATTCCTCAATATTAAGTGGTGTTCATTTTTCATATATCTGTCTTTAATTTGGTTTTAATGTTAGATTTTAAACAGAATTTCACATTTTCTTGATATACTCTATTAACATAGGCTATTAACATATTATACTTACATAATTTATATTTTTTCCTGTTTTCTTCTTTAGGTAGAACTGACATGCATGCCAATGGAAAGAGCAAATCTCTCTGCAGTATCAGAGTTTGTATTTCTTGGACTCACTAACTCCTGGGACATCCAGCTTCTGCTCTTTGTGTTCTCCTCTATGTTTTATGTGGCAAGCATGATGGGAAACTCCCTCATCATTTTTACTGTGGCTTCAGACCCTCACTTACACACTCCAATGTACTTTCTGTTGGCTAACCTCTCCTTCATTGACTTAGGTGTTTCTTCTGTTACTTCACCCAAGATGATTTATGATCTGTTCAGAAAGCACAAAGTCATCTCTTTTAGAGGTTGTGTTATTCAGATCTTCTTCATCCATGTTATTGGTGGTGTGGAGATGGTTTTACTCATAGCCATGGCCTTTGATAGATATGTAGCCATATGTAAACCTCTCCATTACCTGACCATTTTGAGTCCAAAAATGTGTCTCTTCTTTGTAGTTATTGCTTGGTTAGTTGGTCTTATACATTCTCTGGTTCAGCTGGCTTTTGTCATAAACTTACCTTTTTGTGGACCAAATGTGTTGGACAGCTTCTACTGTGACCTTCCCCGGTTCATCAAGCTTGCTTGTATAGACACTCACAAACTAGAATTCATGGTCACAGCCAACAGTGGATTCATCTCCGTGGGCTCTTTCTTCATATTGATAATTTCATATATTGTCATCATAATTTCTGTACAAAAACACTCTTCAGGTGGTTTCTCTAAAGCCCTGTCCACACTTTCAGCTCATATCTCAGTGGTGGTCTTATTCTTTGGTCCTTTGATATTTGTCTATACATGGCCATCTCCCTCCATACACCTGGATAAATTTCTGGCCATATTTGATGCAGTTATCACTCCTTTTCTGAATCCTGTGATCTATACATTCAGGAATCAAGAAATGAAGATGGCAATGAAGAGAGTGTTCAAACAGCTACTGAGTTATAGAAAGATCTCTTAAGTGCTTTCCTTGTGAATGTAAAGTACATGTTCACCAATCTCAGTGGAAAAAATGCCTTTCTACACTCTGTCTGTATACATTAATATTTCATCTATTTTCTTCTACTTAGGAGGATGAGACAATCTTTTCTGATAATAGAAAATAAATTACAGGTATTTACAAAGTAAATATTATAATAATACTGAGCCTCAATTCCCAAGGAATATTTTACATCTATATTTTGGATATGAAGAAGCTGGATGCCTACCCCATGACATTTAAAACAGAGAAAATAAGATTCTTTTAAAAAACTCACATAGTAGGTTCATCATGTCTGAATGAATACAGACCTAGCAGTCCTCTACTGTATGTGTGTTGTGGGCCTCATATCAGCTGGTGTATGCTGCCTGTTTGGTGGTCCAGTGTTTTAGAGATCTCAGGGGTTCAGATGAATTGAGACTGCTGGTCCTCTTACAGGGTCACCCTTATGTTTTTTCAGCCTTCCCTCATTCAACAGCAGGGGTCAGCTGCTTCTGTGCATTGGTTGGGTGCAAAGATCTGCATCTGACTCTTTCAGTTGATTGTTGGGTCTTCTGGAGTTTAGAGGTCAGGTAGGGTGGGAGGTAGGGACATCCATGTGGAGATAGAGGGAGGGGAGGAGGTATGGGATGTGGAACAGTTAAAGGGTGGGCAGGGGTTGGTAGCGTGGGGAAAATATGGAGTGTATAAAAATAATAAATATTTATGAAAAAATCACATATAGGAATTCTAGAAGTGCTTATTGGGAATATTTGTTTGTCTTTTAACCATTTTCTTTATTCTTAAGAATTTCACGCATGTATTCAATGAAATTTTATCTTATCTATTCCTTAATTGTTGTCCTTCCACTTTCCAACAGGTTTCCTTCCCAAGTTCACCTCTCTCTGTCTCTCTCTGTCTCTGTCTCTCTGTCTCTGTCTCTCTGTCTCTGTCTCTGTCTCTGTCTCTCTTTCTCTCTCTCTCTCTAATTTACTAAATTTTGTTAGTTTTTTCCACGTGTATGGGTGTAGGGTCATTCACTATTGTATGAGAAACCACCCAGTAGGAACATTCTCTAAAAGAGAATTACAATTTCCCTAGTAGCCATCAACTGCCAATAGCTTCTCAGTAAGGAACGAGTCCTGAAAAGCATCCCTTCCATCTACTTTTGCAGTGTGGTTGGCTGACTCTTGTGTATAACATGTACAAGTAACTACAGCTGGTTAGTGTTCACGAGAATGACAGTTTTGCAATGTTCAGAAGACAGAATTCCATTGTGCTCTTCCTTATTCTTCTTATTTACATTTTTTGGCTTCTCCCTCTACAATCTTCCTCGTGCCTGGGCAATGTGGTGGATATTGATAATTATAATCCAAGTAGGGCTGATCTCTTAGCCTTTTATTCTACTGCTTTGACAAATTATGCATCTCAGAATTGATTTTGTCCACTGCAAAGAGAAGCTTCTGTAACCATGCCTATGAATATAAAAATAACTATTTAGAAGGCAATGTGAAAGCAGAAGCATGGAGTAAAATAAAATAACAAGCTGTACTCTAGAACTCATGAGTTCTTCAGGCATGTGTTTCTAATGAGGATTATGCTATCATGTATGCATGTAAATTTCTTTTGTGGAATAGGCTTCAAAAATCCCTTAGTTACTCATATAACAGTTGTGCCAATATGACACCAGTATCTGGAAGATCATTATTACAATAATGCTAGGGTCAGCTCTGAGTAAGACCATTTTTTTTTAATCTACATGAACCTACATAGCACCTTTTGTCATTGTAAAATCTAGCTGGCAGGAGAGTTTCCTCTTCAGTTCAAGATTGATTCTTCAATTCTCTGTGGCCAAATGATGGGATGTTTTCAACAATAGGCTCTTCCCAGGGCAATAACATTTGCCCATGACGTTTTGGAATTCATTCATTCATTCATTCATTCATTCATCCATCTATCCACGTTGATAGCTTTATTAGTTCTATACATGAATACTTGTGTATAGCAGACTGTTATATGTCTTCTTCCCAGTTTTCAAAAAATTACATCTACAATCTGAAAACTGGAAAGAAAGTGCAGTCACCTATATTTAAAAAGATAAATACATATAAATGTAAAGCATAAGAAATATGTAGAAGAGTATACACCACAGGATTCTTTTCACTATAGAAAAATTGGGGACATGGATTACAGGTTATGATAAAAACATATTTACCTTTATGAATCATGCTTTGATTTTAAAAATGTGAATAGATTCACTCTTTGTATAATTAGAATTTATTTTAAATACCAACAATAATCACCAATGATCTTTGATTCTATTTGTTATTCTGTGACTTCGAATATTTAGTTGCATTTGCTCATGCTAAAATTAGGATTTTCAGACTAATATTTAGACATAGCTTTTGTCCTATCTAAATTAAACAGGTAATGACTACAGAGACAAGCATCACCAACAGTATACCATGAATCATCAGGTCTTATTTCAAAAGTCTGTACTCCCCCAAATTAAAAAATCTAAACAAAATGGACAATTTTATTGATAGATACCACTTTCTAAAATTAATCCAGGATCAAGTAAACAATTTAAATAGTTCCATAACCACTTAGGAAATATAAGCAGTCATTAAAAGTCTACACCCTCCCAAAGCAAGGGCCAGAAAGTTTTTAACACAGAATTCTACCAGATGTTCAAATAAGAGGTAATACCAGTAATCCTCAAATTATTCTTCAAAACAGAAATAGAACAACATTGCCAAACTCATTTTGTGAGACATCAGTCACACTAATACCTAAACCACAGAAGACTCAACCAAGAAAGAGAATTTTAGACCAATTTCCCTTTTGAACATAGATGCAAAAATGGTCACTAAAATACTAGCAAACAGAATCCAAGAACACATCAAAATATCATCCACCATGATTAAGTAGACTTCATCCTGGGTTGCAGGGATGGTTCAATAAAAAATCCATCCTATAAATCAATATGATCCACCATATAAACAAAAAATAAACCCCACATGATCATCTCCTTAGATGCTAAAAAAACCTTGGACAAAATCCAACACACCTTTATGTCAAAAGTCTTGGAGAAATCAGGGATTCAAGGTGCATACCTAAACATGATAATAGTGATATACTGTAAGCTAATAGTCAACATCAAATTAAATGGAGAGAAACTTAAAGGAATTTCACTAAAATCAAGACTACAACAAAGACGTCCATACATATTCAATACAGTTGAAGTTTTAGCCAGACAATATAACAACTAAAGGAGATTAAGGGGATACGAAGTGGAAAGGAAGAAGTCAAAGTATCACTATTCATAGATGATATAACATTATACATAAGTGAGCCACTATCAGCAAGCTCCTACAGCTGATAAAAATCTTTATCAAAGTGACTGAATACAAATTCAAAAAATTAGTAGCTCAGGGTCATTTTGATTAGCATTTCTCTGATTGCTAAGGACTTTGAACTTTTCTTTAAATGCTTCTCAGCCATTTGATATTCCTCAGTTGTGAAATCTCAGTTTAGTTCTATACCCTACTTTTCATTAGGTTGTTTGGTATTTTGGTGATTAGTTTCTTGAGTTCTTTATATATTTTGGATATTAGCCCTCTATCAGATATGGGGTTAGTGAAACTTTTTCCTAAGCTGTAGGTTGTCAATTTGTCTTATTGACTATGTCCCTTGTCTTACAGAAGCTTTCCAGTTTCATGAGGTCCCATTTATCAATTCTTGATCTTAGTGCATGAGCCATTGGAGTTCTGTTTATGAAATCTCTCCCTGTGCCAATGAGTTCAAGGCTCTTTCCCACTTTCTCTTCTATTAGATTCAGTGTATCTGGTTTTATGTTGAGGTCCTTGAACCACTTGGACTTGAGCTTTGTGCAAGGTGACAAATATGGGTCTATTTTCATTTTTCTACATACAGACAGTCAGTTAGACCAGCACCATTTGTTGAAGATGCTTTCTTTTTTTCAATGTGTATTTTTGGCATCTTTGTCAAAGATCAAGTGTCCTTAAGTGTGTGGTTTTATTTCTGGGTCTTCAATTCTATTCCATTGATTAATGTGTCTATCTCTGTACCAATACCATCTAGTTTTTTTTTTTGCATTCTTTTTTTTTAATTTTTATTTTCTATATTCAATGTTTTCATTCCAAAGGCTTTCCCCTTTCCCAGTTCCCCCCTCCCTATGTCCCATAATTCCTCTCCCCCCAACTATTCCTCAATCATTCCCCCTCCCCCACGGTTTCTCTACAAAACTGGATCCAATCTTTACAGGCCCAGGGTCCTCTCCTTTCTTTTTGGGAATCATTTGACTTGCTAATTGTGCCTTGAGTATTTAGGGCTTCTGGGCTGATTAATATCCACTTATCAGTGATTGCATTTCATGTGTATTCTTTTGTGACTGGGTTAGCTCACTCAGGATGATATTTTCCAGGTCTAACCATTTACCTACAAATTGCATGAATTCATTATTTTTAATTGCTGAGTAGTGTTCCATTGTATAAATATACCACATTTTCTGTATCCATTCCTCCTTTGAGGGATATTTGGGCTCCTTCCAATTTCTGGCTATTATAAACAAGGCTGCTATAAACATAGTGGAGCATGTGTCTTTATTGTATGCAGGGGAATCCTCTGGGTATATGCCCAGGAGTGGTATGCCAGGGTCCTCTGGAAGGGACATGCCCAATTTTCTGAGGAACCACCACACTGATTTCCAGAGTGGCTTTACCATTTTGCAATCCCACCAACAGTGGAGGAGTGTTCCTCTTTCTCCACATCCTCGCCAGCACTTGTTGTCTCTTGAGTTTTTAATCTTAGCCATTCTGACTGGTGTGAGGTGGAATCTCAGGGTTGTTTTGATTTGCATTTCTCTGATGACTAATGATGTTGAACATCTCTTAAGGTGTTTCTCGGCCATCCGCATTTCTTCTGATGAAAATTCTTTGTTTAGCTCTATACCCCATTTTTTGATAGGGTTATTTGGTTCTTTGGGGTCTAACTTCTTGAGTTCTTTGTATATATTGGATATTAGCTCTCTGTCGGATGTGGGGTTGGTGAAGATCTTTTCCCACTTTGTTGGTTGTCGTTTTGTCCTTCTGACAGTGTTCTTTGCCTTACACAAACTTTGTAATTTTATGAGGTCCCATTTGTCAATTCTTGATCTTAGTGCATAAGCTATTGATGTTCTGTTCAGGAACTTTCCCCCTATGCGCATGTCCTCCAGGGTCTTCCCAAGTTTCTTTTCTAATAGTTTCAGTGTGTCTGGTTTTATGTGGAGGTCCTTGATTCACTTGGAGTTGATCTTAGTGCAAAGAGATAAGAGTGGGTCAATTCGCATTCTTCTGCATGTTGACCTCCAGTTGAACCAGCACCATTTGTTGAAGAGGCTATCTTTATTCCACTGGATGGTTGTGGCTACTTTATCAAAGATCAAGTGACCATAGTCTGTGGTTTAATTTCTGGGTCTTCAATCCTATTCCATTGATCCACTTGCCTGTTGCTGTACCAATACCATGCAGTTTTTAACAAAATTGCTCTGTAGTGCTGTTTAAGGTCAGGGATATTGATTCCCCCAGAAGTCCTTTTATTGTTGAGAATAGTTTTAGCTATCCTGGGTTTTTTGTTGCTCCAGATGAATTTGAGAATTGCTCTTTCTAGATCTATAAAGAATTGAGTTGGGATTTTGATGGGGATCACATTGAATCTGTATATTGCTTTTGGCAAGATGGCCATTTTTACTATATTGATCCTGACAATCCAGGAGCAAGAAATATTTTTCCATCTTCTGAGGTCTTCTTCGATTTCTTTCTTCAAGGACTTGAAGTTCCTGTCATACAGATCTTTTGCTTGTTTGGTTAGAGTTACGCCAAGGTACTTTATGTTGTTTGTGGCTATTGTGAAGGGTGTTATTTCCCTAACTTCTTTCTCAGCCTGCTTGTCGTTTGAGTACAAGAAGGCTACTGATTTGCTTGAGTTAATTTTATAACCAGTCACTTTGCTGAAGTTGTTTATCAGCTGTAGAAGTTCTCTGGTGGAGTTTTTTGGGTCGCTTAAGTAAACTATCATATCATCTGCAAATAATGATAGTTTGACTTCTTCCTTTCCAATTTGTATCCCTTTGACTTCCTTATGTTGTCTAATTGCTCTCGCTAGAACTTCAAGTACTATATTGAAAAGATATGGAGAGAGAGGGCAGCCTTGTCAAGTCCCTGATTTTAGTGGGATTGCTTCAAGTTTCTCTCCATTTATTTTGATGTTGGCTACTGGTTTGCTGTAGGTTGCTTTTACTATGTTTAGGTATGGGCCTTGAATTCCTGCTCTTTCCATGACTTTTAGCATGAAAGGATGCTGAATTTTGTCGAATGCTTTTTCATCATCTAATGAGATGACCATGTGTTTTTTTTCTTTTAGTTTGTTTATGTAGTGGATTACATTGATGGATTTCCGTATGTTGAACCATCCCTGCATCCCTGGGATGAAGCCTACTTGATCATGGTGAATGATCGTTTTGATGTGCTCTTGGATTCGGTTGGCAAGAATTTTATTTAGTATTTTTGCATCTATATTCATAAGAGAAATTGGCCTGTAGTTCTCTTTCTTTGTTGGATCTTTTTGTGGTTTAGGTTTTAGCATAACTGTGGCTCCAAAGAATGAGTTGGGCAGTATCCCTTCTGTCTCTATTTTGTGGAATAGTTTGAAAAGTATTGGTGTTAAGTCTTCTTTGAAGGTCTGGTAGAATTCTGCACTAAAACCATCTGGTCCTGTACTTTTCTTGGTTGGGAGGCTTTCTATAACCCCTTCTATTTTTTTAGGGGTTATGGGACTATTTAGCTGATCTATTTGATGCTGATTTAATTTTGGTATTTGGTGTCTGTCTAGGAAATTGTCCATTTCCTCCAGATTCTCCAGTTGTTTTGAGTATAGACCTTTGTAGTAGGATCTGATGATCTTTTGAATTTCCTCAGTTTCTGTTGTTATGTCTCCCTTTTCATTTCTAATTTTGTTAATTTGTATACTGTCTCTGTGTCCTTTGGTTAGTCTGGCTAAGGGTTTATCTATCTTGTTGATTTTCTCAAAGAACCAGCTCCTGGTCTTATTGATTTTTGTATGGTTTCTTTGTTTCTATTTGATTGATTTCAGCCCTGAGCTTGATGATTTCTTGTCTTCTACTCCTGCTGGGTGAATTAACTTGTTTTTCTTCAAGGGCTTTAAGGTGTGCCATTAAGCTGCTAGTGTATGCTCTCTCCAGTTTCTTTTTGGATGCACTTAGAGCTATGAGTTTTCCTCTTAGCACTGCTTTCATTGTGTCCCATAGATTTGGGTAGGTTGTACCTTCATTTTTATTGAATTCTAAAAGTCTTTGATTTCTTTTTTTATTTCTTCCTTGACCAAGGTGTCATTGAGTAGAGTATTGTTCAGTTTCCATGTGTATGTGGGCTTTCTGTTGTTCTTCTTGCTATTGAAGACCACTCTTACTCTATGGTGATCTGATAGGAGGCATGGGATTAGCTCGATCTTCTTGTATTTGTTGACATCTGTCTTGTGATCAATTATATGGTCTATTTTGGAGAAGGTACCATGTGGAGCTGAGAAAAAGGTATATTCTTTAGCTTTAGGATGAAATGTTCTATATTTATCTGTTAAATCCAATGGTCCAGAGTTTCAATTAGTTTCACTGTGTCCCTGTTTAGTTTCTGCTTTCCTGATCGGTCCATTGAGGAGAGTGGAGTGTTGAAGTCACCCATAATTATTGTGTTAGGTGTAATGTGTGCTTTAAGCTTTAGTAAGGTTTCTTTTACGAATGAGGCTGCCCTTGCATTTGGAGCATAGATGTTCAGTATTGAGAATTCTTCTTGGTGGATTTTCCCTTTGGCCAGCAAGAAGAGACCTTCTGAGTCTCTTTTGATGATTTTATGTTGGAAGTCAATTTTATCTGATATTAGAATGGCTACTCCAGCTTGTTTCCTGAGACCATTTGCTTGTAAAATTGTCTTCTAGCCTTTTACTCTAAGGCAGTGTTTGTCTTTAACACTGAGATGTGTTTCCTGTATGCAGCAAAATGTAGGGTCCTGTTTCCGTATCCAGTCTGTTAATCTATGTCTTTTTATTGGGGAATTGAGTCCATTGATGTTAAGAGATATTAAGGAATAGTAATTATTTCCTCCAGACATTTTTGAAATTATATTTATTTATTTTATTTATTTTTTATATTCGAGAGGTTATCTTCTTTTGGGTTTGATGAGAGGAGGTTTCTATCTTGCTTCTTCCCGGGTGTAGTTTTTGTCCTTGTCTTAGTGTTTTCCCCCTATTATCCTTTGTAGGGCTGGATTTGTGGAAAGATATCGTGCAAATTTGGTTTTGTCATGGAATACCTTGATTTTTCCATCTATGGCGATTGAGAGTTTTGCTGGGTAAAGTAGTTTTGGCTGAAGTTTGTGTTCTCTTAGAGTTTGCATGATATCTGCCCAGGATCTTCTAGCTTTCATGGTCTCAGGTGAGAAGTCTGGTGTTATTCTCATAGGTCTTCCTTTATAAGTTACTTGGCCTTTTTCTCTTGCTGCCTTTAATATTCTTTCTTTGTTTAGTACATTTGGAGTTTTGATTATTATGTGACGGGATGTATTTCTGTTCTGATCCAGTCTGTTTGGGGTTCTGTAGGCTTCTTGTATATTCATGGGCATCTCTCTCTTTAGGTTGGGGAAGTTTTCTTCCATAATTTTGTAGAAGATATTTGCTGGCCCTTTAACTTGTAAATCTTCACTGTCGTCCATACCTATAATCCTTAGGTTTGGTCTACTCATTGTGTCTTGGATTTCCTGGATGTTTTGGGTTACAACCTTTTTGCATTTAGTATTTTCTTTGACTGTTGAATCAATGGTTCCAATGGTATCTTCGGCTTCTGAGATTCTGTCTTCTATCTCTTGTATTCTATTGTTGATATTTGCATCTATGACTCCTGATTTCTTCCCAAGGTTTTCTATCTCCAATGTTGTCTCCCTCTGCGATTTCTTAGTTGTTTCTACTTCTGTGTTTAGTACCTGGATGGATATGCTCAGATCTTTCGCTTGCTTGATTGTGTTTTCGTGTATTTCTTTAATAGATTTTTGTGTTTCCTCTTTCATAGCTTCTACTTGTTGGCCCACGTTCTTCTGTATTTCTTTAAGTGATTTTTGTCTTTCTTCCTTATTGTCTTCTGCTTTTTGATCCATCTTCTCCTGAATTTCTTGAAGTGATTTTTGTATTTGCCTTGTAAAGGCTTCTAACTTTTGATCCATTTTCTCCTCTATTTCTTTACAAGATTTTTCTTTGTGTTCAGCTACCAGCATCCTGACCAGTGATTTTATATCCAAGTTTTGTTTTTTGGTGTTTTGGTGTATCCAGGGCTTCCTGTTGTTGGCGAACTGAGTTCAGATGCTGTCATGTTGCCTTGATTTCTGTTAGTGACGTTCCTTCGTTTACCTTTTGGCATCTGGTTATTTCTGGTGTTAGTTGACCTTGTTGTCACTGGCTGGTGTTTGAATCTCCCATGAGGCTGGGCTCACCTGTTGTTTCTCTACTGGTGGTTATGCGTGATTGGTGCTCAATGCTATCACGAGCTGGCTGCCACCCGCTGCCTTGGTGCATGGCCTGTGGTCGCGGGGAAGTGCGGGGAAGTGGAGCAGAGCCTCGGCGTTCGCCGCTGGGCCTGCCTGGTAGCGAGAGCCTGGCAGATCCCCCCACACGCGGTAGCCCCAGATGGAATCTGTCTACCTTTGCCTTTCCAGCTGTGTCCTGGTTGTAATATGGAGGCCTGCCGCTATCGCTGGTCCAAGGTCCTGGGAGCTGGTTGCCCCCGGCTGCCTGAGTGCACAGCCTAAGGTCGCCGGGAAGTGCAGCAGAGCCTAGGCGGGCACCACTGGGCCTGCCTGGGGGCGAGAGCCTAGCAGATCTCCCTGCGCGGTAGCCCCAGATGGAATCTGTGTACCTGCACCTTTCCAGCTGTGTCCTGGTTGCAATATGGAGGCCTGCCACTATCCTCATCTAGTTTTTATCACTATTGCTTTGTAGTAAACTTGAGGTCAGGGATGTTGATTTCCCCTGTAGTTATTTTATTTTTAATTATTGTTTTGGCTATTCTGTTTTTTTTTTCCTTTCTAGATGAATTTGAGAATTGTTCTTTCTATGTCTTTGAAGAATTGTGTTGGGATTTTAATGGGGATTGCATTGAATCTGTAGATTGCCTTTGCTATAATGGCCATTTTTACTATATTAATTCTGCCAATTTATGAGTATGGGAGACCTCTCCATTTTCTGAGACCTTCCTCAATTTCTTTCTTGACAGACTTGAAATTATTGTCATACAGGCCTTTCACTTGTTGGGTTAGAGTTACCCCAAGATATTTTATGTTACTTGTGGCTATTGTGAAGGGAGTTGTTTCCCTAATTTCTTTCACAGCCTGTTTATCATTTGTATAAAGGAAGGCTACTGATTTATTTGAATTAATTTTATATCTTGCCACTTTGCTGAAGTTGTTTATCAGCTAGAGAAGTTCTCTGGTAGAATTTTTGCTATCACTTATGTATATTATCATATCATCTGCAAATAATGGTACCTTGATTTTTTTTCTTTGCTGATTTGTATCCCCTTGATCTTTTTTTGTTGTCTTATTGTACTAGTTAGAACTTCAAGTACTATACTGAATAGATATGGGGAGAGTGCGCATCATTGTATTTTTCTGATTTAAGTGGAATTGCTTCAAGTATGTCTCCATTTAATTTGATATTGTTGTTGGTTTTCAGTAAATTGCTTTTATTATGTTTAGATATGAATTCCTTCATCTCTTCAATACTTTTAATGTGGATTGTTGTTGTATTTTGCCAAATGCTTTTTCTGCATCTAAGGAAATGATCACGTGAATTTTTTCTTTGAGTTTTTTGAAGTGGTGGGTTATGTTAATGGATTTTCATATATTGAGCCAACCTTGCATCCCTGGGATGAAGCCTACTTGATCGTGGTAAATGATGGTTTTGATGTGTTCTCGGATTCAGTTTGCAAGTATTTTAGAATTTTATTGAGGATTTTTGCCTTGATATTCATAAGCAAGATTGGTCTTAAGTTTCCTTTTTTGTTGGGTCCTTGTGTGGTTTATGTACCAGAGTAATTGTGGAGAGATTCCACCTGAACCAATCAGAATGGCTAAGATCAAAACCTTAGGTGACAACTCATGTTGGAGAGGATGTGGAGAAAGAGGAATACTCCTCCATTGCTGGTGGGATTGCAAACTCGTACAACTGGTACACGCTACACTTTCTACCTGGAGTTGGGGCTGCAGATTTCCAGGATTCTTTTGTGAAGCAGGAAGGCACAAGTTTGGCGAAGTGACAAACAAAAACCATAACACAGAAATGGTTTGGTATCTGAGTGCATTTTGTTGCAGTCAGCCAGGGGATTTTAAACATGATATCTTTACATATCAAAGGATGTATCCAGTACAGCAGGCACAAAAGACAATCAACAATAACCATTTGCCATGAGGAAATGTCAAATCAGCCAGGTAAACGTTTCCATGTAAAAAGCCATAGGTCACATTCATAAAAGGGACTTCAAAGGACATTAAGCCAGATCTCTCAGACCTTAATGAGATTCTGTGAGTAACCTAATTATCACCTGGCCCTCTCTGATAAGTTAAAGTGTTAAGTTAAAGTTTTGCAAATCACAATGTCAGAGCCACTCTCATCAACATAGCCATAAAAGTTTAAATTTTGTTGGGAGATCAATGTAATTATGTAAACTACTAAGCAAAGCAAGATGCCATTCTAAGAACCAAAGGTTTTTGGCCAGTACTGTAGTTCAAAGAATGAACTTTTAATTAACATTCTTGCCTGGTTACACATAGCTCAGGCTACCAGAACTTCTTGTGAATGAGGAAACAGATCAGAGGAAAGTCAAAGAGGCAAGGCTGTCCTGAGAAAAGAGCTTAGTATTCTCTCTGGCCAGGGAGCTCCACAGCGAAATTCCCTGGAGGACAGCGCCAGTTTTTCTCGAGGACAGCTTCATTGTACAAGGCATTTACCTGTGGAAATTATCACACACTGTCCACCGAATTGCTTCAAGTATGTCTCCATTTAATTTGATATTGTTGTTGGTTTTCGGTAAATTGCTTTTATGTTTAGATATGAATTCTTTCATCTCTTCAATACTTTTAACATGGATTGTTGTTGGATTTTGCCAAATGCTTTTTCTGCATCTGAGAAAATGATCACGTGAATTTTTTCTTTGAGTTTTTTGAAGTGGTGGGTTATGTTAATGGATTTTCATATATTGAGCCAACCTTGCATCCCTGGGATGAAGCCTACTTGATCGTGGTAAATGATGGTTTTGATGTGTTCTCGGATTCAGTTTGCAAGTATTTTAGAATTTTATTGAGGATTTTTGCCTTGATATTCATAAGCAAGATTGGTCTTAAGTTTCCTTTTTTGTTGGGTCCTTGTGTGGTTTATGTACCAGAGTAATTGTGGAGAGATTCCACCTGAACCAATCAGAATGGCTAAGATCAAAACCTTAGGTGACAACTCATGTTGGAGAGGATGTGGAGAAAGAGGAAAATCAATCTGGAGTTTCCTTAGAAAATTGGAAATAGATCTATCTGAAGGCCCAGCTATACCACTCTTGCGTATATACCCAAAAGATGCCCCACTATGCCATAGGGGCATGTGTTACACTATGTTCCTAGTGGCCTTATTTGTGATAGCCAGGAGCTGGAAATAGCCCAGATGTCCCACAACAGAAGAATGGATAGAGAAAATGTTGTTCATTTACACAATGGAATACTACTCAACTATTAAGAATGAGAACATCTTGAGTTTTGCAGGCAAATAGATGGAACTAGAAAATATCATTCTGAGTGAGGTAACTCAGACACAAAAGGACAAGCATGGTATGTTCTCACTAATAAGTGGATCTTAAAAAGTACAGACTACCCGAGATACAGTTCATAGAACTGAAGTACCCAAGTGAGGATGCTTCAGTCCCACTTGGGAGGGAGAACAAAGCCATCACAAATGGGAAGGGAGAGAGAGACCTCGAGGGAAAGTGGACAGGGTGGGGAGGTAATGGGGAGAGAGGGGAACATTACCTGGTATCAATTGAGAGAAAAGGACTGAAACCCTGAGGGCCAGAAGAAAGAATGGAAACAGGCAATCTCTGGAAATAAGAGGTTGGGGGCACCCTCCAGAATGCACCAGAGACCTGGGAGGTGAGAGACACTCAGGACTCAAAGGGAGGGACCTTAGAAGAAATGACCAACAGAAGGGAGAGGGAACTTACAGAGTCTACCTCCAGTAGGAAGACAGGGCATCATATGAGGGAGAGGGGGTCATTCCACAGTCACAACTCTGATCTATAATTGTGTCTCTCTGATAGAATTACAGGGATAGAAATGGAAAGGATCCTGAGGAAAAGAAGGTCCAGAGATAGTCCCAGAGTAGGATCCAGTTCAAGGGGAGGTCCCAATTCCTCACACTATTACTGATGTTATGGAGTGCTTATAAAAATGGACCAAGCATGATCTCACTACAGAAGCCCCAGTAAGCAGCTGAAAGAGTCAGATGCAGATATTTGCACCAATGGACAGCTGACCCCTATTGTTGTATTAGGAAAGGCTGAATGAAGCTGAAGAGAAGAGCAGTCTTGTAGGAGGACCAGCAGTCTCATTTAATCGGGATCCTTGAGATCTCTCAAACACTGGACCACCAAACAGTCAGCATACACCAGCTGATATGAGGCCCCCAATACAGTAGGGGCCTGCTGGGTCTGTGCTCATTCAGAGAGGATGCACCTAACCCTAAATGGACTGGAGGCCCCAGGGAGTTTAGAGGTTGGGAGTTGTGTGCGCTGGGGACATCCACGTGTAGACAGAGGGGTGGGGTGGAGGTACAGTATGTGAAACAGTCAGAGGGTGGATGGAGGGGTGGGAGGGTAATAAAATATAGAATGAAAATTTAGTTAATTAACTAATTAACTAATTAATAAATAAAACATTAGTAGCTCTCAAAGAAATTAGGGAAACAACATCAATTACAATTTGAAATATGTCTGATGATACTTTTTCTTCAGTATTTAATTTGGTTAACCTAGATCTTTTGTGCCTTTGTATAAAATTCATGTTTTTTTTCTGTTTGTAAAGAATGGTCTAGTGTTTACTGGGTATTGCATCAATCTGTAGATTAATTTTGGCATGATATACATTTTCACATTGATCCTTTTGAACTGTGGGAATGAGTACTCTATCTTCTCATATATTCCTCAATTTTTTTCTTCAGTAATTTTTGTTGTAGAAGTTCATTTCCTTTGTCCTTCCCATCCATTGCCAGATATTTTTCTTTTTCTCCTTCCTTCCTTCCTTCCTTCCTTCCTTCCTTCCTTCCTTCCTTCCTTTTACTGCTAGTATAATTGTTTTTGTGTATTACTTTTGCAGCATTTTTTTTTTTTGGCTTCTGATTTTTTGCATGTTAATTATATATGCTGCCACTTTGCTGAACACATTTATCAGTTCTAAGAGTTTTAGTGGAGTCCTTAAGGTCTCTTATGGATTGAATCATGTTATTTACAAGTAGAGCTACCTTAATACTTTGACTTCTTTTTCTATTATTATTCCTTCTTTTCTTCCATTTTTCCACTCTCCTGCCCTCCTTCCCTTCTTTTTTTTATATTATTGAAGTAGTTAAGACTTCAAGTTTTATACTGATTGGAGTGGAGAGAATAGGCTCTCTTGTCTTGTTTCTGGTCTTCACCCCTTTTTATGACAGGTGTTTTAATTATTCTATTCACATTTAAATTTCATATTTTCTAGAAACCTCTCTACATCTAAATGTATATCCAAATTCACAATTATATAACATATAAAATAGGGAGCTTCATAAATATTTCTTCAAATATACTAAAGTGATTAAATGACTGTTTATATTCAGGACTTGAACTAATTATCTATTTTAGGTACTAATTGCAATTACTAGCTATCAGTATTTACAACACAATATTAAAATGATATAAAAATTTTTATTTTTCCACTTTAATGTTGTTTCATGAAATCTGATGTCTTCTAGTTGCACTGGACAAAACAAACTTCTCCAGGGAGAAAGTCTGAACTATGAGCACATTTAAAACTATCTAGTGTTTTCAGAATCTTTTGCTCACTGTTCTCTTGAGGTTTGAGTAATTAGCTTCATATATTTTGTGTTAAGTTATTATTAGATATTTTAGGTTAAAGAAATCAGGAAAACAAGTCTGTGAAGATGCTTTTTCTTTATGAAGGTAAAATGTACAGAGATGTTTAAACAATGAGAATTATGGGTTTATTTGTAGATATTCGTGTTTTTAAAATGCTATGTGAATGGATTATACCCTAAATGATTGTTTTTGTCTAAAGCAAAAAATAGATATCATGCCGAAAAAGTAATTGTGATTAGCACAGAAAAATAACTATGAAAATTTTCTTATATATATATGAAAAAGTTAATTGGATTTGGGTTTGAGCTAGAATAACATTGCATCCACAATAGTTGAAAGACACTGGTAAACATCAAGGAACTTTGTAATACTTTGAATATATTCTAGGTGTAATTTTCCAATACTTAGCCATTTTGTAATATGATGTAGAGAAACACAATAATACTTACAAATAAAAAATTAGATTTATTTTTCACATTTTCTCTTGTTTCATAAGGGTTTATTTATTTTTATTTTGTGAATATGATTTTTTTTGCTTGCATGTATGTATGTACACTTCTTGGAAATAGTTGCCAAGCAGTCCAAAAGACTGCACTGGATCCTCTGGAACTGGAATTACAGAAAGATGTGAGCTGTCACAAGGTTGCTGATAAGCTGAGTTTGTTTTCTCTGCAAGAGCTGTAAGTGCTATTAGTCATTGCACTGGCCCTCCAATTCCATTTCCTGTGGTTTATAATAAGTACATCACTAATTTTATTTCTGAATTATAAGTAACCAGTTAAAGAGTTGTAATAAATGGAAATATTATTTTTATAGGGTGATAACATGAGAATGAAAATTAGAGTCATTAAATGCTTTTGAAAAACTATTTCAAAATCTACAAGTTCCATTCATGCTCATAAGTGATTATTTGTAAAGGATATAGAGCTACTTATATTTTCCTCAATAATCAATAAAAACAGGAGTTTTAATTAAATTAGGAGGGTTTGAGTTATTCTGGGTATATTTTTTACTGTCCAGAGTTTTTCTTGAAGGAATAAAGGACTTATAATATTAATTAAAACAGGAGAAAATATGTATAGATGATGGTTCTAATGGGTGCTTTGCTCAAAGCTAGCAGATGACTGTAGGGTAATAAACTTATGATTCTGTATTAGGAACCGAATTAACAATATTTTCTTTAAGAAGTTGGTATTAGAAATCTGTTTTGGAGGATTCTCAAAGGACAGACTTAAAACTACACTAATGTACAAATGAGGGGAAAAACTCAAAACCTAAGTCAAAGACTTAAGTCTGGCCCTCTGCATTGTGGGAATTCTTATAGGTATAAATAAATGTACATTATATGAAGAATGAGAATGATTTTAACCTAATGTAAGAGAAGATGATTTAAAATATCTTCTGTGGGTATTTCTCTGTGGGTGCTTGCGGTTTATAGGTAATCAACATCATATCCTTCACTCTCCATTTACAGATGGCTATGTCAGTCTTTGGACTTATTTTCATATATTACTCTGTGTCAAGTGAATCTAAACCTATACTATCTCAAATTTTATCTGCTTCTAAATTCTATAAAATTTTCCTATTTTTTAACAAATAATTTTGTTCTAAATTCGAAAACATTCATGGGGTTTTATGATGGTGAGGAAGATTGGCTGTCCAAAAGACAAATTCATAGTGGATACAGGTCACTGACAATGCCTTCTATAGCTTTAGCACTCGGGAGTTGCTTAAAGCACTGTGATTGGTTATAACTATGCAGTTTTAAAAGAATTGCCAAAAGGCAAAGAAAATTAATACATCATCTTTTACTTGAAATTTTGCCCTCCATGAAAACACATACTTTTCACATTTTCTTGTTTTTAAATTTTACATTTACCATCCATGTCTTTTTCTTTACTTTCATGATCGTTTGACATCTACTTTCCTTATTACTTTAGAACTCTGCACGATTTCCTTTGTCTTTAAAACTCTAAACATGCACATTTATGACTATTTGAAATAACCCAAACACATCTTTTTCTATGTTTCAGCAAATATTTATATACACTATGGTATGATTCTGAATTTTAAGATGGAGTATGCAAGATACAGCTGCAGTCCTTAATTCGATTGGAGTTGAATCTAGTTGAGAATGAACATTTAGTAAGTACACTTAGTTAATTATAAACACTATGGAGACACATAGTGTTTTAGAGGGAGGAACAATAGGATAAGAAACTGTCAGAAGCCAGACCAGGATGGTGATAATGACTGGACTGTAAAAAAAGATTAAAAATAATTAAAAAATAAAATTAAAAAAGCAAAAGCAAATACATTTAAATGACATTGAGAAAACACTTTGATTACTTCAACACTATAACTTATTGAATAGGAGGTAGCCAATATATTTTCAAAATCTTTTATTAGTAGAGGAGAGTTAATATATTTTGAAAGGTCTTTCAGAAATAGAATTTCATGCTCTGTTTATCTTTTTTATTCATTCTTTTATTTCATATATTCACAGTATCATGGAAAAGCTGAAAAAAATTAATATCAATGCTTGTTAATTATCTCATACAGAATAAGTATATACTGAACACATGGTTTTGATCACTTGTTATATTTAATCTGTACCATAAACTTTCAGCTTTTAAATATATAAAATAGATTAATAAACTCTATCTCTATAATAAATTGCTAGTGAATGAGCAATGGTGTTCATTTTGTTTTTCTGAATTGAAAGTCCATCTTCTGTCCATGGTGCTGTTTATTCTTTAGTGAGAAGTAACCTAAAACAAAATGTGATAAATTCTTTATTTCAGATTTAAACAAAATGCTTTCTACTACATTATGGATACCTTCAGAAGACTAAATTTTCTGTTCATAAGGTGAGTTCTACAAGGCAATGATTCTTACCTATGCATCATATTTTATGGACAAATACTTAGCTAGAATGTGAACTAAGACATTGAATTGTTTTCTATATTGAAGGCTCTCACTGTAATACAGAAATATTACATAGGCTGGAACACTATATGACTTCCACAAGCTTCACTGTGTGGTCTATATTTCTAAATTCTATGGGAATAATGGGCAATTTTCCCATTTTTGTTTCATATAGTAACAATTAACAAATAAGTATTGTACATATTTTTGGTGCATAGCATGTTTATATAATATATTAAATTTTACACATATTATATTTCAATGTATATGAAGTTACATTATATGTATTACATACATATTAAACTAATGAAGATGCTTACCTTATATACTTATTATGTGTGAGAATACTGATAATAGCCTCTCAGCAATTTCCAAGCATGCAACTCATTATTATCATTGTCCATAATCACCATGATACCACAGCTCTTCAGAAAACAACCATCATGTCAATGGAGATGTTAGATTTGTTTAAGCCATCATCGTCTTGCTTCATGGCCACTCCCCACATCATTTTTCCTGTTCTACCACCATATTCTTTGCTGAATTCTTCAGATTTTACATATACAGAAAATCTTTCCTCATTTATCTTCATGTGTCTTCATATCATTTAGCACAATGACTCCCAAGTTCATTAATGTTATAATGAGTCATAAAATTGCCTTCCTTTTAAAGGCTATGGAATAGTCCATTCTATGTATATTTGTGTGTGTGTGTGTGTGTGTGTGTGTGTGTGTCTGTGTCTGTGCATTTGTGTTTACTGTCTAGTTATCCATAAAGGAACAGTTAGGATGCTTTTATATTGGTCACTATAAATGGTGTTTCAATGATCATGGACCAATGTGGGACCATCTCTTCTAGATGATTAACTCCAAAAATATTGGTTAAAAGTTCTCTAAGTTTTCTCTTTCTATATATCTATCTTTTCTGTATCTTTCTCCCATTCCACCTCTCTAGTTTTCGATTTTTCTTTTCTCTTTATAATCATCTCTATTTCTCTATTTTCTGTTTGCTCCTTCTCTTTCCTTCCTTCCTTCCTTCCTTCCTTCCTTCCTTCCTTCCTTCCCTCCTTCCTTCCTCCCTCCCTCCCTCCCCCTCTCTCTTTCTTTCTTTCTTTCTTTCTTTCTTTCTTTCTTTCTTTCTTTCTTTCTTTCTCTACTTCCTTCCTTTCCTCTTTCCTTCTTTTCTTTATTCCTCCTTTCTCTTTTTGACTGGGATGAAATCCAGGGCCCTATATATTGGACAACAGTGGTTAATACCAAGGTTTTATTTTAAAATTATTATGGAGATGGCTATATGCTTTCTCAAACAAATATACTTATATTCTCAACTTTGATCAAGTTTCCCTTTTTAAAGATCTAATTCAAATGTTCTATTTTTGAACCTTTAATGAAAGCTCTTTTAACAAGTTTAAAACGGTCGTGTAGATTGTTTGGAATTTGCCATCCCCTGATAAGTTGCTGAGCAAGCACTTGTTCATATACCTGTTCATCTTTATAAAGATTTATTGATAAATCAAAACTAGATTTTATAACTTTGAGTTGTAACTTTTTGTGGTCTACTAATATATCTATGATAACGTTCAGTTTCTTGTACTGTTGTCCTTCCAGCAGCACTGAAAACAGGAGCAATGGAAGGAACAAATCACTCTGTTGTGTCAGAATTTATGTTCGTGGGACTCACCAACTCCTGGAAGATGCAAGTCCTCCTCTTTGTGTTTGCTTCAGTGTTTTATATGGCTAGCATGATGGGAAACTCCCTCATCATTTTCACAGTGGTTTCTGACTCTCACTTACATTCTCCCATGTACTTTCTGTTGGCCAATCTCTCCTTCATTGATTTAGGTGTTTCATGTGTCACTTGTCCCAAGATGATTTTTGACCTGTTCAGAAAGCACAAAGTCATCTCCTTTAGAGGTTGCATCACTCAAATCTTTTTCATCCATGTCATCGGTGGTGTGGAGGTGGTGCTGCTCATAGGCATGGCATATGATAGATATGTAGCAATATGTAAACCTCTCCATTATCTGACCATTATGAATGCAAAAATGTGCATTTTCATCTTAGTGGCTGCCTGGGTGGTTGGCCTTCTGCATTCTCTGGTTCAATTTGTTTATATAGTAAATTTACCATTTTGTGGACCAAATATTTTGGACAGCTTTTACTGTGACTTTCCTCGGTTCATCAGACTTGCTTGTGTAGATACCAACCAATTACAATTACTGGTTTCAGCCAACAGTGGCTTCATCTCTGTAGGCTCCTTCTTCATACTGGTCATATCTTACATTGTCATAATAGTCACTGTTCAGAAACATTCCTCAAGTGGTTCCTCCAAAGCTTTGTCCACACTTTCTGCTCACATCTCTGTTGTGGTAGTGTTCTTTGGTCCTTTGATATTTATCTATACATGGCCTTCCCACTCCACACACCTGGATAAGTATCTTGCTATATTTGATGCAGTTGGCACTCCTTTTCTGAACCCTGTGATCTACACACTGAGGAATCAAGATATGAAGACAGCTATGAAAAGAGTGTGCAGACAGCTATTAAAATATTGGAAGATCTCCTAAGTGATTGCAGTGTGAACTTTCATTATTGAGCACAGTGCATTGCTGATCAAATTCAGTGACAATTCCTTTCCCTGATAGGATTTATTTACCTATACTGATATTTCAGTGACTTTTGTCTTCTATGAGGACAGATTTAAATTTGTCCTAAAAATGAGGAATGTAGTATATGTTTATGAAACAAAGATTACAATATTGCAGAATTTAATTCACAAAGAATAAATTTTTGTGAAGTAAACTTTTAATTGTATGGAAGATGGAAAAACTCTTTAAATCCCAAATGACAGAGAAACACAGTTTTCCTCTTTGTCTCTGTCTGACTTTCTCTCCCTGAACATAAATTTCTCACATGCAGGACTTACTAGCAGCACTCCATGGAAAATATTCAAGTTGACATGCATCTGTCATATTTTCATTGTGTACACTCTAGTTACTCTTTTTATTGTGTGGTTATTCAAAGTATTCATAATTTGCAAACATACACAATTGATACTCTCCAGTTAACATTGTGACAGTCAAATTTATGTTTTAAATTTTTACTGTTTTTCCATATTATTTTTCCTCTTTATATTTTTACGTCAGATTTCAGGACAAATAATTTGAATAAAATAATTGAGATGCAAATGAAGCTATAGCATTTTTTATCAGTTGGTATAGTGTATGCACTTAGGTACCTCATAGACACATTATATATGCTAACTCATCCTGAAACTATGGAGCAGAAGTAGTGCTATAGTTCTTTCTTTTCCACATCCCCTTTTAATTGTTCATGTTTCATGCAAGTTGCAAGTGTATCATTATGACTATATTCACCAGGCTAGCAATCAACTCCATCATTGAAATTGGAGGCCTTGAGAGACACAGTATTAACTATCCTTGGTCTCCATCTCATGTCTATTTTTCCTTACTGGATTTTAGCGCCCCTAGCTTTGCATCTCGAATGAGGTTACAACCTCTCTGGGACAGTTTTGTGTGTTGAAAATTAGCTAAATCTAGTTACTATGAGTAGTCATTTATTGTATATCATTTGTACTTTTCTACTTCAAAGATTCAACTATGAGTAAGATAGACTACATGTCTGCTAGCTTAATTATATGTGGTTTCATAGAATGCTTCATCCAAGCCACACACAAGAACTTGCACAGAGTCTTGTTTGACCAGGGGACATATTTTATACCAAGTGAAACATAACACAAAATTCATTAGTTTACAGATGTGTGCCATGACAAGCAACTGACTTTATAGGTTTAGTGACATAGTTTACTCAGAATTATAGCACCACCAAGGGTTATGTGCTCTCCAATCGAAGATAAATAAAGTCCATGATAACATGTAGAAATAGCTCCTATTTACACCTCCTATTGTCTCATGCTTTTAAGGAATTATAGAATTGCATGTCGATTATAGAAATCCTCAAACCACCATAGGTGTAATAACCCTCTTGTTGGTACTGGCTTTCTTTATAATTTTCTTGTGGCCTCATAAATTTTCTCAAACTATTACATAATTTCTTCAATATATTGTCTTGTTTTACTCATTAGAACAGTTTGTCTTCTTGCCTGCACCTTCATTAAATTCTTAGAGTACTTATAGAACAGTGAATAGAAAATGAGTCCAGCTCCATATTGCTACCAGGACACAGCTATGGAGGCCCAGGTAGACAGACTCCAGCCAGGGCTATTGTCGCGTGCGGCGGTAGGGGGGGTGGGGGGTTGGGGGGCTGGGGGGTTGGGGGGTTGGGGGGTTGGGGGGGTGGGGGGGGTGGGAGGGTGGGGGGGGTGGGAGGGTGGGGGGTGGGGGGGTGGGAGGGTGGGAGGGGGGGGGGTGGGAGGGTGGGGGGGGTGGGAGGGTGGGGGGGGTGGGAGGGTGGGGGGGGTGGGAGGGTGGGGGGGGTGGGAGGGTGGGGGGGGGGGGGTGGGAGGGTGAGGGGGGGTGGGAGGGTGAGGGGGGGTGGGAGGGTGGGGGGGGTGGGAGGGTGGGGGGGGTGGGAGGGTGGGGGGGGGTGGGAGGGTGGGGGGGGTGGGAGGGTGGGGGGGGGTGGGAGGGTGGGGGGGGTGGGAGGGTGGGGGGGTGGGAGGGTGGGGGGGTGGGGGGTGGGGGGGGTGGGAGGGTGGGGGGGTGGGAGGGTGGGGGGGTGGGAGGGGGAGGGGGTGGGAGGGTGGGGGGGTGGGGGGGTGGGGGAGGGGGTGGGGGGGTGGGAGGGGGTGGGGGGGTGGGAGGGGGTGGGGGGGTGGGAGGGGGTGGGGGGGTGGGGAGTGGGGATCTGCTAGGCTCTCGCTGCCAGGCAGGCCCAGTGCCACCGAGGCTCTGCGGGACTTCTCCGTGCCCTCCGGCCTTGCACCGAGGCAGCGGGTGGCAGCCAGCTCACAGCCCCTTGGAGCAGCGGTAGCGGTGGGCCTCCATATTGCAACCAGGACACAGCTGGAGAGGCCCAGGTAGACAGACTCCAGCTGGGCTGCCATCTCGCTGGGGGATCTGCCAGGCTCTCGCCACCAGGCAAGCCCAGCACTGCCAAGGCTCTGCGGGACTTCTCCACGCCCTCTGGCCTTGCACCAAGGCAGCAGGTGGCAGCCAGCTCGCGGTCCCTTAGAGCAGTGGTCACGCATAATCACCAGTAGAGAAACAACAGGTGAGCCCAGCCTCACGGGAGATTCAAACACCAGCCAGTGACAACAAGGCCAACTAACACCAGAAATAACCAGATGGCAAAAGGAAAACGAAGGAACGTTACTAAC
The DNA here is from genome assembly GCA_964023405.1 of Apodemus agrarius. Classification (NCBI taxonomy): domain Eukaryota; kingdom Metazoa; phylum Chordata; class Mammalia; order Rodentia; family Muridae; genus Apodemus; species Apodemus agrarius. The sequence continues at coordinate 69,436,304 of OZ030008.1, forward strand.
AGAAATCAAGGCAAAATGACAGCATCTGAACCCAGTTTGCCAACAACAGGAAGCCCTGGATACCCCAACTCACCAGAAAAACAAGACTTGGATATAAAATCACTGGTCAGGATGCTGGTAGCTGAACACATAGAAAAATCTCATAAAGAAATAGAGGAGAAAATGGATCAAAAGTTAGAAGCCTTTACAAGGCAAATACAAAAATCACTTCAAGAAATTCAGGAGAAGATGGATCAAAAAGCAGAAGCCAATAAGGAGGAAAGACAAAAATCACTTAAAGAAATACAGAAGAACGTGGGTCAACAAGTAGAAGCTATGAAAGAGGAAACACAAAAATCTCTTAAAGAAATACATGAAAACACAATCAAGCAAGCGAAAGATCTGAGCATATCCATCCAGGTTCTAAAAACAGAAGTAGAAACAACTAAGAAATCACAGAGGGTGACAACATTGGAGATAGAAAACCTTGGGAAGAAATCAGGGGCCATAGATGCAAATATCAACAATAGAATACAAGAGATAGAAGACAGAATCTCAGAAGCCGAAGATACCATCGGAACCATTGATTCAACAGTCAAAGAAAATACTAAATGCAAAAATGCTGTAACCCAAAACATCCAGGATATTATTGAGCCCAGAAGCCCTAAATACTTAAGGCACAATTAGCAAGTCAAATGATTCCCAAGAAGAAGAAAGGAGAGGACCCTGGGCCTGAAAAGATTGGATCCAGTTTTGTAGACCCAGAACAGAGAAATCGTGTGTGTGTGTGTGTGTGTGTGTGTGTGTGTGTGTGATGATTGGGGAATGGTTGGGGGGAGAGGAATTATGCGACGTATGGTGGGGGGTAACTGGGAAAGGGGAAAGCCTTTGGAATGTAAACATAGAATATAGAAAAAAATTAAAAAAATAAATGAGTCCATATGCAATTATAAAGGTAAATGCACATATTACAAATGCAAAGGCTAAGAAAGACCTGGAAAAGAAATACTACATGATGCTGCCTGAAGAAATATAGGAAGAGGCTTCAATTTGGGGGCCACAATAAAAAGGTGTTTGACTTTATTAGTGATGCAGTTTTAAAATGAGAACAGATCAGGAAAACAATGCCTTCTAAACACATTAGGACCGATACACATATGAACTTACAAAGACTGACAGCATGCACAATGCCTGTCACAGGTCTGGGCCAGATGGAGTCCCAGCACTGAGAGGGGAAATGTACACATCACTCACCCCTAATCCAGAAGCTATCTCCAGTTGTTAACAACTCATAAATGAAAAGTTAGTTTTTTCTAAGCAAGTCTCACTGATATATAAGTGTAAGGTCAGATCTCATGTTCAGCAATAAATTGTCAACCCAAAATGAATTCAGTGGCATTTTTGATTTTTCTTTGTCTCATAATGTTTGTCAGAGCTTTTTTGATTGTCTGCTTTTAAATAAAACCTTATATGTCCTCTGTGTGTGTGTGTGTGTGTGTGTGTGTGTGTGTGTGTATAGACATTATTTTCTGGTTTGTGTTCCTATGGGAATTATGTATAAATGAATGTGTATATCTGTATATATATGTATTTTTGGCTATTTTCTGCTTGTTTATTCTTTTTTTTTTTTTTTGGATTTGGTTTTTTCGAGACAGGGTTTCTCTGTATAGCCCTGGCTGTCTTGGAACTCACTCTATAGACCAGGCTGGCCTCGAACTCAGAAATCCGCCTGCCTCTGCCTCCCAGAGTGCTGGGATTACAGGCGTGCGCCACCACCGCCCTGCTATTCTTTGTTTTTATTTTACATAGTATCATTACATGCTTTTTGTGTTCTAATGGGTGTGGGAAAATGTAAGGATCTGGTGTGTTGAGAACTGGGGAAGATTTGAGAGGATTTGGGGAAAGTGAAATTGTAATGAGAATATGCTATATGGAAAATATTTTCAGATAAATTAAAAAGAGAATAAATTCATGATACATTGTATAATTTTAGAAAATATTTTAAAACTGTAAAATGTTTCTTAATAATCATGTTGCTATCAAGTGTGCTGTAAGTAATCATAGTATGGAGGATTATAATTTTTCAGAGTATCACTAATCTTAAAAATGAGAATGTTTTTAAATTTATTTTTATTGAATATTTTCTTTATTTACATTTCTTTTTTTTATCTGCTTATTTTTATTTTCCAGATTCAACCTATATCCTGGTCAAACTCAAGCAAAGCATGTTTTTTAAACTGCAATGCACAGAGCCATCCCAGAATCCCTCAGAGAAGCAGCAATAAAATAGAGCAGAAGTACAGTGAGTAGCTAATTGAAATTCAGATGAGACAGTGTATATCATATGCTGGCCACACACACACACACACACACACACACACACAGAGAACACACACACACACACAGAGAACACACACACACACACAGAGAGAGAGAGAGAGAGAGAGAGAGAGAGAGAGCTCTAATGTGCAGAGATAAGGGAATTGACTTTATTTTTTTTAATTTTTATTTTCTATATTCTATGTTTACATTCCAAAGGCTTTCCCCTTTCCCAGTTACCCCCCACCATATGTCCCATAATTCCTCTCCACCCCCTGCTATTCCCCACTCATTCCCCCCACCCCCATGATTTCTCTGTTCTGGGTCTACAATACTGGATCCAATCTTTACAGGCCCAGGGTCCTCTCCTTTCTTCTTCTTGGGAATCATTTGACTTGCTAATTGTGCCTTGAGTATTTAGGACTTCTGGGCTCAATAATATCCACTTCTCAGTGATTGCATTTCATGTGTATTCTTTTGTGATTGGGTTAGCTCACTTAGGATGATATTTTCCAGATCTAACCATTTACCTACAAATTGCATGAGTTCATTATTTTTAATTTCTGAGTAGTACTCCATTGTATAAATATACCACATTTTCTGTATCCATTCCTCTTTTGAGGGATATCTGGGCTCCTTCCAATTTCTGGCTATTATAAACAAGGCTGCTATAAACATAGTGGAGCATGGTATGCAGAGGAATCCTCTTGGTATATGCCCAGGAGTGGTATGCCAGAGTCCTCTGGAGGTGACATGCCCAATTTTCTGAGGAACCGCCACACTGATTTCCAGAGCGGTTTTACCATTTTGCAATCCCACCAACAGTGGAGGAGTGTTCCTCTTTCTCCACATCCTCGCCAGCACCTGTTGTCTCTTGAGTTTTTAATCTTAGCCATTCTGACTGGTGTGAGGTGGAATCTCAGGGTTGTTTTGATTTGCATTTCCCTGATGACTAATGATGTTGAACATCTCTTAAGGCGTTTCTCAGCCATCCACATTTCTTCTGGTGAAAACTCTTTGTTTAGCTCTGTACCCCATTTTTTGATAGGGTTCTTTGGTTCTTTGGGGTCTAACTTCTTGAGTTCTTTGTATATATTGGATATTAGCCCTCTGTCAGATGTGGGGTTGGTGAAGATCATTTCCCACGTTGTTGGTTGCCGTTTTGTCCTTCTGACAGTGTCCTTTGCCTTACAGAAACTTTGTAATTTTATGAGGTCCCATTGGTCAATTCTTGATCTTAGAGCATAAGCTATTGGTGTTCTGTTCAGGAACTTTCCCCCTGTGCCCATGTCCTCCAGGGTCTTCCCAAGTTTCTTTTCTAATTTCAGTATGGCTGGTTTTATGTGAAGGTCCTTGATCCACTTGGAGTTGATCTTAGTACAGGGAGATAAGAGTGGGTCAATTTGCATTCTTCTGCATGTTGACCTCCAGTTGAACCAGCACCATTTTTTGAAAAGGCTATCTTTTTTCCACTGGATGGTTGTGGCTCCTTTATCAAAGATCAAGTGACCATAAGTCTGTGGGTTCATTTCTGGGTCTTCAATCCTATTCCATTGATCTACCTGCCTGTTGCTGTACCAATACCATGCAGTTTTTTTTTTTTAACACAATTGCTCTGTAGTACTGCTTGAAGTCAGGGATATTGATTCCCCCAGAAGTCCTTTTATTGTTGAGAATAGTTTTAGCTATCCTGGGTTTTTTGTTGTTCCAGATGAATTTGAGAATTGCTCTTTCTAGATCTATGAAGAATTGAGTTGGGATTTTGATAGGGATTGCATTGAATCTGTAGATTACTTTTGGCAAGATGGCCATTTTTACTATATTGATCCTGCCAATCCAGGAGCAAGAAACATTTTTCCATCTTCTGAGGTCTTCTTCGATTTCTTTCTTCAAGGACTTGAAGTTCCTGTCATACAGATCTTTCACTTGTTTGGTTAGAGTTACGCCAAGGTACTTTATGTTGTTTGTGGCTATTGTGAAGGGTGTTATTACCCTAACTTCTTTCTCAGCCTGCTTGTCCTTTGAGTACAAGAAGGCTACGGATTTGCTTGAGTTAATTTTATAACCAGCCACGTTGCTGAAGTTGTTTATCAGCTGTAGAAGTTCTCTGGTGGAGTTTTTTTGATCGCTTAAGTAGACTATCATATCGTCTGCAAATAATGATAGTTTGACTTCTTCCTTTCCAATTTGTATCCCTGTGACTTCCTTATGTTGTCTAATTGCTCTCGCTAGAACTTCAAGTACTATATTGAAAAGATATGGAGAGAGAGGGCAGCCTTGTCTAGTCCCTGATTTTAGTGGGAATGCTTTAAGTTTCTCTCCATTTATTTTGATGTTGGCTACTGGTTTGCTGTAGATTGCTTTTACTATGTTTAGGTATGGGCCTTGAATTCCTGCTCTTTCCAAGACTTTTAGCATGAAAGGATGCTGAATTTTGTCGAATGCTTTTTCAGCATCTAATGAGATAACCATGTGGTTTTTTTTCTTTTAGTTTGTTTATGTAGTGGATTACATTGATGGATTTCCGTATATTGAACCATCCCTGCATCCCTGTAATAAAGCCTACTTGATCATGTTGAATGATCATTTTGATATGCTCTTGGATTCGGTTGGCAAGAATTTTATTTAGTATTTTTGCATCAATTTTCATAAGAGAAATAGGCCTGTAGTTCTCTTTCTTTGTTGGATCTTTTTGTGGTTTAGGTATCAGCCTCATTGTGGTTTCGAAGAACGAGTTGGGCAGTGTCCCTTCTGTCTCTATTTTGTGGAATAGTTTGAAGAGTATTGGTGTTAAGTCTTCTTTGAAGATCCGGTAGAATTCTGCACTAAAACCATCTGGTACTGTACTTTTTTTGGTTGGGAGGCGTTCTATAACCCCTTCTATTTCTTTAGGGGTTATGGGACTGTTCAGCTGATCTACTTGATGCTGATTTAATTTTGGTATTTGGTATCTGTCTAGGAAATTGTCCATTTCCTTCAGATTCTCCAGTTCTTTTGAGTATAGGCCTTTGTAGTAGTATCTGATGATCTTTTGAATTTCCTCAGTTTCTGTTGTTATATCCCCCTTTTCATTTCTAATTTTGTTATTTTGGATATTGTCTCTGTGCCCTTTGGTTAGTCTGGCTAAGGGTTTATCTATCTTGTTGATTTTCTCGAAGAACCAGCTCTTGGTTTTGTTGATTCTTTGTATGGTTGTCTTTGTTTCTACTTGATTGATTTCAGCCCTTAGTTTGATGATTTCCTCTCTTCTACTCCTCCTGGGTGAGTTAGCTTCTTTTTGATCCAGGGCCTTCAGGTGTGCTGTTAAGTTGCTTGTGTATTCTCTCTCCAGTTTCTATTTTTAGGCACTCAGGGCTATGAGTTTTCCTCTTAGCACTGCTTTCATTGTGTCCCAAAGATTTGGGTAGGTCGTACCTTCATTTTCATTGAAGTCTAAAAAGTCTTTGATTTCTTTATTTCTTCCTTGACCAAGGTGTCATTGAGTAGAGTATTGTTCAGTTTCCATGTGTATGTGGGCTTTCTGTTGTTCTTCTTGCTATTGAAGACCACTTTTAATCTATTGTGATTCGATAGGAGACATGGGATTAGTTCGGTCTTCTTGTATTTGTTGAGGTCTGTCTTGTGACCAATTATATGATCAATTTTTGAGAAGGTACCGTGCGGTGATGAGGAAAAGGTATACTCTTTTGCTTTAGGATGGAATGTTCTATATATATCTGTTAAATCCAATTGGTCCAAAGCTTCAATTAGTTTCACTGTGTTCCTGTTTAGTTTCTGCTTTCCTGATTGGTCCATTGAGGAGAGTGGAGTGTTGAAGTCACCTTCAATTATTGTGTTAGGTGCGATGTGTGCTTTAAGCTTTAGCAAAGTTTCTTTTATGAGTGAGGGTGCCCTTACATTTGGAGCATAGATGTTCAGTATTGAGAATTCTTTTTGGTGGATTTTCCCTTTGACAAGCAGGAAGTGACCTTCTGAGTCTCTTTTGATGACTTTAGGTTGAAAGTCAATTTTATCTGATATTAGAATGGCTACTCTGGCTTGTTTCCTGGGACCATTTGCTTGTAAAACTGTCTTCCAGCCTTTTACTCTAAGGTGGTGTTTGTCTTTGACACTGAGATGTGTTTCCTGTATGCAGCAAAATGTAGGGTCTTGTTTCCGTATCGAGTCTGTTAGTCTGTGTCTTTTTATTGGGGAATTGAGTCCATTGATATTAAGAGATATTAAGGAATAGTAATTATTACTTCCTGACACTTTGGGCGTTATTATTATTATTATTTTTTTTTGTATTTGAGTGGTTCTCTTCTTTTGGGTTGGATGAGATGGGGTTTCTATCTTGTTTCTTCTGGGGTGTAGTTTCCCCCCTTGTGTTGGTATTTTTCCCCTATTATCCTTTATAGGGCTGGGTTTGTAGATATGTATCTTGCAAATTTGGTTTTGTCATGGAATATCTTGGTTTCCCCATCTATGGCAATTGAGAGTTTTGCTGGGTATAGTAGTTTTGGCTGAAGTTTGTGTTCTCTTAGGGTCTGCATGAGGTCTGCCCAGGATCTTCTAGTTTTCATGGTATTTTCATTTCAAATGTCATCCCCTTTCTAGGTTTTCCCTTGGAAAGCCCCTGTCCCATCCACCCTCCCCTCATGCTTCAGGGAGGTTACTCGCTTACCCACCCACCAATTCTTGCCTTCCTGCCCCAGCATTCTCCTACACAGGGGCATGGACCCTTCAGAGGGCCAAGGACCTCTTTTCCCATTGATGCTCATCACGCTATCCTCTGCTACGTATACCGCTGGAGCCATGGGTCCCTGTATGTGTACTCTTTGGTTGGTGGTTTAGTCCCTGGTAGCTCTGGGGTGTCTGATTGATTGATATTGTTGTTTCTCTGATGGGGATACAATCCCTTTCAGCTCCTTCAGTCCTTTCTCTAGCTCCTCCCTTGGGGATTCAGTGCTCAATTTAGTGGTTGGCTGTAGGCACCTGCCTCTCTGTATTTTCTAGGCTCTGGCAAGAGCCTCTCAGGAGACAGCTATATTAGGCTCCAGTCAGCAAGCACTTCTTGGCATCCACAAAAGTGTCTGGGTTTGGTGACTGTACATAGGATGGATCCCCAAGTGGGTCAGTCTCTGGATTGCCTTTCCTTCAGTCCCTGCTCCACACCTTGTCTCTGAATCTCCTCCCTTGGGTATTTTGTTACCCCTTTTAGGACAGACCGAAGTATCCACACATTGGTCTTCCTTCTTCTTGAACTTCATTTGGTCTATGAATTATATCTTGGGTATTCTGAGCTTTTGGTCTAATATCCATTTATCAGTGAATACATAATACTTGTACTCTTTGTGATTGGGTTAACTCATTCAGTATGATATTTTCTAGTTCAATCCATTTGCCTAAGAATTTCATGAAATCATTGTTTTTAATAGATGAATAGTATTCCATTATGTAAAGGTACTACATTTTCTATATCCATTCCTCTTTTGAACGACATCTGGGTTCTTTCCAGCTTCTTGCTATTGTAAATAAGGCTGCTATGAACATAGTGGATCATGTGTCCTTGTTACATGTTAAAGCATCTTTTGGGTATATGGACAGGAGTGGTATAGCTGGGTTCTCAGATAATACTATGTCCAATTTTCTGAGGAACTGCCAGATTGATTTCTAGAGTGGTTGTACCAGCTTGCAATCCCACCAGCAATGGAGGAGTGTTCCTCCTTCTCTACATCTTCGCCAGCATCTGCTGTCACCTGAGTTTTCCATCTTAGCCATGCTGACTGCTGTGAGGTGGAATCTCAGGTTTGTTTTGGTTTGCATTTCCCTCATGACTAAGGATGCTGAATGCTTCTTTAGGTGCTTCTCAGCCAGTCGAGTTTCCTCAGTTGAAAACTTTCTCTTTCACCTGAGGAATATGGAATATCATTGAGTAGAATATTGTTCAACCTCCATGTGTATGTGGATTTTCTGTTGTTTTTTTGTTGCTATTGAAGACCACTCTTACTCCATGGTGATCCGATAGGAGGCATAGGATTAGTTCCATCATCTTATATTTGTTGAGGTCTGTCTTGTGACCAATTATATGGTCCATTTTGGAGAAGGTACCATGAGGTACTAAGAAAAAGGTATAGTCTTTTGCTTTAGGATGAAAGGTTCTATATATATCTGTTAAATTCAATTTGCCCAAACCTTCAATGAGTTTCCCTGTGTCCCTGTTTAGTTTCTATTTTGCTGAATGATCCATTGAGGATAGTGGTGTGTTGAGGTCCCCCACAATTATTGTGTTAGGTGCAATGTGTGCTTTGAGCTTTAGTAAAGTTTCTTTTATGAATGAGGGTGCCCTTGCATTTGGAGCATAGATATTTAGAAGTGTGAGTTCTTCTTGGTGGATTTTTCCTTTGACCAGCAAGAAGTGATCTTCTGTGGCTCTTTTGATGACTTTAGGTTGAAAGTCAATTTTATCTGATATTAGTATGGCTATTCCAGCTTGCAAAATTGTCTTCCAGCCTTTTACTCTAAGGTAGTATTTGTCATTGACCCTGAGGTGTGTTTCTTGTATGCAGCAAAATGTAGGGTCCTGCTTCCATATCCAGTCTGTTAGTCTATGCCTTTTTATTGGGGAATTGAGTCCACACATTGCACCTAACACAATAATTGTGGGGGACCTCAACACTCCACTATCCTCAATGGACCGATCAGGAAAACAGAAACTAAATAGGGACACAGGGAAACTCATTGAAACTTTGGACCAATTGGATCTAACATATATACATATAGAACCTTTCATCCTAAAGCAAAAGACTATACCTTTTTCTCAGCAACTCATGGTACAATTTTTTTACTTTAGTTTTTATTGAATATTGTCTTCATTTACATTGCAAATGGTAAAACTTTTACCGATATCTCCCCCAAGACCCACAATCCTTCCCCTTCCTCCTTCTTCCTTGGATATGTCTCTCCACCCAACCCACTCCCTCCTCCCCACCCCTCGGTTTCCCTTTGTTCGGGCCTCTGTAGAGCCTTTACCTGACCAAGGACCATTCTTCCCACTGATGCCCAAGAAGGCCTTCCTCTGCCACATTTTTGCCTGGAACCATGTGTGCCCCTTGGTTGATGGTTCAGTCCCTGGGAGTCTTGGGGCATCTGGGTGTCTGAAATCATTGTTTTTCCCATGGGGTTGTAAACCACTTCAGCTCCTCTGGACCATCCTCCAGCTCCATCATTGGAGACCCAATGCCCAGTCCAATAGTTGGTTGTTAGCCTCTGCATCTGTATTTGTACGGTTCTGGCAGGGTCCCTCTGGAGGCAACCATGGCATGCTCCTTTTGGTATACACTTCTTGTCGTCCATAGTAGTGTCAGGGTTTGTTGACTGTTTATAGGATGAATTCCCAGGTAGGACAGTCTCTGCGTGGCCTTTATTTCACTCTCTGCTCCACACATTGTCTCCCTTATTGCTCCTGTGACTATTTTGTTCCCTTTATAAGAGCAACCAAAGCACCCTCACTTAAGTCCTCCTTCTTGAGCTTGGTGAATTGTAACTTGTATATTTTAAGCTTTTGGGCTAACATCCACTTATTAGTGAGTGCATACCATGTGTGTTCTTTTGTGATTGGGTTGCCTCACTCAGGATGACACTTCCTAGTTCTATCCATTTGCCTAAGAATTTCATGAATAATTTTTTTAATAGCTGAATAGTACTCCATTTTGTGTGTGTGTGTGTGTGTGTGTGTGTGTGTGTGTGTAATAGTTTCTATATCCATTCCTCTGTTGAGGGATATCTGGGTTCTTTCCATCTTCTGGCTCTTATAAATAAGTCAGCTATGAACATAGTGGAGCATGTGTCCTTATTACATGTAGGAGCATCTTCTGGGTATATGCTCAGGAGTGGTATAGATGGATCTGCAGGTAGTACTATGATTAATTTTCTGAGGAATCGCCAAACTGATTTCCAGAGTGGTTTTACCAGGTTGCAATCCCTACAACAATGGACAAGTGTTCCTTTTTCCTCACATCTTCTCAAGAATCTGCTATGAAGTATGTCCAAATAAATTCTTCATAGATCTAGAAAGAGCAATTCTCAAATTCATCTGGAATAACAAAAACTCAGGATAGCAAAAACTATTCTCCACCACAAAAGATCTTCTGGGAGAATCACCATCCCTAACCTCCTATGTTTGCCTTTTGCCATCTGGTTATCTCTGGCATTAGTTGGTCTTGTTGTCACTGGCTGGAGTTTGAACCTCCTCTGAGCCTGTAAGGCTAATTCTGCACTTCTGGATGTCTGGGTTTCCCCTGGCTCAGATTGCTGATGTGCTACCTTCCTCTTGAGTGCCCTTGGAGCCCTAATGTTTCCTGCCCCAAGCAATGCTATACTCAGGTTTTCTCTGTAAACCTGGTGCTGCCTGTCTGCTCCTTCAGGGAGCACAGATGGTGGATGCTGCAGGAACCTTATCCAAGTGCTGATCACTCTGAAGAGCAGATGATCCCCTGAGAGGGTTGGCATACAGATGGCCTGCTGAGCTGCCCAGGCCCTGGGTGCAGGCAAAGGCCTGACAGGTTTCGACATGAGCGATGCTAGACTCAGACTATGTCTGAATACCTAGCCTTGTCTGTTACTTCTCTATGGTGACCTGGAGGCAAGATGGCGACTGCCGATGCAATTGCTAGGCAGTCTGCAGGGCCAACGATCCCCAACTGATGGTTCACAATTGGGTCGGCATAGAGATGGCCTGCTGAGCTGCCCAGGCCCTGGCTGTAGACAAAAGCCTGGCAGGTTTAGACCCAAGCAATGTTAGCCTCTGTCTATGTCTGCATACCTGGCCTTGTCTGTTAGTTCTCTATGGTGAACCGGAGGCAAGATGGCAACCACCCAATTTTCCTTAATATCTCTTAATATCAATGGACTCAGTTCCCAATAAAAAAGGCATAGACTAAAAGACTAGATACATAATCAGGACCCAGCAGTTTGCTACATACAGGAAACGGACCTCAGTGGCAAAGACAGACATTACCTCAGTGTAAATAATCAGAATTTTCCAAGCAAATGGCCCCCAAGAAAAAAGCTGGACTAGCCATTCTATATAGAATAAAATAGACTTTCAACCAAAAGTTATCAAAAAAGATAAGGAAGGCCACTTCACACTCATCAAATCTACCAAGTTGAACTCTCAATTCTGGACATTTATCCTCTAAATGTAAGGGCATCACATTCATAAAAGAAACTCTACTAAAGCTCAAAGCACACATTGCACCTCACACAATAATAGTGGGAGACTTCAACATCTCACTCTCATCAATGGACTGATCATTGAAACAGAAACTAGAGACATAGTGAAACTAACAGAAGTTATGAACCAAATGGATTTAACAGAAATTTCAAGAACATTTCATCCTAAAAAAAGAATATACTTTCTTCCCAGCACCTCATGGTACCCTCTCCAAAACTGAACATTTAATTGGACACAAAACAGGTCTCAACAAATACAAGAAGATTAAAATAATCTCATATATCCTATCAGATCACCATGGACTAAGGCTGTTCTTCAATAGCAACAAAAATAATGAAAATCCCACATATCCATGGAAGATGAACAATGTTCTACTCAATCATTACTTTTGCAAGGAGAAATAAGGAAAGAAATTAAAGACTTTTTTAGAATTTAATGAAAATGAAGGCACATTATATCAGAATTTATGAGACATGATGAAAGCAGTGCTAATAGGAGAACTCATAGCTCTGAATGCCTCCAAAATAAACTGCGGAGTGCACACACTAGCAGTTTAACAGCACACCTGAAAGCTCTAGAAGAAAAAGAAGCTAATACACCCAAGAGGAGTAGAGGGCAGGAAACAATCAATCAGGGCAGGAATCAACTATGTAGAAACAAAAAGACCTGTACAAAGAATAAACCAATTCAGGAAGTGGATCTTTGAGAAAATAAAAAAGATAGATAATCTCTTAGCCAGTCTAACCAGAGGGCACAGAGACAGTGTCCAAATTATTAAAATCAGAAATGAAAAGGGAGACATAAAAATGGAAACAGTAAAAACTCCCAAAATCACCAGATGCAACCACAAAGGACTATACTCAACAAAATTGGAAAAATCTTCATAAAATGGACAATTTTCTAGAGAGGTACCAAATGCCAATGTTAAATCTGGATCAGATAAACCATCAAAACAGTATCATAATCCCTATAAAAATAGGAGCAGTTAACAGTCTTCTAAGAAAAAAAAAAGCCAAGGACCAGATGGGTTTAGTGCAGAATTCTAACAGACCTTCAAAGAACACCTAATGCTAATACTCTTTAAACTATACCACAAAATAGAAACACAAGAACACTACCCAACTTGTTCTATGCAGCCATAAGAATGCTGATGCCAAAAGCACATAAAGATTGAACAAAGAAGGAGAACTTCAGACCAATTTCCTTTATGAATATCTATGCAAAAATCCTCAATAAAAATCGTACCAGCCAAATCCAAGAACACATCAAAATGATTACTCACCATGACCAAGTAGGCTTTACCCCAGGAATGCAGGGATGGTTTCAATATATGGAAATCCATCAATGTAATCCACTACTTAAATAAACTCAATGAAAAAAAATGGTCATTTCATTAGATGCTGAAAAAGCATTTGACAAAATTCAGCATCCCTTCATGTTAAAAGTCTTGGAAAGATCAGGAATTCAAGACCCATGCCTAAACATAGTAAAAGCAATGTACAGCAAACCAGTAGCCAACATCAAACTAAATGCAGAGAAACTTGAAGTAATCTCACTAAAATCAGGTTCTAGACAAAGACTGCCCTGTCTCTCCATATTTATTTAATATAGCACTTGAAGTTCCAGCAATTAGACAACAAAAGGAGGTCAAAGAGATACAAACTGGAAAGGAAGAATTCAAATTATCCCTATTTTCAGATGATATGACAGTATGCTTAAGCGACCCCATAACCTCAACCAAATAACTCCTGCAACTGATAAAGAACTTCAGCAAAGTGCCTGGAAATAAAAATTTTAACTCAAACAAATCAGTAGCCTTTCTATACTCAAAGGATAAACAGGCTGAGAAAGAAATTAGGAAAACAACAGCATTCACAATTGTTACAAAGAATATAAAGTATCTTGGTGTGAGTCTAACCAAACAAGTGAAGGATCCTTATGTCAAGAACTTCAAGTCTCCAAAGAAAGAAATGGAAGAAGACCTCAGAAGATGGAAAGATTTACCATGCTCATTAATTGGCAGGATTAATATAGTAAAAATGGCCATCTTGCCAAAAGCAATCTACAGGTTCAATGCAATCCTTATCAAAATTCCAAGTCAATTCTTTTTTTTTCAAAAAATTTTTTATTGGATATATTCTATGTTTACATTTCATTTCCATTTTTTTTGTTTCTCCACGCCCCCTAAGGTCCCACATGCTCTTTTCCCTCCCCCTGCTCCCTCATCCACCCCTTCCCACTTCCCTGTTCTGGTATTCCCCTACACTGATGCTTTGATCCTTTCCAGCAGTAGTGTCCATTCCTTTCTTCTTGTCAGACATCATTTGGAATGTGAATTGTGTCTTTGGTGTCCAAAGATTCTAGGCTAATATCCACTTATCAGTGACTGCATACCATGGGTATTCTTTTGAGACTGGGTTACCTCACTTAGTATGATGTTCTCCAGCTCCATCCATTTCTCTAAGAATTTCATGAATTCATTGTTTCTAATGGCTGAATAGTATTCCATTGTGTATATATACCACATTTTTTGTATCTATTCCTCTGTTGAGGGACATCTGGGTTCTTTCCAGCTTCTGGCTATTATAAATAAGGCTGCTATGAATATAGTGGAACATGTATCCTTATTGCATGCTGGGGAATCTTCTGGGTATATTCCCAGGAGTGGTATGGCTGGATCCTCCAGAAGTATCATGTCCAGTTTTCTGAGGAACCGTCAGACTGATTTCCAGAGTGGTTGTACCAGCTTGCAGTCCCACCAGCAGTGGAGGAGTGTTCCTCTTTCTCCACATCCTCGCCAACACCTGATGTCTTCTGAGTTTTTAATCCTAGCCATTCTGACAGGTGTGAGGTGAAATCTCAGGGTTGTTTTGATTTGCATTTCTCTAATGACTAATGATGTTGAACATTTTTTAAGGTGCTTCTCAGCCATCTGAATTTCTTCAGGTGAAAAGTCTTTGTTTAGCTCTGGACCCCATTTTTGGATAGGGTTATTTGGTTTTCTGGGGTCTAACTTCTTGAGTTCTTTGTATACATTGGATATTAGCCCTCTGTAGGATGTGGGGTTGGTGAAGAGCTTTTCCCAATTTGCTGGTTGCCGATTTGTCCTTTTGACAGTGACTTTTGCCTTACAGAAACTTTGTAATTTTACGAGGTTCCATTTGTCTATTCTTGCTCTTAGAGCATAAACAATTGGTGTTCTGTTCAGGAATTTTCCCCCTGAGCCAATGTCCTCAAGGGTCTTCCCCAGTTTCTTTTCTATTAGTTTTAGTGTGTCTGGTTTTATGTGGAGGTCCTTGATCCACTTGGAGTTGAGCTTAGTGCAAGAAGATAAGAGTGGATCAATTCTCATTCTTCTGCATGTTGACCTCCAGTTGAGCCAGCACCATCTGTTGAAAAGGCTATCTTTTTTCGACTGGATGTTTTCAGCTCCTTTGTCAAAGATCAATTGGCCATATATGTGTGGGTTCAATTCTGGGTCTTCAATCCCATTCCATTGATCCACTTCCCTGTCACTGTACCAATACCATGCAGTTTTTAACACTACTGCTCTGTAGTATTGCTTGAGGTCTGGGATATTGATTCCCCCAGAAGTTCATTTACTGTTGATGATAGTTTTCGCTATCCTGGGTTTTTTGTTATTCCAGTTGAATTTGAGAATTGCTCTTTCTTACTCTATATAGAACTGAGTTGGGATTTTGATGGGGATTGCATTGAATATGTATATTGCTTTTGGCAAGATTGCCATTTTAACTATATTAATCCTGCCAACCCACAAGCATGGAAGATTTTTCCATTTTCTGAGGTCTTCTTCAATTTCCTTCTTCAGAGACCTGAAGTTTTGTCATATAAATCTTTCACTTGTTTGGTTAGAGTCACACCAAGATACTTTATATTGTTTGTGGCTATTGTGAAGGGTGTTATTTCCCTAATTTCGTTCTCAGCCTGCTTATCCTTTGAGTATAGGAAGGCTACTGATTTGCTTGAGTTGACTTTATAACCAGCCACTTTGCTGAAGTTATCAGTTGTAGGAGTTCTCTGGTGGAGTTTTTTGGGTCACTTAAGTATACTATCATATCATCTGTGAATAGTGATAGTTTGACTTCTTCCTTTCCAATTTGTATCCCTTTGACTTTCTTATGTTTTTGAATTGCTCTAGCTAGTACCTCAAGTACCATATTGAAGAGATATAGTGAGAGGGGGCAGCCTTGTCTAGTTCCTGATTTCAGTGGGATTGCTTCAAGTTTCTCTCCATTTACTTTGATGTTGGCTATTGGTCTGCTCTAAATTGCTTTTACTATGTTTAGATATGGAAGTCAATTCTTTATAGAGTTAGAAAAAACAATTTCTAAATTTATCTGGAATAATAAAAAAACCCAGGATAGCCAAAACTAGTCTCAACAGTAACAGAACTTCTGGGGGAATCAGTATTCTAGACATTAAGCATTACTACAGAGCAATAGTCATAAAAACTGCATGGTATTGGTACCATGACACGCAGGTAGATCAATGGAACAGAATTGAAGACCCAGAAATGAACCCACACACCTATTGATCTTTGATAAGGGAGCTACAACCATCCAGTGGAAAAAATATAGCCTTTTCAACAAATGGTGCTGGTTCAATTGGAGGTCAACATGCAGAAGAATGCAAATTGATCCATTCTTATCTCCTCGTACAAACCTCAAGTCCAAGTGGATCAGGGCCTCTACATAAATCTAGACACACAGATACTAATAGAAAAGAAAATGGTGAAGAGCCTTGAGCACATGGGCACAGGGGAAAATTTCCTGAACAGAACACCAATAGCTTATACTCTAAGATCAAGAATTAACAAATGGGACTTCACAAAATTATAAAGTTTCTGGAGGGCAAAGGACACTGTCAAAGGACAAAATGGCAACTAACAAATTGGGAAAGAACTTTACCAACCCTATATCCAATAGAGGGCTAATATCTAATATATACAAAGAACTCAAGAAGTTAGAGTCCAGAGAACCAAATAATCTTTTTAAAAATGGGGTACAGAGCTAAACAAAGACTTTTCCGCTGAGGAATACCGAATAGCTAAGCAGCACCTAAAGAAATGCTCAACATCCTTAGTCATCAGGGAAATTCAAATCAGAACAACCCTGATCAAGACAAGCAGAAGAGCCAGGACTCTATGGGAAAATGACAATCTCATTAGTATACTATACATATAATCTCTCTTTCAGTAGTATTTCCTGAAGTTCAAGACAGAAAACAGCATTGAAGCTTTCAGAGGATATTTCAGAGGGTTTTTAAAAGTTGGCTCTAAAATGTTTTGCCAGCTCATCTGTTTTCCAGTTTCTGATGCTCTGATACTGTAGCTGAGGTTCACTGGAGTGTTCATGGAAGACATCAATGAAAGATAGTGTTTGAAGCTCCCAGCATTGCCTTTCTTCTGCTTTTCTCATAGTTTCCCCCCCCCAAGAAGTATTGTAGGTATTTTGGGAGCCCACACATGACAGGTCTCCTTCATATCAGTTGTATAACTCAAACTTGGGAAACACTAATATATTCAGGCAACACCTGGTTTGAATCGTTGGTAACACAAGTTGTGAGATATTCTCCATAAATTTTGTATTAATTATAATAATTATATGTAAAGTAATATATTATATGAAAAGCATAATACATTTCTTCCTCATTTTTATGTCTCTTGTTTGTCATTATTTTTATAATTTCCTTATTTTTCTTCTTATATAGTTATAAAGAAGTTTACAAAATATTATTTTGTAATTTATTACTAGATCAGTATTTTCACTTTTTTATTGTTTTTTTAGATTTATTTTATTATTTTTTATTTTTTATTTTATATTCTTTGTTTACATTCCAAAGGCTTTCCCCTTTCCCAGTTCCCCCTACCATATGTTCCATAAGTCCTCTACCCCCCACCTATTCCCTAATCACCCCACCACCACCATTTCTCTGTTCTGGATCTACAAAACTGGATCCAATCTTTTCAGGCCCAGGGTCCTCTCCTTTCTTCTTCTTGGGAATAATTTGACTTACTAATTGTGCCTTGAGTATTTAGGGCTTCTGGAGTTTAGAGGTCAGGTGGGGTGGGAGGTAGGGACATCCACGTGGAGATAGAGGGAGGGGAGGAGGTATGGGATGTGGAACAGTTGGGAGGGCATGGGTTGGCGGGGTGGGGAAATATGGAATGTATAAAAATAATAAATATTTATGAACACATCACATATATTCTAGAAGTATTTACTGGGAATACTTGTTTGTCTTTTAACCATTATTTTTTATTAAGAATTTCACACATGTATTCAATGAAATTTTATCTTATCTATTTTTTAATTGTTGTCCTTCAACTTTCCAACAGGTTTCCTTCCCAACTTCATCTCTCTCTCTCTCTCTCTCTCTCTCTCTCTCTCTCTCTCTCGATAATTTACTAAATTTTGTTAGTTCTTTCCACGTGTATGGGTGTAGGGCCATTCACTATAGTATGAGAAGCCACCCAGTGGGGACATTCTCTAAAAGACAATTATACTTTCCCTAGGAGCTATCAATTGCCAATAGCTTCTCAACAAGGAATGAGTCCTGAAAAGTGTCCCTTCCATCTATTTTTGATGTGTGGCTGACTGACTCTTGTATATAACATGTACAAGTAACTACAACTGGTTAGAATTCATGAGTATGACAGTTTTGCAATGTTCCTAAGACAAACTTCCCTTGTGCTCTTCCTTATTTTTCAGATTTACATTTTTCGGCTTCTTCCTCTATCATCTTCCTTGAGCCTGGACAATGTGGTGGATATTGATAATTATGCTCCATGTAGGGCTGATCTCTTAATCTGTGACTACCATTGCTTGGGTGGGAACCTGCAAGCTCGGGCTGCCTGCTCTGCGGTCCTTCCAGGCCCTTGTAGTGGTGGTCGGTCTCCATCTTGCTGCCAGGCCACTGGTGGAGAGGCCCAGTTAGGCAGAGTTAGTCTGTTACTACCATCGCTCAGTGGAAACCTGCCAGGCCCTCACCAGTAGTCAGTGCTGGGCAGGCTCGGCAAAACTTCTCCATGGCCACCAGGCTGTGCACCAATGCACCTGGGTGCTGTCTGCCCCATGGTCCTCCCAGGTCCTTGCACTGGTGGTCTCCATCTTGCCGCTGGTCACTGGTAGAGAGGTCCAGGTATCTAGACTTAATCTGTGACTACCATTGCTCGGGTGGAAACCTGCCAGGCTCTTGATAAAGGATGTACAACCATCCAGTGGAAAAAAGATAGCCTTTTCAACAACTGGTGCTGGTTCAACTGGAGGTCAACATGCAGAAGAATGCGAATTGACAAATGGGACCTCATAAAATTACAAAGTTTCTGTAAGGCAAAGGACACTGTCAGAAGGATAAAACAGCAATCAACAAGTTGGGAAAAGATCTTCACTAACCCTACATACAACAGAGGACTAATATCCAATATATACAAAGAACTCAAGAACCAAATAACCCCATTAAAATTGGGGTACATAGCTAAACAAAGAATTTTCACCAGAAGAAATTTGGATGGCTGAGAAGTACCTTAAGAGATGTTCAACCTCATTAGTCATCAGGGAAATGCAAATCAAAACAACCCTCAGATTCGACTTCACACTAGTCAGAATGGGTAAGATGAAAAACTCAAGAGACAACAGGTGCTGGTGAGGATGTGGAGAAAGAGGAACACTCCTCCACTGTTGGTGGGAATGCAAGCTGGTACAACCACTCTGGAAATTCGTCTGGGAGTTCCTCAGAAAATTGGGTATAACACTTCCAGAGGACCCTGTCTTACCACTCCTGGGCATATACCCAGAGGATTCCCCTGCATACAATAAAGACACATGCCCCAGTATGTTCATAGCAGCCTTATTTATAATAGCCAGAAGTTGGAAGGAGCCCAGATGTCCCTCAAAGGAGGAATGGATACAGAAAATGTGGTATATTTAAACAATGGATTACTACTCAGCAAGTAAAAATAATGAATTCATGCAATTTGTAGGCAAATGATTGGATCTGGAAAATATCATCCTAAGTGATTTAACCCAATCACAAAAGAATACACATGAAATGAAATCACTGATAAGTGGATATTAATGAGCCGAGAAGCTCTGAATACTCAAGGTACAATTAGCAAGTCAAAAGATTCCCAAGAAGAAGGAAGAAGACCCTGGTTCTAAAAAGACTGGATCCAGTTTTGTAGGAGATACCAGAACAGAGAAATGGTGGTGGTGGTGGGGTGATTTGGGTGTAGGTGGGGGTGGGGGGGAAGAGGACTTATGGAACATATTGTGAGGAGTGAACTGGGGAACTGGGAAAGTGGAAAGTCTTTGGAATGTAAACAAAGAATATAGAAAATAAAATTAAGTACACCAAAAAATAAAAAGTTAAATGCATATAAATTTAAAACACAAGTAATGTATAGAAGAGTATACACCATAAGATGCTTTTTACTATAGAAAGATTGGGACATGGATTACAGGTTATGATAAAAACATATTTGCCTTTATGAATCATGTTTTGATTTAAAAAATGTGAATAGATTCAAATTCTCTGTGTAATTTGAAATTATTTTTAAAACCTACAATAATAACCAATGACCTTTGCTTCTATCAGGTTTTCTGTGACTTTGAATATTTAGTTGCATTTGCTCATGCTAAAATTAGGATTTTAACACTAATATTTAGGCATAGTTTTGTCCTATCTAAAATTAAACAGGTAATGACTACAGAGAGAAGCAGCACCAACAGAATACCATGAATCATCTGGTCTTATTTCAAAAATCTGTACTCCTCCAAAATCGAAAAATCTAAACAAAATGGATGATTTTATTGATGGATACCACTTTCCAATATTAATTCAGGATCATGTAAACAATTTAAATAGTTCCATAATCCATTAGGAAATAGAAGCAGTCATTAAAAGTCTACACCCTCCCAAAGCCCAGGGCCAGAAGGTTTTAACACAGAATTCTACCAGATATTCAAAGTAGAGGTAATACCAATAATCCTCAAATTATTCTTCAAAATAGAAATAAAACATTGCCAAACTCATTTTGTGAGACATCAGTCACACTAATACCTAAACCACACAAGATTCAACCAAGAAAGAGAATTTTAGACCAATTTCCCCTTTGAACATAAATGCAAAAATGGTCACTAAAATACTAGCAAACAGAATCCAAGAACACATCAAAATACCATCCACCATTATTAAGAATGAGAACATCCTGAGTTTTTCAGGCAAATAGATGGAACTAGGAAATATCATCCTGAGTGAGGTAACTCAGACACAAAAGAACAAGCATGGTACGTTCTCACTAATAAGTGGATCTTAAAAAGTACAGAGTACCCGAGATACAGTTCACAGAACTGCAGTGCCTAAGTGAGTCCCACTTGGGAGGGAGAACAAAGCTATCACAAATGGGGAGGGAGAGAAAGACCTTGAGGGAAAGTGGACAGGGTAGGGAGGTAATGGGGGGAGAGGGGAACATTATCTGGTATCGGCTGAGGGAAAAGGACTGAAACCCTGAGGGCCAGCAGAAAGAATGGAAACAGGCAATCTCTGGAAATAAGAGGATGGGGGTACCCTCCAGAATGCACCAGAGACCTGGGTGGTGAGAGACACTCAGGACTCAAAGGGAGGGACCTTATATGAAATGACCAACAGTAGGGAGAGGGAACTTATAGTGTCCATCCCCAGCAGGAAGACAGGGCATCAAATGAGGGAGACGGGCATTCCAGTGTCACAACTCTGACCTATAATTGTGTCTCTTTGAAAGAAATACAGGGATGGAAATGGAAAGGAGCCTGAGGAAAAGAAGGTCCAGAGACAGTCCCAAAGTCAGGTCCAGTTTAAGGGGAGGTCCTAAGTCCTCACACAATTACTGATGATATGGAGTACTCTTAAAAATGGACCAAGCATGATCTCACTACAGAGCCCCAATAAGCATCTGAAAGAGTCAGATGCAGATATTTGCATCAATGGACAGCTGACCCCTGTTGTATTAGGGAAGGCTGAATGAATATGAAGAGAAAGGTAATCCTGTAGGAGGATCAGCAATGTCATTTAATCGGGACCCTTGAGATCTCTCAAATATTGGACCACCAGTCAGCATACACCAGCTGATATGAGGCCCCCATTACACACACAGTAGAGGCCTGCTGGGTCTGTGCTCTTTCAGAGATTATGTACCTAACCTTAATGGGACTGGAGGCCCCAGGGAGTTTAGAGGTTGGGGAGTGTGGGGGGTGGGGACATCCACGTGTAGACAGCTGGGTGGGGAGGAGGTAGATCATGTGAAACAGCCAGAGGGTGGATGGAAGGTTGGGGGTAGTAATAAAATACAGAATGCAAAAATTAATTAATTAATTAATTAATTAAAAAATCAAAAAATCAGTAGCTCTCCATTATACAAACAATAAATAGGCTGAGAAAGAAATTAGGGAAACAACACAATTCACAATTTGAAATCTGTCTGATGATACTTTTTCTTCATTATTTAATTTGGTTAACCTAGATCTTTTGTGCCTTTGTATAAAATCTGAGTTTTTTTTCTTTTTGTAAATAATGGTCAAGTGTTTACTGGCGATTGCATCAAGTCGGTAGATAAATTTTGGAAGGATATACATTTTCACATTGATCCTTTTGAACCGTGGGAATGAGTACTCTATCTTCTCATATATTCCTCAATTTTTTTCTTCAGTAATTTTTTTTTACAATTTTTAAATTTTCTATATTCTTTGTTTACATTCCAAAGGCTTTCCCCTTTCCTCGTTCCCCCCTCACCATATATCCCATATGTCCTCTCCCCCCCTCCTATTCCCCAATCACCACCCCACCATCTCTGTTCTATTCTGGTACTCTCCTACAAAACTGGATCCAGTCCTTCAGTAATTTTTGTTGTAGAAGTTCATTTCCTTGATCCTTCCCATCCATTGCCAGATATTTTTCTTTATCTTCTTCCTTCCTTCCTTCCTTCCTTCCTTCCTTCCTTCCTTCCTTCCTTTCTTCCTTCCTTCCTTCCTTCCTCCTTCCCTACCTCCCTCTTTCTTCTTCCCTCCCTCCCTCTGTTCTTTCTTTCTTTCTTTCTTTCTTTCTTTCTTTCTTTCTTTCTTTCTTTTTTTCTCTACTAGTATAATTGTTTTTCTGGATTTCTTTTGCAGCATTTTTGTTATTGGCTTCTGATTTGTTGCATGTCAATTATATATGCATCAACTTTGCTGAAAGTATTTATCAGTTGTCTTAGTTAGGGTTTTACTGCTGTGAACAGACACCATGACCAATGCAAGTTTTATAAAAGACAACATTTAATTGTGGTTGGCTTACAGGCTCAGAGGTTCGGTCCATTGTCATCAAGGCAGAAACATGGCAGCATCCAGGCAGGCTTGGTACAGGAGGAGCTGAGAGTTATACATCTTCATCTGAAGGCTGCTAGTAGAAGACTGACTTCCAGGCAACTAGGGTGAAGGTCTTAAGCCCACACCCACAGTGACACACCTACTCCAACAAGGCCACACCTCCTAAAAGTGCCACTCCCTGGGAAAAGCATATACAAACCATAACATTCCACTCCCTGGCCCCCATAGGCTTGTTCAAACATGAGTCTATGGGGGCCATACTTAAACATAGCATAATGCAAAATACATTTAGTTTAATTTCAAAAGTCCCTGTAGTCTATAGCAGTCTCAACAGTGTTAAAAGTCCAAAGTCCAAGGTCTCTTTTGAGATTCATCCAATCACTTAAATGTGATCCTCCAAGCAAGACAGGAAATCAGCTGGGCAAAGTCAAAACTCTTCATCTCCACTTTTGATGGCAAAGCAGTCTTCAGATATCTAACTCCTTTTTCATCTTTGTTGAATTCAACAAGGCTCTTTCTCCTGAGCTTGTTCCACTCCCTGTTAGCAGATTTCCTTGGCAGGCATCCTGTGGCTCTGGCATCTTTAACATGTTGGGTACCCCAAGTCAATTTCAGCTTCACAGCTTCTTGTTCCAATGTTTGAGATCCACACATGATCTTCTGTGTATCTCCAAAGAGCTGGTGTCACTTCTCCAGCTCTGCCCTCTGTAGCACTCTAAGTTCAGATTGATCCACTCACTGCTACTGCTGTTCTTGGTGGTCATCCCATGGTATTGGCATCTCCAATATGCTAGGGTCTTCCACTGCAACTATACTTCTCCAAAGCCTCTCATAGGCTCTCTTCATGGTACCAAGTCTCAACTCCTTTGCATGACCCCTTCAGTCCTGGGCTGTCAATTACAACTGAGGGTACACTTTCACCAATGCCCTTCCATGGCCTCTCAAGGTACCAAGCCTCAGCTGTTCTTCATGATGCCTTCATGCCTTCAAAACCAGTACCACCTGGATGATTCTTACATGTTACCAAGTACAGCTGTAGCATGAGGAACACTTGGCTATCTCTGGAATACAGCTTCTTTGTGCACTCAGAAAACACTTCCCATATTTCATCTCAGTGATGCTGGTCTTTTCTTAATCACCACTAATTTCTTAGCTCCAGCTAACCAGCATCAATTGTCCCAGTAATCTTCTCCTCTTGAATATAAAGCCAGAGACACATGGCTGAAGCTGCTGAGTTCTGCTGCTTGCAGGAGCTGGAACATTGCCCCCCCCCCCCCGTTCTATTACATTATCACTAGTTTCCTTTTTCCCAGCTCCTTCACTTCGTAAGTTTGCTGTCCTGAATCTTGCTCCTTAGACTGACTTTGAAATCAAGAGATCTGCACGCCTGTCTCCTAAACACTGGGATTAAAGGTGTGGTCCACCAAGTTGGATTAAAGTTTTTCTTCACCTAGAATTTGCTCTGTTCTAGACTGGCCTTGAACTCAGAGATCTGCTTATCTTTGCCTCCTGGGATTAAAGGCTTGTACTACCACGTCTGGACCTAAAGTTAACTGGGTGAATCTTGTCCCCAAGGCCGCCACTCCTTTAATTCAGTTTAATATCCTTGAATTCAGCTCCATTTCACTTCCTGGAGTCCCTTTAACACTCAAACTATATATTTTGTACTTTTCCTTTCTCATCTTGCTATGTTTGTTCAAAATTCTCTTCATCAGACTTATCCAGAGAACAAAGTCTTTGTTGGGCTTTTTTGAGACTTCCTTTGCAGATGTAATTAATATAAATCTCTTTAGCTTAGCCCTAGGCAGTCTCTTCAGACAATGGCAAAAAGCAGTCATGTTCTTCACAAAAACATCACAAAAACAGTTTCTCAGCCACATATTAAAGTTCTTCTCCACTGAAACCTCTTGGGCTGTCAGGCCTACATAGTTAAAATGACCCTCAGCACCACTGTCTTCCATATTCCTACTAGTCTGGCCCATTAAGCCCCACTTAAAGAATTCCATGGCTTTCCAAATCCAAAGTCCCAACATCCACATTCTTCCAAACAAAAGCATAGTCAGGCCTGTCACAGCAATACCCCAGTCCCTGGTACCAACTTCTGTCTTAGTTAGGGTTTTACTGCTGTGAACAGACACCATGACCAATGCAAGTTTTATAAAAGACAACATTTAATTGGGGTTGGCTTACAGGCTCAGAGGTTCGGTCCATTGTCATCAAGGCAGAAACATGGCAGCATCCAGGCAGGCATGGTACAGGAGGAGTTGAGAGTTATACATCTTCATCTGAAGGCTGCTAGTAGAAGACTGACTTCCAGGCAACTAGGGTGAAGGTCTTAAGCCCACACCCACAGTGACACACCTACTCCAACAAGGCCACACCTCCTAAAAGTGCCACTCCCTGGGAAAAGCATATACAAACCATAACATCAGTTCTAAGAGTTTTTTGTGGAGTGCTTAAGGTCTCTTATGTATCATGTTATTTACAAGTATAGCTACCTTAATACTTTGACTCCTTTTTCTATTATTATTCCGTCCTTTCTTCTGTTTTTCCAATCTCCTGCCCTCCTGCCCTTCTTTTGTTTTTTTTTCTTTTGTATTATTGAAATAGTTAAGACTTCAAGTTTTATACTGAATTGGAGTGGAGAGAATAGGCCCTCTTGTCTTGTTTCTGCTCTTTACCCCTTTTTATGATAGGTGTTTTAATTATTCTATTCACATTTAAATTTCATATTTTCTAGAAACTTCTATACATCTAAATGTATATACAAATTCACAATTATACAACATATAAAAGTGGAAGCTTCATAAATATTTCTTCTTTAAATATACTAAGGTGATTAAATGACTATTTATAGTCAGGATTTGAGCTAATTATCTATTTTAGGTACTAATTGCAATGACTAGTTATAAATATTTATAACACAATATTAAAATGATATAAAAATTAATTTTTCCCTTTTAATGTTGTTTCATGAAACCTGGCATCTTCTTGTTGCACTGGACAAAACAAACAGTTCTCCAGGGAGAAAGTCTGAACTATGAGCACATTTAAAACTATCTAGTGTTTTCAGACTCTTTGGCTCACTGCTCTCTTGAGGTTTGAGTAATTAGCTTCATATATTTTATGTTAGGCTATTATTAGGTATTTTAGGTTAAAGAAATCAGGAAAACAAGTCTGTGAAGATGCTTTCTCTTTATGAAAGTAACATGTACAGAGATGTTTAAACAATGAGAATT
Source organism: Apodemus agrarius (assembly GCA_964023405.1). Lineage (NCBI taxonomy): Eukaryota > Metazoa > Chordata > Mammalia > Rodentia > Muridae > Apodemus > Apodemus agrarius. The sequence goes on from OZ030008.1 coordinate 69,462,415, forward strand.
ATGGGTTTATTTGTAGATATTCTTGTTTTTATAATGCTATGAGAATGGATTATACCCTAAATGCTTGATTATTTTTAAAGCAAAATAGATATCATGCTCAAAAAGTAATTGATTAGCACAGAAAAATAACTATGAAAAATTTCTGATATCTATATCTATATATGCTGTGAGAATGGATTATACCCTAAATGCTTGTTTATTTTAAAGCAAAATAGATATCATGCTCAAAAAGTAATTGATTAGTACAGAAAAATAACTATGAAAAATTTCTGATATCTATATATCTATATCTATATATGAAAAAAATTGGATTTGGGTTTGAGTTAGAATAACATTTTATCCAAAAAATATGAAAGACACTAGTAAACATCAAGCAACTTTGTAATACTTTGAATATATTCTAGTTGTAATTTTCTAATACTTAGCCATTTTGCAATATGATATAAAGAAACACAATAATACTTACAAATCAAAGAAATTATATTTATTTTTCACATTTCCTCCTGTTTCATAAGGGTTTATTTATTTTTATTTTGGTTTTTTATTTTATTTTATTTTATTATTTTATTTATTTATTTATTTATTTTATTATTTTTATTATTTTATTTATTTTATTTTTTTAATATGATTTTTTTTGCTTGCATGTATGTATGTATGTACCCTTCTTGCAAGCAGTTGCTGAGCAGTCCAGAAGCCTGCACTGGATCCTCTGGAAATGGAATTACAGAAACATGTGAGCTGTCACAAGGTTGCTGATAAGCTGAGTCTGTTTTCTCTGCAAGAGCAGTAAGTGCTTTTAGTCATTGAGCTGTCCCTCTAATTCCATTTCCTGTGGTTTATAATAAGTACATCGCTAATTTTATTTCTGAATGATAAGTAACCAGTTAAAGAGTTTTAATAAATGGAAATATTATTTTTATAGGGTGACAGAACACGAGAATGAAAAATAGAGTCATTAAATGACTTTAAAAAATTATTTCAAAATCTGTAAGTTCTTTTCATGCTCATAAGTGATTATTTGTAAAGGATGTAGGGTTACTTATATTTTCCTCAATAATCAATAAAAATAGGAGTTTTAATAAAATTAGAAGAGTTTGAGTTATTCTGGGCATAACTTTTACTGAGAAGTAAATGTATAGAGTTTTTCTTGAAGGAATAAAGGACTTATAATATTAATTAAAACAGGAGAATATATGTATAGGTGATGGTTCTGATGGGTGCTTTGCTCAAACCTAGCAGATGACTGTAGTGTAGTAAACTTATGACTCTGTATTAGGAAGCGAATTAACAAATATTTCTTTTAAGAAGTTGGTATTAGAAATTTGTCTTGGAGGATTCTCATAAGACAGACTTAATACTACACAAACGTACAAATGAGGGGGACTAGTCATAACATAAGCCAAAGACTTAAGTCTGGCCCTTTGCACTGTGGGTATTCTTATAGTTGTAAATGAATGTACATTATATGAAGAATGAGAATGATTTTAACCAAGTGTAAGAGAAGATGATTTAAAATATCTTCTTCTGTGGGTATTCCTCTGTGGGTGCTTGTGGCTTAAAGGCAAATCAACATCATATCCTTTACTCTCCATTTACAGATGGCTATGTCAGTCTTTGGACTTATTTTCAGATACTATTCTTTGCCAAGTGAATCTAGGCCAATACTGTCTCAAATTTTACCTGCTTCTAAATTCTATAATATTCCCCCCCCTTTTTTAAAAAAATAATTTTGTTCTAAATTCAAAAATATTCATGGGGTTTTATGATGGTGAGGAAGATTGGCTGTTCAAAAGAAAAAGTCACAGTGGATACAGGCTCACTGACAATGCTTTCTATAGCTTTAGCACTCAAGAGTTGCTTAAAGCACTGTGATTGTTTATAACTATGCAGTTTTAAAAGAATTGATAAAAGGCAAAGAAAATTAAATACATCATCTTTTAGTTGAAATTTTGCCCTCCAGGAAAACACATACTTTTCAAATTTTCTTGTTTTTAATTTTACATTTACCATCCATGTCTTTTTCTTTACTTTTATGATGGTTTCACATCTTCTTTCTTTATTACTTTAGAACTCTGCATGATTTCCTTTCTTGTCTTCAAAACCCTAAACATGCACATTTATGTGTGTTTGAAATAACCCAAACATATCTTTTCTATGTTTCAGCAAATATTTATATACATTATGGTATGATTCTGAGTTTTAAGATGGATTACACAAGATACATCTGTAGTCCTTAATTCGATTGGAGTTGAATCTAGTTGAGAATGAACATTTAGTAAGTACACTTAATTAATTATAAACACAAAGGAGACACATAGTGTTCTAGAGGGAGGAGGAATAGGATAAGGAACTCTCAGAGGGCAGACCAGGATGGTGATAATGACTGGACTGTAAAAAAAGATTAAAAATAATTTAAAAAATTAAATTAAAAAAGCAAAAGAAAAAACATTTAAATGACATTGTGAAAACATTTTGATTAATAAGTCCTTGAACATTATAACTTATTGAATAGGAGGTAGCTAATTTGTTTTCAAAATCTTTTATTAGAAGGGGAGAGTTAATATATTTTGAAAGGTCTTTCAGAAATAGAATTTCATGCTCTTTGTTTATCTTTTCATGTATTCATTTATTTCATGTATTCATACTATCATGGAAAAACTGGAAAAAAAACCCCAGTTGTTTGATAGTTGTTAATTATCTCACATAGAATATCTATATATTGGACACATGATTTTGACCATTTGTTACATTTAATCTGTACCATAAACTGTCAGCTTTTAAATTTATAAAATAGATTAATAAACTCTATCTCTATAATAAATTGCTAGTGGATGAGCAATGGTATTCATTTTGTTTTTCTGAATTGAAAGTCCAATTTCTGTCCATGGTGTTGTTTATTTTCTAGTGAGAAGTAACCTGAAACATAATGTGATAAATTCTTTATTTCAGATTTAAACAAAATGCTTTCTACTATGGCATGGTTACCTTCAGAAGACTAAATTTTCTGTTCATGAGGTGAGTTCTCCAAGGCAGTGATTCTTACCAATGCATCATATTTTATGGACAAATACTTAGCTAGAATGTGAACTAAGACATTGAATTGTTTTCTATATTGAAGGCTCTCACTGTAATCCAGAAATATTACATAGACTGGAACACTATATGACTTCCACAAGCTTCACTGTGTGGTCTATTTTTCTAAATTCTATGGGTATAATGGGCAATTTTCCCCGTTTTTGTTTCATACAGGATCAATTAATAAATAAGTATTGTGTATATTTTTGGTTCACAGCATGATTATATAATGTACTAAGTTTTATATTTTAATACATGCAATGTATATGAAGTTACATTATATGTATTAGATATATATTAAACTAATGAAAATGCTTACTTCACATACCTATTATGTGTGAGAATATTGATAATAGTCTCTCAGCAATTTCCAAGTATGCAACTCATTATTATCATTGTCCATAATCACCATGATACCATAGATCTTCAGAAAACAACCATCATGTCAATGGAGATATTGGAATTGTTTAAGCCATCAAAGTCTTGCTTCATGGCCACTCCCCACATCCTTTTTTGCCTATTCTACTACCATATTCTTTGCCGAATTCTTCAGAGTTTACATATATAGAAAATCTTTCATCATTTGTCTTCATTTGTCTCCATTTCATTTAGCACAATGTGTTCTAGGTTCATTATTGTTATTACAAGTCATAATTCCCTTCTTTTAAAGGCTATGGAATAGTCTATTCAATATGTATTTCTCTCTCTCTCTCTCTCTCTCTCTCTCTCTCTCTCTCTCTCTGTGTGTGTGTGTGTGTGTGTGTGTGTGTGTGTGTGTGCATTTTTGTTTACTGCCTAATTATCCATAAAGGAACAGTTAGGATGTTTTTATATTGGTTACTATAAATGATGTTTCAATGATCATAGACCAATGCAGGGCCATTTCTTCTAGATGAATAACTCCCCAAATGATATTGGTTCATAATTCTCTCTCTAAGTTGTCTCTTTCTATGTATCTATCTTTTCTGTATCTTTCTCCCATTCTACTTCTCTAGTTTTCCATTTTTCTTTTCTCTTTATAATCATCTCTATTTCTCTATTTTTGTTTGTTCCTTTTCCCTCTTTCTTTCTCTCTCTCTCTTTCTTTCTTTCTTTCTTTCTTTCTTTCTTTCTTTCTTTCTTCCTTCCTTCTTTCCTTCCTTCCTTCCTTCCTTCCTTTCTTTCTTCCCTTACTTCATTCCTTCCTTCCTCTTTTCTTTTTCTGACAGGGATGAAATCCTGGGCCCTATATATTGGACAACAATGGTTACAATGGTTACATACCAAGGTTTTATTTTAAAATTATTATCGAGGTGGCTATATGCTTTCTCAACCAAATATAATTATTCATATTCTCAACTTTGTTCAAGTTTCCCTTTTTGAAGACCAATTCAAATATTCTATTTTTGAACCTTTAATGAAAGCTCTTTTAACAAGTTTAAAATGTATGTGTAGTTTGTTTGGAATTTGCCATCCCCTGATAAGTAGCCATGTAAGTACTTGTTCATATATCTGTTCATCTTTATGATAAAGAGTTATTGATAAATCAAAACTAGATTTTATAACCTTGAGTTGTAACTTTTTGTGGTCGACTAATGTATCTATGGTAATGTTCAGTTTCTTGTACTGTTGTTCTTCTGGTAGCACTGAAAACAGAAGCAATGGAAGGAACAAATCACTCTGTTGTGTCAGAATTTATGTTCGTAGGACTCACCAACTCCTGGAAGATGCAAGTCCTTCTCTTTGTGTTTGTTTCAGTGTTTTATATGGGTAGCATGATGGGAAACTCCCTGATCATTTTCACGGTGGCTTCTGACCCTCACTTACATTCTCCCATGTACTTTCTGTTGGCCAATCTCTCCTTAACTGATTTAGGTGTTTCATGTGTCACTTGTCCCAAGATGATTTATGATCTATTCAGAAAGCACAAAGCCATCTCCTTTAGAGGTTGCATCACTCAAATTTTTTTCATCCATGTCATTGGTGGTGTGGAGGTGGTGCTGCTCATAGGCATGGCATATGATCGATATGTAGCCATATGTAAGCCTCTCCATTATCTGACCATTATGAGTGCAAAAATGTGCATTTTCATCTCAGTGGCTGCCTGGGTGGTTGGCCTTCTGCATTCTCTGGTTCAATTTGTTTATGTAGTAAATTTACCATTCTGTGGACCAAATATTTTGGACAGTTTTTACTGTGACCTTCCTCGGTTAATCAGACTTGCTTGTGTAGATACCAACCAATTACAATTACTGGTTTCAGCCAACAGTGGCTTCATCTCTGTAGGCTCCTTCTTCATACTGGTCATATCTTATATTGTCATAATAGTCACTGTTCAGAAACATTCCTCAAGTGGTTCCTCTAAAGCTTTGTCCACACTTTCTGCTCACATCTCTGTTGTGGTTGTGACCTTTGGTCCTATGATATTTATCTATACATGGCCTTCCCACTCCACACACCTGGATAAGTATCTTGCTATATTTGATGCAGTTGGTACTCCTTTTCTGAACCCTGTGATCTACACACTAAGGAATCAAGATATGAAGACAGGTATGAAAAGAGTGTGCAGACAGCTATTAAAATATTGGAAGATCTCTTAAATGTTTACAGTGTGAACTTCCATTATTGAGCACAGTGCATTGCTGATCAAATTCAGTGACAATTCCTTTCCCTGATAGGATTTATTTACCTATACTGATATTTCAGTGACTTTTGTCTTCTTCGAGGAGAGATTTAAATTTGTCCTAACAATGAGGAATGAAGTTTATATTTATGAAACAAAGATTACAATATTGCAGAATTCAATTAACAAAGAATAATTTTTTGTGAAGTAAACTTTTAATTGTATGGAAGATGGAAAAGTTCTTTAAATCCTAAAAGATGAGAAACATATTTTCATATTTTTCCTTTTTGCTCTGCCGTCTCTCTCTCTCTCTCTCTCTCTCTCTCTCTGAATATAAATTTCTCACATGCAGGACTTCTTGCCAGCACTTCATGGAAAATATTCAAGACATGCATCTGGATCATATTTTCATTGTGTACACTCTAGTCAATCGTTTGATTGTGTGGTTATTCAAAATATTCAGAATCTGCAAATGTATACACTTGATACTCTCCAGTTAACATTATGACAATCAAATTTATTTACATTTCATTTTTTACTGTTTTTCCATAATTTTTTCTGTTTATATTTTTATACCATATTTCAGTACAAATAATTTGCATAATATTGTTGAGATGCAAATGAAGCTATGGCATTTTTATCAGTTGTTACAGTGTATGCACTTAGGTACCTCATAGACACATTATATATGCTAACTCATTCTGACACTATGGAGCAGAAGTAGTCATGTAGTTCTTTCTTTCCCACATCCCCTTTTAATTCTTCCATGTTTCACACAAGTTGCAAGTGTATCATTATGATTATATTCACCAGGCTAGCAATCAACTGCATCATTGAATTTGGAGGCCTTGAAAGACAGTATTAAGTATCCTTGGTCTCAATCTCATGTCTATTTTTCCTTACCAGATTTTGACACCCCTAGCTTTGCATCTCGAATGAGGTTACAACCTCCCTGTGACTGTTTTATGTGTTGAAAATTAGGTAAATCTAGTTCCTATGAGTAATAATTTATTGTATATCATTCATACTTTTCTATTTCACAGATTCAACTATGAGTAAGATAGACTACATGTCTGGTAGCTTAATTATATGTGGGTTCATAGAATGCTTCATCTAAGCCACACACAAGAAGTTGCACAGAGTCTTGTTTGACCAGGGGACATATTTTATACCAAGTGAAACATAACACAAAATTCATTAGTTTACAGATGTGTGCCATGACAAGCAACTGACTTTATATGTTTAGTGACATAGTTTACTCAGTTATAATGGGAATTATAGCACCATCAAGGGTTATGTGCTCTCCAATAGAAAATAAATAAAGTCCATGATAACATGTAGAAATAGCTCCCATTTACACCACCTATTGTCTCATCCTTTTAATGAATTATAGATTTGCATGTTGATCATAGAAATCCTCAAAACACCATAAGTGAAATAAACTTCTTGTTGGTCTTGGCTTTCTTTCTAATTTTCTTGTGTCCTCATAAATCATCTCAAACTATTACATTATTTCTTTAGTATATTATCTTGTTTTACTCATTAGAGCAGTTTGTCTTCTTTCCTGGAACTTCAGTAAATTGTTAGAATACTTATAGAACAGTGAATAGAAAATGAGTCCATATGCAATTATAAAGGCAAATGCACATATTATAAATGCAAAGGCTAAGAAAGACCTAGAAAAGAAATACTTCATGATGCTGTCTGAAGGAACATAGGAAGAGGCTTCAAATTGGGGGCCACAATAAAAAGGTGTTTGAATTGATTTGTGATGAAGTTTTAAAATGAGAATAGGAGATCAAGAAAACAATGCCTTCTAAACACATTAGGACCGATACACATATGAACTTACAAAGACTGGCAGCATGCACAGTGCCTGACACAGGTCTGGGCCAGATGGAGCACTGAGAAGGGAAATGGAAACAGCACTCACCCTTAATTCAGAAGCTATCTCCAGTTGATAACAACTCACAAATGAAAAGCTAGTTTTTTCTGTGCGAGTCTCACTGGGTATATAAACCACGCATAAGGTCAGATCTCATGTTCAGCAGTAAATTGCCAATACAAAATGAATTCAATGACATTTTTGATTGTTCTTTGTCTTATAATGTTTGTCAGAGCTTTTTTGATTCTTTGCTTTTAAATAAAACCTTATAAGTCCGGTGTTTCTCTCTCCCTCCCTCCCTGCCTCCCTCCCTCCTCTCTCTCTCTCTCTCTCTCTCTCTCTCTCTCTCTCTCTCTCTCTCTCTGTGTGTGTGTGTGTGTATGTATGTGTGTATGTTTGGGTGTGTATAGGTATTATTTTCTGGTTTTGTGTTTCTATGTGAATTAAGTATAAATGAATGTTTATATCTATCTATATATATATATTTGGCTATTTTCTGCTTGTTTCTTCTTTGTTTTGATTTTACATAGTATCATTACATGCTTGTTTGTGTTCTAATGAGAGTGGAAAAATGTATGGATCTGGTTTGTTGGGAACTGGGGAAGATTTGAGAGGATTTGGGGATGGTGAAATTGTAATGAGAATATGTTGTATGGAAAAAATATTTTCAGATAAATTAAAAAGAGAATAAATTCATGATACATTGTGTATTTTAAAAAAATATTTTAAAACTGTAAAATGTTTCTGAATGATCATGTTGCTATCAAGTATGCTGTAAATAATCATAGTATGGAGGATTATAATTTTTCAGTATATCACTAACCTTGAAAATGAGAATGTTTTAAAATTTATTTTTATTGAATATTTTCTTTATTTACATTTCAAATGTTATCCCCTTTCCAGGTTTCCCCCTGGAAAGCCCCTATCCCATCCACCCTCCCCCTACCTCAGTGAGGGTACTCCCTCATCCACCCACCAACTCTTGCCTTCCTGCCCCAGCATGCTCCTACACAGGGGCATCAACCCTTCAGAGGGCCAAGGGCCTTTTCTTCCACTGATGCTCGTCAAGCCATCCTCTGCTACATATGCAGCTGGAGCCATGGGTCCCTGTATGTGTACTCTTTGGTTGGTGGTTTAGTTCCTGGGAACTCTGGGTGGGTCTGATTGTTTGATATTGTTGTTCTCCTATGGGGTTGCAAAACACTCCAGCTCCTTCAGTCCCTTCACTAGCTCTTCCATTGAGGACCCTGTAGTCAGTCCAATGGTTGGCTGTGAGCATCTGACTTTCTATATTTTTCAGACTCAGGCAGAGCCTCTCAGTAGACAGCTATATCAAGCTGCTGTCAGAAAACACTTCTTGGCATCCAGAATAGTATTGGGGTTTGGTGACTGTATATGGAATGGATCCCCAAGTAGGACAGTCTCTGGATAGCCTTTCCTCCAGTTTCTGCTCCATGCATTGTCTCCTCCCTTGGGTATTTTGTTCCCCATTTTAAGACAGAGCAAACAATCCATCTTTTGTGATTGGGTACCTCACTCAGGATGACATTCTCCAGTTCCACTCACTTGCCTAAGAATTTTATGGATTCATTGTTTTTTTTTTTTTCGTTCTTTAATAGATTTTATTTATTTATCATTTTTTCTTTTTTTTGACTTTTTTATTTTCTATATTCTTTGTTTACATTCCAAAGGCTTTCCCCTTTCCCAGTTCCCCCCCACCATATGTCCCATAAGTCCTCTCTCCCCCCAACTATTCCCCAATCACACCCCCCCATCATTTCACTGTTCTGGATCTACAAAACTGGGTCCAATCTTTTCAGGCCCAGAGTCCTCTCCTTTCTTCTTGGGAATCATTTGACTTGCTAATTGTGCCTTGAGTATTTAGGGCTTCTGGGCTCATAATATCCACTTATCAGTGATTGCATTTCATGTGTATTCTTTTGTGATTGGGTTAACTCACTCAGGATGATATTTTCCAGATCTAACCATTTATCTACAAATTGCGTGAATTCATTATTTTTAATTGCTGAGTAGTATTCCATTGTATAAATATACCGCATTTTCTGTATCCATTCCTCCTTTGAGGTATATCTGGGCTCCTTCCAATTTCTGGCTATTATAAACAAGGATGCTATGAACATAGTGGAGCATGTGTCTTTATTGTATGCAGGGGAATCCTCTGGGTATATATGCCCAGGAGTGGTATGCCAGGGTCCTCTGGAAGTGACATGCCCAATTTTCTGAGGAACCGCCAAACTGATTTCCAGAGTGCTTTTACCATTTTCAAACCCACCAACAGTGGAAGAGTGTTCCTTTTTCTCCACATCCTCACCAGCACTTGTTGTCTCTTGAGTTTTTTATCTTAGCCATTCTGACTAGTGTGAGGTGGAATCTCAGGGTTGTTTTGATTTGCATTTCCCTGATGACTAATGATGTTGAACATCTCTTAAGGTGTATTTTGGCCATCCGAATTTCTTCTGGTGAAAATTCTTTGTTTAGCTCTGTACCCCATTTTTTGATAGGGTTATTTGTTTTTTTTTGGTCTAACTTCTTGAGTTCTTTGTATATATTGTATATTAGCCCTCTGTCGGATGTGGGGTTGGTGAAGATCTTTTCCCACTTTGTTGGTTGCCATTTTGTCCTTCTGACAGTGTCCTTTGCCTTGCAGAAACTTTGTAATTTTATGAGGTCCCATTTGTCAATTCTTGATCTTAGAGCATAAGCTATTGGTGTTCTGTTCAGGAACTTTCCCCCAGTGCCCATGTTCTCCAGGGTCTTCCCAAGTTTCTTTTCTATTAGTTTCAGTGTGTCTGGTTTTATGTGGAGGTCCTTGATCCACTTGGAGTTGATCTTAGTGCAAGGAGATAAGAGTGGGTCGATTCGCATTCTTCTGCATGTTGACCTCCCGACATTTTTGAAATTTTTTTTTTTTTATATTTGAGATGTTATCTTCTTTTGGGTTTGATGAGAGGAGGTTTCTATCTTGCTTCTTCCCTGGTGTAATTCCTTCCTTGTGTTGGTGTTTTTCCCTTATTATCCTTTGTAGGGCTGGATTTGTGGAAAGATAACGTGCAAATTTGGTTTTTTTCATGGAATACCTTGATGTCTCCATCTATGGCGATTGAGAATTTTGCTGGGTAAAGTAGTTTTGGCTGAAATTTGTGTTCTCTTAGAGTTTGCATGATATCTGCCCAGAATCTTCTAGCTTTCATGGTCTCAGGTGAAAAGTCTGGTGTTATTCTGATAGGTCTTCCTTTATATGTTTCTTGGCCTTTTTCTCTTGCTGCCTTTAATATTCTTTCTTTGTTTAGTACATTTGGGGTTTTGATTATTATGTGATGGGATGTATTTCTGTTCTGGTCCAGTCTGTTTGGAGTTCTGTAGGCTTCTTGTATATTCATGGGCATCTCTCTCTTTAGGTTGGGGAAATTTTCTTCCATAATTTTGTAGAAGATATTTGCTGGCCCTTTAACTTGTAAATCTTCACTCTCATCTATACCTATAATCCTTAGGTTTGGTCTTCTCATTGTGTCCTGGATTTCCTGGATGTTTTTTGTTACAACCTTTTTGCATTTAGTATTTTCTTGGAGTGTTGGATCAATGGTTCCTATGGTATCTTCGGCTTCTGCGATTCTGTCTTCTATCTCTTGTATTCTATTGTTGATATTTGCATCTATGGCCCCTGATTTCTTCCCAAAGTTTTCTTTCTCCAATGTTGTCTCCCACTGTGATTTCTTAGTTGTTTCTACTTCTGTTTTTAGAACCTGGATGGATATGCTCAGATCTTTCGCTTGCTTGATTGTGTTTTCATGTATTTCTTTAAGAGATTTTTGTGTTTACTCTTTCATAGCTTCTACTTGTTGACCCACGTTCTTCTGTATATCTTTAAATGATTTTTGTGTTTCCTCCTTATTGGCTTCTTTTTTTGATCCATATTCTCCTGAATTTCTTGAAGTGATTTTTGTATGTGCCTTGTAAAGGCTTCTATCTTTTGATCCATTTTCTCCTGTATATCTTTAAGAGATTCATCTATGTATTCTGCTACCAGCATCCTGACCAGAGATTTTAGATCCAAGTCTTGTTTTTCTGGTGTGTTGGGGTATCCAGGGCTTCCTGTTGTTGGCGAACTGGGTTCAGATGCTGTCATGCTGCCTTTATTTCTGTTAGTAACGTTCCTTTGTTTTGCTTTTGCCATCTGGTTATCTCTGCTATTAGTTGGCCTTGTTGTCACTGGTTGGTGTTTGAACCTCCCGCGAGGCTGTGCTCACCTGTTGTTTCACTACTGGAGATTATGCTGCAAGATAGAGACTGCCTCTGTGAGTGCTGAGGGGACCTCAGGGAGGGTGGTTCCCAACCGAGTTGGTGCAAGGCCAGAGGGTGTGGAGATATCTCTCCAGCTGCTGCCCATGTCTTGGTTAGTGGGGTGAGCCTGGAGAATCCTCCCAAGTGATGGTAGCCCCTGATTGAATCTGTCTACCTGGGCCTCTCTAGCAGTGTCCTGGTAGCAATATGGAGACCTACCGTGGCAGCTGCTGTAAGGGACCGCGGACAGGCTGCTCCCAGCTGCCTTGGTGCAAGGCCGGAGGGCATGGAGAAGTCCCTCAGAGCCTCCACCCTGGCCCTGCCTGATGGCAAGAGCCTGGCGGATCCACCTGCGTGATGGTAGCCCCAGCTGGACTCTGTCTACTTGGCCTCTCTAGCTGTGTCTTGGTAGCAATATGGAAACATACCGCGCACCGCTCGGATTCATTGTTTTTAATAGCTAAATAGTATTCCATAGTGTAAATATACCACATTTTCTGTATTCATTCATCTCTTGAAGGATATTTGGGTTCTTTCCCGCTTCTGGCTATTATACTTCAGGCTGCTATGTACATAGTGGAGCATGTGTCATTGTTATCAAAACAACTCTGAGATTCTACTTCACACCAGTCAGAATGGCTAAGATCAAAAACTCAGGTGACTGCAGATTCTGGTGAGGATGTGGAGAAAGAGTAACACTCCTCCATTGTTAGTGGGATTGTAGGCTTGCACAACCACTCAGACAATTCAGTCTGGCAGTTCCTCAGAAAATTGGACTAGTGTTCCCTGAAGACCCAGCTATAGCACTCGTGGACAAATGATGCACCAACATATTTTTTTTTCATTTATTTTATTTACATCCTGCTAACTGGCCCCTCCCTGTAACTCTCTCCTACAACCATTTCCCCACTCCCCATTCCCTTCTCCTCTGAGTGGGCTCCCCTTGGGTATCTCTTCACCCTGGCACTTCAAGTCTCTTTGAGGCTAGGCGTTTCCTCTCCCATTGAGGTCATACAAGGCAGTCTACCTAGACTATATCCCACTTACAGGGATATCATCTGCTCCAGTTGTTCAGGATCCACATGAAGAACAGGGCACACATCTGCTACATATGTGCAGGGAAGTCTAGGTCCAGCCTGTGTATATTATTTTGTTGGTGGCTCAGACTCTGAGAGCTCAAGTGACCAGGTTATTTGACATGGTAGATCTTCCTCTGGATTCCTCCTTCTTCCTCCTATTCTTCCTTAAGAGTCCCCAAGCTCCATCTATTGACTGGCCATGGGTGTCTGTATCTGTCTGAGTCAGCTTCTGTCTCGTCATATTCCTGTCTGCATGTATAACAGAGTATCATTAATTGTGTTAGGGACTGGAGTTTGCCCATGGAATGGGTCTCAAGTTGGGCCAGTTATTGGTTGACTATTTCATCAGTTTCTGCTCCCTCCCCTGTGCCTGTATTCCTTGTAGATATGATACATTTTGGTTGAATGCTTTGTGTATAGGTTGTTCTCTCTATTGTTCCACTGGAGTTTCTGCCGAGCTATAGGAGGTGACCTCTAGAGGTTCCATATCCCCAATGTAGTGAGTCATAGCTAAGTTCACCCCTTTGATTTTTGGGTACCTTTCTTATCCCAGTTCTCTGGCTCATCCTGGAATGACCCCCCACCTCCTCACTCCTGTCTGTTGCAGATTTCCATTCATTTTCATGGCCATCTAGCCATTTCTTCTGCCCTTCCTCACACTTCATCCTGAATTCCCCATTTCCCTCCCCATCCACCTCTCAGATCTCTTCCTCCATCTGCCTCTTATATCTATTTTATTCTCTCTTCTAGGTGAGATTTAACTTGCTTGGGCATTCCTTTTTGCTTAGCTTTTTTGGGTGGGTAAGTATATCATTTTACCTGCATTTTATGGCTATTATCTACTTATAAGTGAGTACATACCATGAATGTCCTTTTGGGACTGTTTTACCTGACTAAGGATGCTATTCCCATATTCCTCATATTTGCATGAAAATTCAAGTTATTTTTGTTTTTAATAACTTATTATATTGTATAGATATACCACATTTTCTTTATTCTTCAGTTGAGGGACATCTAAGTTGTTTCTAGTTTTTGACTATTATGAATAAAGCTGCTATGAACATTGTTGAGCAAGTGTCTTTGTGAGATGTTGGAGCATATTTTCAGTTTATGCCCAGGACTGGTATAGCTGGGTCTTGAAGTAGACCATCTGCTCCAGTTGTTCAGGATCTACAAGGATACCAGGCCACACATGTGCTACATTTTATGGCTATTCCCAGTTTTATGGAAAAATGCCAAGTTGATTTCCAAAGTGGATGTCCAAGTTTGCACTCCCATCAACAGTGGAGGTGTTTTTCTTTTGTACCTTATCCTTGTAGCATGTGCTATGTCTTCAGTTTTTGATATTAGCCATTCCGATGAGTATAAAATAGAACCTCATAGTTGTTTTGAGTTGCATATCCCTGATGACTAAGGACTTTGAACATTTCTTTAAGGGCCAAAGCAAATGGTTCTCTTGAGAAAATGTCCCTGAACCATAAGTTTCTTCTAAACTACATGTTGGCAGTATCTCTTGGTCATTGGTCTCTTGAGGTATGTATAACTGTCTTCTTATTTGTTTATGGCAAGATATATGATACTTTATGTTAGAGAGCACAGGATACCTGAGTCTGTAAAGATACTGTTCTTTTCATTCAGGTAAAAATGTTTGGATATGTAGCACTTGAGACATAGAAGAGTGGCTTTATTTATGCACATGGTGCTTTTGGTGGAATTGCTATGAACATGATTGTATCATAAAGTTTACAAGGGAGTTTAGCAGAAAAGAAAGCATCCAAAAATAAAAGAATTGAGTATCATAGGAGAGTCATTGTAAAACTATAGTTAATGTCATATTGGGAAAGTCTTGCAGGCTTTTAAAGATTGAAGTACTTTGTATCTGGGGAACAAAGACATTGGAAATAACTTTATAATGTCTTGGATTAATCAGATATTACAGTTAAATATTCTAGAAGTAATTTCATAAATTATCTTAACTTTTACCACTGGGTAAATAAGCAAACATTTAATGATACATAATATAAGTCACAAATATTGTATGTTTTTAATTCATTAGTTTTCAAAAGTGATAGGTACAAACTGGTGGTCTTATAAAATAGAATAAAACTCCCTAGGGACTTACTTGTCAATTGTGCTCTATGGAAACATAAGACACCTGAGCAGAAATAAAAGTTGACATGGGAATCAAAATACTCAACATGACTGAGCTTCTTCACACTACTGGACAACTTTATTTTATGTACATACTTTAATAGTTTAAATTATATAGAGTTATTTATGTTTAGCATAAAAGTAAAAATAAAGGTGTTTTGGAATTAACAAGAGAGACTTTTGTTTTGCTTCTGTTTAAAGAAGGTTTCTGAAAAATTGGAAGCTAAAAACTACAAAATGTTTGAGCTAGGAAGATCACTGAACTTGCCTTGCATATAGATAGAGAAGGGAAAGGAAGAGTATAGATCATTTTTTACTGTCTTCAATCTTTGTTGTTTTTTTTTAAATAGAAAATATTTAAATTTATTTTGTTCAAGTTTATTATTTGGAAACAAAATATATTTTTCAATACATCTTTTAAAATATGAAGAAAGAAAATCAATTACTTAAACCACAAGTTTTTGTCCATGTTGCCAGATGCGATGGTATGACTCTTAGGAGGTATGGTCCTGTTGGAGTAAGTTTAGCCTTGTTTGAGGAAGTATATCACTGTGGGGGTGGGCTTTGAGACCCTCCTTCTAGACACATGGAAGCCAGTTTTCTCTTGTGTGCCTTCCAAACAAGATGTAGAACTCTCGGCTCCTCTAGTGCCATGCCTGCCAGCATATTGCCATTCTACCTGCTTTGATGATAATGGACTGAACATCGGAACCTGTAATCTAGCCTCAATTAATATGTGTGTATATAAGAAATGAGTCTTTGTTGGTTTCTATCCATTTAACTCAAATCTTTATTTTAAAATAAGTATAAAATTTGCTCTTTATGATGATTGAAGCCTGGAAATCTCTTTAGGAAGATTTCTGAATTCTGTGTAAACCAAGGTAAAGGCTTTAGTAACACTGTACTCTGGCATCTCCTCTAGAAACCTTTGAAAGACTGTTCCTCCTGATTCTAATTGGAAATTGATGTTTTGTGTAATGTTTTAAAATATTTACTGTCAAACTGTATGGGTTTCTATTTTTGATATTTGAATATGTTCTAGAGGTACATCTTATTCTACTTTCAACGTCATTAAAAATATCTCAAAAATAAAGACAAAATTGGATGGTCCAAAAAATAAAAATTAAAAAAAATTTCAATTCGGTTTGAATGGTGTGAATTGGCCACCTATTCACAGATAAATTTCCAACTGAGACTCAGTCAGAATTAGTTCCACGAACTTTAGCACTTGAGAAGAACCCAGGATGTAGCATAATTTGTTATTTCTGAAGACTTGGACCAGAAGCATTTCAAATCACATTTCATAAATTATTTTACTTAGTGTAGATAAAATACTTTCCCTTTTTCATGGTTATATACATTTCAATATACATTTCACAATTATACAGCTCTTAATTTTTCTTTTGCTTTCCTTTTTGTCATTTTCCTATTCTTCCCCTTTCCCCAATTCTCCTTCCATTTCTCATCTCATATTTCCTGTAACTTCTGAACTTCCATAATCTCTTTTACCTGTCTTCTTTGGTTTTACATTCATAAATATTTTAATGTGGCTTTTCATAATTCAAGTCCATTTTCTTTTCTTCAGCAAGGATTAATTTGTTCCTGTTTTATGTCTGCTGTAATTCTGTATTTTGAGAGTTTGATAAGTATACACACTCAGTCCTTTCCTTTGTCGAGTTGTCTCATTTAAGGAAAATTTAATCAGTGAATTACATCAATAGTAGGCACTATTAGCATATACATACATATATATATATATATATATAATTTATTATTGAAAGTTTCTAATTTTTCCACTAAAACAATATGAATAGTATAACCTATTATTGGCTAAAACGATTGAAATAAATTTTAAAGTATATATATATATATATTATTTACAGTTTTGATGTCCTATTCTTACTGATAATATTTTTCTTTTATTTATTAATTTTTAAAATCTTTTGGATGCTATCAAAAGTAAATTAAAGAAATATTAACATTCATTTAATATTTATGCATAGAATATATATACAACAAATACATTATTACAATTTCAGTTGCTTCACCATAAATCTTTTTTTTTTTTTTTGGATTTTGTTTTTTTCCGAGACAGGGTTTCTCTGTATAGCCCTGGCTGTCCTGGAACTCAAATTTCTAGACCAGGCTGGCCTCGAACTCAAAAATCCTCCTGCCTCTGCCTCCCAGAGTGCTGTGATTACAGGAGTACGCCACCACCACCCGGTAGCCTGCTTCACCATAAATCTTAAGAGAAAAAGCAAAGTATTTTAAGTCTATTTGACTAGTAATCTGAAGCTCATAGGTCTAAGTCTTCTGGGTAATTTGAACCTAATGACCATATTCTGTTTATTCTGTCATGTTGCTTGTATCCCTAGATACAAGAATACAAGTTGATCTGCAATAGAGTGTGATAAATCCTTGTGTCAGGGAATTGAACAAAAATACTTTCTATGACATCAGTGTACTTTTCAGAGGTTTTACCTGGAAGATTATGAACTGGATAATCCAGGGCAGTGGTTCTCACAGAATCCTAGTGCTTCATGCACTGACACTGTGTTTGAATGCATATGCAGACATTTGAATTTGCTATAGTGGAAATATCTGGATAAATTTTGAAACACCTGCTATTTCTGTGTCTAGTATGATAAAAATTGCAATCTGACAGTTCACAGACTCACGTCACTCTGTGGCCTGTCTACTATTTCATAAGGAGCATCACTATATCACATGTAGAAAGCAGTGAGATATTAAATTCTGAAACATTGCATAGAATAGAACCATCAGTTATAACCACTTACTTTTCTGTGTAGTCACTTTATTAAAGATCTATGGGCATATTCTTTCTTCTCTTTTAATTTTAGTAAGTTATAGTTAACAAATATATATTATGTGACATTTCAATAAATATTTATAAAATGAAATAATTAAATCAGGTTTGACATTTATATAACCTTGCATGCTTATTTATTGTAAAATAATTTGAATTTCTACCCTGTTTTTTCCAGTGTGCAATGTGCTGTTATTAACTATACTCAAAATATTGTAAAACAAATCCTCAAAAAATAATGATGCTATCTTTCTGTATATATTTTTTGACCAACATCTTCTCATTCTGTCTTCACAACCCATTTCTTTTATTTTATGTTCTACCAATGTGTTCTCTGATTCTATGACTATGATTTCAGATTCATGACATTATTATGACATTATTATAATATGCAGAATTCCCTTTTTAAGTGTTGAGTAACATTTCAAGGTTTGTGTGTGTGTCATTATGATTTCATTAGTGCACACAGGTTGCTTTTATATGTTGGTTTCTTGCAAATTATGCTGAAATAAAAATTGAGAGATAATTATTCAATATAATTATTTAATTTCTCCTGTATAAATATCCCCAAAAGTAATACTGCTAGATCCTCCTAGATTTTAAGTTCCTTTTCTTTTTGATTTTGTTTTTGTCCATTATTTACTTCTTCCAACACCTGTCAATAGCTCATAGTTCCTCAGGTAGGGACGGGACTTCATGAACACTTCTTTCTATGTTGAAGTTTAGTATGACTCGAACTTTTGCAGGTCTTGTGCTTGTGTCTCTTCTTTGTGAGTGTGAATGCACATGTGCAACTGCCATTCTGTGTCTGGAAAGCACCATTTACTTATACTTATTCACCATCTCTAGCTTTAAAAAATTTTCTGCCCCTATTCTACAATAATTCTAGAGCCATAAGGGGAGGAGTATGATACAGATATGTACTTTTAAGGCTGAAAATTCTCCAATCTTTTATTGCCTTTACCTTGGTCAGTTGTGGATCTCTTTCTTAATTGACATTTACTGTAAAACTTAGCTTCCATGATGAGGATTCAGAGATGCATCATCTATAACAACAAGTCATTAGAAGACTTTTTTATACTGTGTCAATTTAACAAGGTAATAGTAGTTGATTATCCCCTCAAATTGTGACCTTTATCATCACTACTTCTTAGCCCTGTTTCAACTTAGAAAAATCAACCTAAAATTCTTATGGAAGTTTCACCCTTTCATAGCACTGGAAGGTGTTATGCATAGTACTCAATGAGAAAAACTGTCATAAACCTTGTTCTATTTAGAGTTCTTGATAATACTACTTTCAAGAAGTGTGAAGTGCTGTTTCGGCATTAGTGAAATTTATACTTCTCTGTTAATTAATCATGTCCAGAACTTGTTCAGATATCTGTTGGTCTTTAGGTTGGTTGGGACATCAAAGTACAAATGGGATTTCATACATCTCAGATTTCCCCTTCTATTCTATTAATATGATTATCATACTTTACAGTTTTTCCTGATTCTCCTTTAGGGACTATTGATAACAAAGCCAATGAAGAGAGTGAATCATTCTGTGACATTGGAGTTTGTGTTCCTGGGACTCACAAACTCCTGGGATATCCAACTGCTGCTCTTTCTGGTATCCTCGATGTTGTATGTGGCAAGCATGATGGGAAACTGTCTCATAATTTTCACTGTGGCTTCTGATCCTCATCTACATTCACCTATGTACTTTCTTCTGTCCAACCTCTCCTTCATTGATGTAGGTATTTCTTCTGCCACTTCACCCAAGATGATTTTTGACTTATTCAAAAAGCACAAAGTCATCTCCTTTAGAGGTTGTATTATTCAACTATTCTTCATCCATGCAATTGGGGGTGTGGAGATGGTGCTACTCATAGCCATGGCCTTTGATAGATATGTGGCCATATGTAAGCCTCTTCATTATCTGACCATGATGAGCCCCCAGATGTGCATCTTCTTTTTAATTACTGCCTGGGTAGTTGGTCTTATACACTCTGTGATACAACTGGTTTTTATAGTAAATTTACCTCTATGTGGTCACCTATTGGACAGCTTCTACTGTGACCTTCCTCAATTCATTAAACTTGCTTGCATAAACACAAATAGACTGGAATTACTCATCACAATCAGTAGTGGATTTATGTCTGTGGGTTCCTTCTTCATACTGATCATTTCCTATATTGTCATCATATTTACTGTTCTGAAATACTCTTCAAGTGGTTCCTACAAAGCTCTGTCTACACTTTCAACTCATGTGACTGTAGTGGTCTTATTCTTTGGTCCTGCCATATTTTTCTATACATGGCCTTCTTCTACACACCTGGATAAGTTTCTGGCCCTATTTGATGCAGTTGTTACTCCTTTTTTGAACCCTGTGGTCTACACATTGAGGAATCAAGATATGAAGATGGCAATGAGGAGAGTATTAAGACATCTAATGGGCTGTAGACAAATCTCTTGAATAACTACATTGTGAAGAGTATTAATTAAGCATGGAAATTAATGGTTGGCCAATCTCTGAAAAAACCTGTGTTTGCATATATATGTGTATATAAATATACACATATATGTAATACACATATATACATATCTACCATTTTGTATGGTACTTATTAGAAAAGGACAATGCTTCCAAATAAAGACAAAAGTTTCATGTATTTATAGTGCAAAGGCTATATTAATCAGGAACTTTAATTCTTAAGGATTAGCATTAGTTTGAAACAAACTCTCAGATATATGGAAAAGGAAATGTTTCTTTAAGACTTTCAGAACATGGAAAAATTCTCATTTTTAGTAGAAAATACTTTCGTGAACTGTAATTTCTGACTATATTTCATGGAACATTTATCTTGGAACACTGAAATAAGTGATTTTCATGTATGTAAAATTGCATACACTCTTTTCCAACTTGAGGAAATTTCTTGTATTGGAAGGCTAGAGCTTTCAGAAAATCCATGGGAGTATAAAGTGTGCAAGTAGAAGTTTTGTGAAATATGTGTGGAAGAGCAAGAAGAAGCCAACAAATATACTGACATTTTTCTCTTTCAGAACAATTTACTACTCAAATCCATTCAATTTTCATTTGTCTTGTATATATACTTTCTGTTACTATAGAAATAATTTATTGTTTTAGGATTTCATACATGACTATAGTTTTTATATCATTTTTTATTTCCCTCTTGCCATTTTAACTCCTCTGATGTCCTTTCCCAGTCTGTCTCAAATTCAAGACTGCTTCTTTATTTTATTTTATTTTTTTAGATTTTTGTTTTAGTTATTTATTGTGTATATATGAATACACTGTAGCTGTCCTCAAGCACACCAGAAGAGGGCATCAGATCCCATTACAGATGGTTGTTAGCCACCATGTGGTTGCTGGGAACTGAACTCAAGACCTCTGAAAGAGCAGTCAGTGCTCTTAACCATTGAACCATCTCTCCAGCCCCTGCTTCTTTAATTATTACTACTCTTTGCACACACACACACACACACACACACACACACACACAAATTGCTTTCTGAGTCCACTTAGTATTACAAATATGTGCATGTGTTTATGCCTAACCACATGGGATTGGACAACTTATTAGAGATGTCATTCCTTGTGAAAACTGATGCATACTCTCCTCAGAATACATTGATTTCCTATAGTAGAATGGCTGTAATAGGTTCTCTTCTAGAATTGAATGAAGTCTACAGGTATAGGTAGTTTTCTAGGTTTACAGTATCAGCCACGGATTTTCTCATGTTGGGTCCAGCTACACAGCTATTGGTTATTTTTCAGGTGGAAATGTCATTCTTGCACAATTGGGTTTATCTTGCCAGGTTGGTCATTGTTATAGTTTTTAGAATTTAGACCTGGGAAAGACTATTCATTGCTCTTCTCTGAATAGCACTTTTAGATATTATGGAATAACTGAATAGAGATAGAGAAGAGATCACATTTCTTTTTTTTTTAATTTTTATTTTCTATATTCTATGTTTACATTCCAAAGGCTTTCCTCTTTCCCAGTTCCCCCCCTCCTTATGTCCCATAATTCCTCTCCCCCCCAACTATTCCCCAATCATTCCCCCTCCCCCCACGGTTTCTCTACAAAACTGGATCCAATCTTTACAGGCCCAGGGTCCTCTCCTTTCTACTTGGGAATCATTTGACTTGCTAATTGTGCCTTGAGTATTTAGAGCTTCTGGGCTCATTAATATCCACTTATCAGTGATTGCATTTCATGTGTATTCTTTTGTGACAGGGTTAGCTCACTCAGGATGATATTTTCCAGGTCTAACCATTTACCTACAAATTGCATGAATTCATTACTTTTAATTCCTGAGTAGTATTCCATTGTATAAATATACCACATTTTCTGTATCCATTCCTCCTTTGAGGGATATTTGGGCTCCTTCCAATTTCTGGCTATTATAAACAAGGCTGCTATAAACATAGTGGAGCATGTGTCTTTGTATGCAGGGGAATCCTCTGGGTATATGCCCAGGAGTGGTATGCCAGGGTCCTCTGGAAGGGACATGCCCAATTTTCTGAGGAACCGCCACACTGATTTCCAGAGTGGTTTTACCATTTTGCAATCCCACCAACAGTGGAGGAGTGTTCCTCTTTCTCCACATCCTTGCCAGCACTTGTTGTCTCTTGAGTTTTTAATCTTAGCCATTCTGACTGGTGTGAGGTGGAATCTCAGGGTTGTTTTGATTTGCATTTCGCTGATGACTAATGATGTTGAACGTCTCTTAAGGTGTTTTTCGGCCATCTGAATTTCTTCTGGTGAAAATTCTTTGTTTAGCTCTGTACCCCATTTTTTGATAGGGTTATTTGGTTCTTTGGAGATCACATTTCTTAAAGCAACAGAGAAGGAGTAATGCTATCCCTGCTTATTGCCATAATAATGATGTCATTATGAGTCCCAGACACATAGCTTCAAATGTTGACTTTCACCCTCCTTTGTGTTCCTACATTGATATCACCAAAATTTAGATTATATTTTTATATAAATAAAATATATCAATTTAAAAAATGTAGAAATATGAATGATAATTGTGATATGGCTTAGTGGGTAATCTATTAGATGCATAAGTGTGAGGAATGGACATTTTTAATGCTTTGTTATGCTTGCAGACAGGAGCCTAGCATAAGTGTCCTCTCAGAGGCTCTGCCCAGCAGCTGACTGAAACAGATGTAGAGACCCACAGCCAGACATTGGAAGTTGCTCTGGGACTCTTAAGGAAGAGTTTGGGGAAAGATTGACAGTCTCAGAGGAGAGAAGAACTCTACAGGAAGACAGAGTCAACTAACCTGAACCCTTGGAAGCTCTTAGAGTCTGAGCTTTTGACCAAAGATCATACATGGGCTGGACCTAGGCCTTCCCACACATATGTAGTAGATATGCATATCAGTCTTATGGCTCTTTCAACAAATGGAACAGGGGCTGTCAACAAAGCTGTTGCCTGTCTGTGGATGCCAGTCCCCTATTTTACCTGCCTTGTCATGCCTCAGTAAGCTAGGTTGTACCTAGCCCTGCAGAGACTTGATATGCCAGGGTAGGTGGATACCCTATTCTCCCAAGGAGAAAGGGAGGGAGGATGGGTGAACTAGGGGTGGTGGAGGATGGGGTAGTGATCTGGCAAAATGAACAAATAAAAAAAATTAATGGGAAAGTTTTTTATTTAAAAGAACCAAACAAGCAGAAGGAAAAAGACACAAGAAAAGTACATGAACCAGATATAGATACAAAGGTCTACTCATTTGCACACTCAGAAATTCTATAAAACCACTAAATGGAAGCCATGATATACATACACAGAAGGCCTATAGAATAAAATGAGAAAAAAATAATGGAAAAGAAGCCCTGACATGACTTTATGAGACAAGGAACCTCCAGTGATGCCACTGAATTCATTTTCTGTTGGCCATCTACTGCAGTTCTCCAGTAAGACACCCTTGGAGAAAAATAAATTTTCATTTGCAAGTGGTTATCAATTGAAGACAGTCTCTGGGTCACAGACAGGGGCATGCGTTCACTTCTCCTTTCAGCTCTAGGACCCATCTGGTTCAGACCAGGGCAGGCTCTGTGCATTCTACTCAGTGTCTGTGTGTTCATATGCGATCTGGTCGTGTTGATTTAGAGGGCCTTGCTTTCCCTTTTGTCCTGCTTACCTCCTCCCAAATTTGCTTTGTCCTTTCTTCTGAGAAGGATAAATCAGTCAACCTGGGGCAGGTTCTAAATCAAGATGATCTTATCTCAAGAATCAGAGCATTTCATGGTCTTTCAGGATCTTTAGTATCATGTCTGTTGGTATCTGTATTTTTTCCCTTGTGCTACAGTAGAAAGCTTCTCTCATGACAGCCAATAAATACTTAAGAAAGATGACATTGAAAAATGACAGTCACTTTAATAAGTTGGGCAAAATTAGATATGTTCATGTAGAATAATTAAAGTTGACTTTCAACTCTCATCTTGTAAAAATCAAAACAAAACAAAACAAAACAATACTTAAAATTGATCAAAGATCTCAATATGAGACACTAATCTCAGAAATGGAAAGCATGGTGAAATGATCACAATGTTTATTCATTGCCCAAATTTCTGAACCTACAAAATGAGAAACAGTCTTTTCCAGCTATCCATTTAAAATCAAATTCTTGTCTTGCACACATAAAGAATAAAAAATTAACCACCGAACATATTCATAATCCTGTAATAAATGGGGTAATGATTCAAGATGACTTTCTTTTTTCTCATTAATCTATGTATTTATTCACTTGACATTCCCATCGAACTCGCCCTTTCTTTCCATCACCCTCCAGCCCCTGCCACAAAGCCCTTTCCCTTATTCCTTCTTTCCCTTATTCTCAGAGAAGGGTGAGATTCCCCTCTGGGTACCAACCTACCCTCACATCTCAAGTCACTGCAGGTGTAGATACATCATCTCCCACTGAGGCCAGCAAAGATAGCGCAGTAAGGGGCATAGGATCTACAAGGAGATAACAGTCAGATTAAGGTTCTGTTCCTGTTTTGGGGGGACAGATAGACACGTATGAAGACTAATTGCACATCTGCTGCATATGTGTGTGGGGCCTAGGTCGAGTCCTTTTATGTTCTTAGGTTGGTGTTCAGTCTCTGAGAGCCCACAAGGGTCCAGGTTAGTTGACTCTGTTGGGATTTTTTTTTAACAATTGCTACTTTTTTTTACTTTATGTTTTTGAATATCATCTTTCATTACATTGCCAATGGTAAAACCTTTCCCGATATCAACCCTCTCCTTTTTTTCTTTATTTTCTATATTCTTTGTTTACATTCCAAAGGCTTTCCCCTTTCCACTTCTCCCCTCACCATATGTCCCATAAGTCCTCTTCCCTCCACCCATTCCCCAATAACCCCCACTTTTCTCTGTTCTGATACTCTCCTACAAATCTGGATCCAGTTTTTTCAGGACCAGGGTCCTTTCCTTTAATTGCTGAGTAGTATTCCATTGTATAAATATATCACATTTTCTGTATCTATTCCTCCTTTGAGGGACATCTGGACTCCTTCCAACTTCTGGCTATTATAAATAAGGCTGCTATGAACATAGTGGAGCATGTGCTTTTATTGTATGCAGGGGAATGCGCTGGGTATATGCCCAGGAGTGGTATGACAGGGTCCTCTGGAAGTGACATGCCAAATTTTCTGAGTAACTGCCAGACTGATTTCCAGAGTAGTTGTACCATCTTGCAATCCCACCAACAGTATAGGAATGTTCCTTTTACTCCACATCCTCGCCAGTACCTGAATGCTCTAGAAGAAAAAGAAGCTAATACACCCAAGAGGAGTAGAGGGCAGGAAACAATCAACTCATGGCAGAAATCAACTATGTAGAAACAAAAAGACCTGTACAAAGAATAAACCAATTCAGGAGCTGGATCTTTGAGAAAATAAAAAAGATAGATAATTCCTTAGCTAGTCTAACCAGAGGGCACAGAGACAGTGTCTAAATTATTAAAATCAGAAATGAAAAGGGAGACATAATAATGTAAACAGTGAAAACTCCAAAAATCTCCAGATGCTACTGCAAAGGTCTATCTATACTCAACAAAATTGGAAAATCTGGTTGAAATGGACAATTTTCTAGACAGGTACCAAGTGCAAATGTGAAATCTGGATCAGATAAACCATTGAAACAGTAACATAACCCCTATTGAAATAGGAGCATTTATTAACAGCCTTCTAAGAAAAAAAAAGCCGAGGACCAGATGGGTTTAGTGCAGAATTCTAACAGACCTTCAAAGAACACCTAATGCCAATACTCTTCAAACTATTCCACAAAATAGAAACACAAGAACACTACCCAACTTGTTCTATGAAGCCATAAGAATGCTGATGCCAAAACCAAAACCACATAAAGATTGAACAAAGAAGGAGAACTTCAGAACAATTTTCTTTACGAATATCTGTACAAAAGTCCTCAATAAAATTCTTGCCAGTCAACTCCAAGAACACATCAAAATGATTATTCACCACGACCAAGACTTTACCACAGGAATGCAGGGATGGTTCAATATATGGAAATCCATCAATGTAACCCACTACATAAATAAACTGAAAGAAAAAAAAAACAGATGATCATTTCATTAGATTCTGAATTTTTTTTGTATTTTTTTAATTTTTATTTTCTATATTCTTTGTTTACATTCCAAAGGCTTTCCCCTTTCCCAGTCCCCCCCCCCCCACCATACGTCCCATAATTCCTTTCTCCCCCAACCATTCCCCAATCATCCCCCCCACAAGATTTCTCAGTTCTGGGTCTACAAAACTGGATCCAATCTTTTCAGGCCCAGGGTCCTCTCCTTTCTTCTTCTTGGGAATCATTTGACTTGCTAATTGTGCCTTAAGTATTTAGGGCTTCTGGGCTCATTAATATCCACTTATCAGTGATTGCATTTCATGTGTATTCTTTTGTGATTGGGTTAACTCACTTAGGATGATATTTTCCAGATCTAACCATTTAACTACAAATTGCATGAATTCATTATTTTTTAATTGCTGAGTAGTATTCCATTGTATAAATATACCACATTTTCTGTATCCATTTCTCCTTTGAGGGATATTTGGGCTCCCTCCAATTTCTGGCTATTATAAACAAGGCTGCTAAAAACATAGTGGAGCATGTGTCTTTATTGTATGCAGGGGAATCCTCTGGGTATATGCCCAGGAGTGGTATGCCAGGGTCCTCTGGAAGTGACATGCCCAATTTTCTGAGGAACCGCCAAACTGATTTCCAGAGCGGTTTTACCATTTTGCAATCCCACCAACAGTGGAGGAGTGTTCCTCTTTCTCCACATCCTGGCCAGCACTTGTTGTCTCTTGAGTTTTTAATCTTAGCCATTCTGACTGGTGTGAGGTGGAATCTCAGGGTTGTTTTGATTTGCATTTCCCTGATGACTAATGAGGTTGAACATCTCTTAAGGTGTTTCTCGGTCATCCGAATTTCTTCTGGTGAAAATTCTTTGTTTAGCTCTGTACCCCATTTTTTGATAGGGTTATTTGGTTCTTTGGGGTCTAACTTCTTGAGCTCTTTGTATATATTGGATATTAGCCCTCTGTCGGATGTGGGGTTGGTGAAGATCTTTTTCCCACTTTGTTGGTTGCCGTTTTGTCCTTCTGACAGTGTCCTTTGCCTTACAGAAACTTTGTAATTTTATGAGGTCCCATTTGTCAATTCTTGATCTTAGAGCATAAGCTATTGGTGTTCTGTTCAGGAACTTTCCCCCTGTGCCCATGTCCTCCAGGGTCTTCCCCAGTGTCTTTTCTAATAGTTTCAGTGTGTCTGGTCTTATGTGGAGGTCCTTGATCCACTTGGAGTTGATCTTAGTACAAGGAGATAAGAGTGGGTTGATTCGCATTCTTCTGCATGTTGACCTCCAGTTGAACCAGCACCATTTGTTGAAAAGGCTATCTTTTTTCCACTGGATGGTTGTGGCTCCTTTATCAAAGATCAAGTGACCATAAGTCTGTGGGTTCATTTCTGGGTCTTCAATCCTATTCCATTGATCTACCTGCCTGTTGCTGTACCAATACCATGCAGTTTTTTTTTTTTTTTAACACAATTGCTCTGTAGTACTGCTTGAGGTCAGGGATATTGATTCCCCCAGAAGTCCTTTGATTGTTGAGAATAGTTTTAGGTATCCTGGGTTTTTTGTTGCTCCAGATGAATTTGAGTATTGCTCTTTCTAGATCTATGAAGAATTGAGTTGGGATTTTGATTGGGATTGCATTGAATCTGTAGATTGCTTTTGGCAAGATGGCCATTTTTACTATATTGATCCTGCCAATCCAGGAGCAAGAAATATTTTTCCATCTTTTGAGGTCTTCTTCGATTTCTTTCTTCATGGACTTGAAGTTCCTGTCATACAGATCTTTTGCTTGTTTGGTTAGAGTTACGCCAAGGCACTTTATGTTGTTTGTGGAGGGTGTTATTTCCCTAACTTCTTTCTCAGCCTGCTTGTCCTTTGAGTACAAGAAGGCTACTGATTTGCTTGAGTTAATTTTATAACCAGCCACCTTGCTGAAGTTGTTTCTTAGATGCTGAATTTTGTCAAATGCTTTTTCCTGGTCTTGGGAAGAACAGGAATTAAAGACCCATGCCTAAACATAGTAAAAGCAATGTACAGCAAAGCAGTAGCCAACATCAAACTAAATGGAGAGAAACTTGAAGTTATCCCACTAAAATCAGGTTGTAGACAAGGCTGCCCTCTCTCTCCATATTTATTTAATACAACACTTGAAGTTCCAGCAATTAGACAACAAAAGGAGGGCAAAGATACAAACTGGAATGGGAGAAGTTAAATTATCACTATATGCAGATGATATGATAGTATGCTTAAACGATCCCATAAACTCAACCAAACAACTCCTTCGACTGATAAAGAACTTCAGCAAAGTGCTGGAAATAAAATTTTTACTCAAACAAATCAGTAGCCTTTCTATACTCAAAGGATAAACAGGCTGAGAAAGAAATTAGGAAAATAATAATAGTCACAATTGTCACAAAGAATACAAAGTATTCTTTCTCCTACTCAGAGCACATTCCAAGAAGTTGTAAATTAATCAAAGGTCATAAAAAGGGAACTAATGATTTATTATAGGTTCTAGGCCAGAAGATAAAATATTCTGTCCTAGACTGGGTTTGTCTATACAAAACTTCACTAATAACTTAGTTATGGGTTTAAACTTTCAGTGACCCTGTGGAGCTGAGTCAGGTGCTGGATGTTTAGCTAGATAATTACTCCTAATGAATATGCATGTAAACATTCTCTGTTGTAAACTTCTATTTCAGTTTATGATTTGATTTTTTTGTGTGAACTTGTGATGTACTTTGCAACATGTGGTCATGGATTCTGAAAGATGTCTAAGTACTAAGGACAAAGAGATGAAGAAGAATTAGAATAGAATTTATTCCCCTTCCCCAGTTAGAGTAGACTTTTTGCCTTTCTCCACTTAGACTAGAATTTTTCCCTTTCCCTGCTTAGTATTTTTCCTCTTTTCTCTTTAGATAGCTTTCATAGGAAACTTTTTACTACTTAGTAATAAATTATAACCACTTCTCTAAGTGTCCCATTTTCTTCCTGTGACTTCAGATTCCCAACTAGCAGGCTGAAAGTTAGAGCCCAGCAATTCCTGCTGACATAGAACAAAGACCACATTGCTTAATCTTCTGCTGTTAGGCTACAGGTGTTAATTACCTAAGCCAGCTGTCTTTTACCATCAGAAAGAGCAAGAAAGTTTTTAGGAGTTTTTACAAGTTGTCATTAGCATTTCAATACAGTTATAGAGCAAGAACCCCTCAGACTTTAAAGCCATCAACAGAGTCCTACTCAGTGCAGTGCCCTTGCCACTACCTTCTCTGGGTCGGGATGCTCCTGGCAACCTCAGAAATCTGAGAGGCAGAGATACTAGACAAAGAGTCAGCTCTTTATTCTAGAATTAGTGATGGCGACTCATTAAATGAGAAACCAGGGTACACCAATGTTGTCATTCGCTTTGGCAATCTATGTCTTCCAGTTCCATACAGTCCCAAGCCCAGACCTTAGCCTTTACATATTTCTTATCTGAAATATGGTCAAATAATTGAGTGCTAATTACTAAGTAGAAAAGGTATTCTTATGTCACAAAGTTTTTAACCAACTCTCTGTGACCATATTTAACAACAGTTATGTACATTTTATAATTTTCCTAAAATAGCATTTTGTATATTTTTATAATTTCCATCATTCTTCAGATATTAGTGTTCCAAGATAATTCCTATGACAATGTATACTTTACAAACTTCAAGACCACTGCCATTACCCTAATATTAAAACTGGAGAGGGACGTGACAAAGGAAAATTATAACCAATTGTTCTTTATGTTCAAGAAGCAAAAATGTAAAAGAAAAAATTGGCATGGAAAAGAAATCCAAAGGAAATACAATATGAACAACTTCTAATCATAATTTGCAAACATGAAAAATATCTTTGACAAAATATAACACCCCATCCATTTAAAGCTAATTACTAAAGAAACTAGAAATAAAAAATTATACTTGATAGAATGATCAGCTATCTATGAAAGCTTGAGAGATAATGTATTAATGTAGAAAAAGTTAAAATAATCCTATTTTCAGGTTTATGAATCCATTTATCAATCCATTGATTTATCCATGCATCTATCTATCCATTCATCTATCATATATCATCTCTCTCTCCCCCAATCATGTTATCTCTCTCTCTCTCTCTCGCTCTCTCTCTCTCATCTATCTACTAATCACCTATCACATCTTTCTTTCTTTCTTTCTTTCTTTCTTTCTTTCTTTCTCTCTTTCTATCAATTATCTATCATCTATATCTATCTATCTATCTATCTATCTATCTATCTATCAATCATCAATATATCCATCTATTTATAGAGCAGCAAATATTCTCAATAGTAGTGGTGAAAACACCCTGGTAAAGAGCCTCTTTAATAAGTGGTAAGGAGGGCGAGGAAAAAGGGGGGAGCAGAATTAAGTATGGGAAGAAACAGAGAGAAGTCCAGAGAGTCAGGAAAATGAGCAGAAATCTGTAGCAGTGAGGGGTGGGGAACCACTAGAAAGTCTCAGACACCAGAGAAGTGAGAGCTCCCTAGGACCCAACAGAAATGGCATTAACTGAAATACCAAACAAAGGGGAGATAGGACCTGTAGAAACTACTTCCAGTAGATAGACATGGCACCCAGTTGAGAGATGGGGCCACCTACCCATCTTAAAAATCTTAACCCAGGATTTTTCCTGTTTAAAGGAAACACAGGGACAAAAAAATGGAGCAGAGACTGAAGAAAAGGCCATCCAGAGTCCGCCCTACCTAGGAATGCATCCCATCTTCAGACACCAAACCAGGACACCAAGAAGTGCTTACTGACAGGAGCCTGGTATAGCAGCTATCCTCTGAGAGGCTTTGCCAGCACTTGACTAAGACAGATGTGGATGCTCATAACCAATTATCAGACTTAGCCTGGAACCCCAAGGAAAGAGTTAGGAGAAGGACTGAAGGAACTGAGGGGGATTGCAACCCCATAGGACAAACAACAATATCAACTAACCAGACCACCCAGAGCTCCCAGGGACCAAACCACCAACCAAAGAGTATACGTGGATGGGTCCATGGCTCCAGCTGCATATGTAGCAGAGGATGGCCTCATCTGACATCAATGGGAAGGGTGGCCCTTGTTCTTGTGGAGGATTGATGCCTTGATTGTAGGGGGATGCTAGACTTGTGAGGCAGGAGTGAGTGGTTGGGTGGGGGAGCACCCTCACAGAGGCAAAGGGGAGGTGAGATGGGATGGGTCATTTAAGGGGGCAGACAGGGAATGGGGACAACATTGAAAATGTAAATAAATAAAATACCCCCCACAAAAAAAGAAAAGAAATATTGCTCCCTATTTATTTAAATAAGGGGTGCCTGAAAAACTAGATATCTCCATGAAGACTTAAAGTAGATCAAGTTTTTTCATTTGTAAAAAAAATCAATTCAAATTAATTTAACACATGAAACGTGTAGGGGAAATATGGCATAAACACTTCAAGATATATACAATGGCATTGACTTTTAAAATATGACTGCTATAGCAGTCGAAGAAATGGGACTGAATACATATATAGTTTTTGTACAGAGTGAAGACACCAAACCCAGAATGGGAAAGAAGCTTTGGCCTCTTTATATCTTAAACAGAATGAATAGTCAAAACACACAAAAACTTAATATTAAGGAAAAAAAAACTTGATCAACAAATATGCAAGCCATGGATGGGGTACCTTCTTACGAACTGTTGGCCAGAAACCTCCTAGAAGTCTCCATTCAATACACCTTGCTTGAACAGTATAGAGAAAAGAAACTGGAATTAAATTGAAAGGTTACTCTGTGAACTTAGGTTTCACAGTGCCCGAGGGTTTTATGCAGTCTGCTGGGAGAATAAAGGCATCAACATTCTTACCCAGCTTGAACTTTATGAGCTACGGTATTGGTCTGTTATGTAAGATGTGTTCCCTCCTGCAATAATGGCCTTGTTGTTACAGAGTAAACCAGCTATCTGTGTTTGGAATGATGGTGACTCAAAAGGAGGGAATCCATACTGTTTGCTGTTCTGCTGTTCATTTTTATATGCACAGTATGTTTGTTTTTTTTTAAATTGGATATATTCTATATTTACAATTCATTTCCCTTTTTCTGGTTCTCTACCCCAAAGGTCCCACATGTCCTTTTCCCTCCCCCTGCTCTCTCATCCACCCCCTCCCACCTTACTGTTCTTGTACTCTCCCACAATGATGTTTTGGTCCATTCTAGCACCAGTGTCCACTCCTTTCTTCTTGTGAGACATCACTTGATATGTGATTTATGTCTTTGGTGTTCCAAGCTTCTAGGCTAATATCCACTTATCAGTGACTGCATACCATGGGTATTCTTTTGAGACTGGGTCACCTCACTTAGTATGACGTTCTCCAGCTCCATCCATTTCTCTAAGAATTTCATGAATTCATTGTTTCTAATGGCTGAATAGTACTCCATTGTGTATATATACCACATTTTTTTTGTATCCATTCCTCTGTTGAGGGACATCTGGGTTCTTTCCAGCTTCTGGCTATTATATATAAGGCTGCTATGGACATAGTGGAGCATGTATCCTTATTGCATGCTGGGGAATCTTCTGGGTATATTCCCAGGAGTGGTATGGCTGGGTCCTCCGGAAGTATCACGTCCAGTTTTCTGAGGAACTGCCATACTGATTCCCAGAGTGGTTGTACCAGCTTGCATTCCCACCAGCAGTGGAGGAGTGTTCCTCTTTCTCCACATCCTCGCCAACACCTGATGTCTTCTGAGTTTTTAATCTTAGCCATTCTGACTGGTGTGAGGTGAAATCTCAGGGTTGTTTTAGTTTGCATTTCCCTAATGACTAGTGATGTTGAACATTTTTTAAGGTGTTTCTCAGTCATCCGAATTTCTTCAGGTGAAAAGTCTCTGTTTAGCTATGTACCCCATTTTTGGATAGGGCTATTTGGTTTTCTGGGGTCTAACCTCTTGAGTTCTTTGTATACATTGGAAATTAGCCCTCTGTCGGATGTGGGGTTGGTGAAGATCTTTTCCCAATTTGTTGGTTGCCGATTTGTCCTTTTGACAGTGTCTTTTGCCTTACAGAAACTTTGTAGTTTTATGAGGTCCCATTTGTTTATTCTTGCTCTTAGAGCATAAGCAATTGGTGTTCTGTTCAGGAATTTTTCCCCTGAGCCGATGTCTTCAAGGGTCTTCCCCAGTTTCTTTTCTATTAGTTTTAGTGTGTCTGGTTTTATGTGGAGGTCCTTGATCCACTTGGAGTTGAGCTTAGTGCAAGGAGATAAGAATGGATCAATTCTCATTCTTCTGCATGTTGACCTCCAGTTGAGCCAGCACCATCTGTTGAAAAGGTTATCTTTTTTCCACTGGATGTTTTCAGCTCCTTTGTCGAAGATCAATTGGCCATAGATGTGTGGGTTCAATTCTGGGTCTTCAATCCTATTCCATTGATCTGCCTCCCTGTCACTGAACCAATACCATGCATTTTTTAATACCACTGCTCTGTAATATTGCTTGAGGTCCGGGATATTGATTTCCCCAGAAGTTCTTTTGCTGTTGATGATAGTTTTAGCTATCCTGGGTTTTTTGTTATTCCAGATGAATTTGAGAATTGCTCTTTCTAACTCTATGAAGAACTGAGTTGGGATTTTGATGGGGATTGCATTGAATCTGTATTTTGCTTTGGGCAAGATTGCCATTTTGACTATATTAGTCCTGCCAACCCACGAGCATGGAAGATTTTACCATTTTCTGATGTCTTCTTCAATTTCCCTCTTCAGAGACCTGAAGTTTTTGTCATATAAATCTTTCACATGTTTGGTTAGCGTCACTCCAAGATACTTTATATCATTTGTGGCTATTGTGAAGGGTGTCATTTCCCTAATTTCTTTCTCGGCCTGCTTATCCTTCGCGTATAGGAAGGCTACTGATTTACTTGAGTTGATTTTATAGCCAGCCACTTTGCTGAAGTTGTTTATCAGTTGCAGGAGTTCTCTGGTGGAGGTTTTTGGGTCACTTAAGTATACTATCATATCATCTGCAAATAGTGATAGTTGACTTCTTCTTTTCCGATTTGTATCCCTTTGACTTCCCTCTGTTGTCGAATTGCTCTAGCTAGTACCTCAAGTACTATATTGAAGAGATATGGCGAGAGGGGGCAGCCTTGTCTAGTCCCTGATTTTAGAGGGATTGCTTCAAGTTTTTCTCCGTTTACCTTGATGTTGGCTACTGGTCTGCTGTATATTGCTTTTACTATGTTTAGATATGGGCCTTGAATTCCTGTTCTTTCTAAGACCTTTAGCATGAAAGGATGCTGAATTTTGTCAAATGGTTTTTCAGCTTCCAATGAGATGACCATGTGGTTTTTTTCTTTGAGTTTGTTTATGTAGTGGATTAAGTTGATGGATTTCCGTATATTGAACCATCCCTGCATCCCTGGGATGAAGCCAACTTGATCATGGTGAATGATCGTTTTGATGTGTTCTTGGATTCGGTTGGCAAGTATTTTGTTTAGTATTTTTGCATCGATATTCATAAGAGAAATTAGCCTGTAGTTCTCTTTCTTAGTTGGATCTTTGTGTGGTTTTGATATCAGGGTAATTGTGGCTTCATAGAATGAGTTGGGTAGTGTTCCTTCTGTTTCTATTTTGTGGAATAGTTTGAAGAGTATCGGTATCAGGACTTCTTTGAAGGTCTGATAGAATTCTGCACTAAAACCGTCTGGTCCTGTGCTCTTTTTGGTTGGAAGACTGTCTATGACCCCTTCTATTTCTTTGGGGGTTATGGGTCTGTTTAGACGATCTATTTGATCCTAGTTTAATTTTGGTATTTGGTAACTGTCTAGGAAATTGTCCATTTCCTCCAGATTCTCCAGTTGTGTTGAGTATAGGTTTTTGTAGTAGGATCTGATGATTTTTTGAATTTCCTCAGTTTCTGTTGTTATATCTCTTTTTTCATTTCTAATTTTGTTAATTTGAATACTGTCTCTGTGCCCTTTAGTAAGTCTGGCTAGGGGTTTATCTATCTTGTTGATTTTCTCAAAGAACCAGCTCCTGGTTTTGTTGATTCTTTGTATGATTCCCTTTGTTTCAACTTGATTGATTTCAGCCCTGAGTTTGATGATTTCCTGTCTTCTACTCCTCCTGGGTGAAATTGCTTCTTTTTGTTCCAGAGCTTTCAAGTGCACCATTTAGTTGCTAGTATATGCTCTCTCCTGTTTCTTTTTGGAGACACTCAGGGCTATGAGTTTTCCTCTAAGCACTGCTTTCATTGTGTCCCATAGATTTGGGTATGTTGTGCCTTCATTTTCATTAAATTCTAAGAATTCTTTGATTTCTTTCTTTATTTCTTCTTGGACTAAGTTATCATTGAGTAGAATATTGTTCAGCCTCCACGCATATGGGGATTTTCTGTTGTTTTTGTTGCTATTGAAGAACACTCTTACTCCATGGTGATCTGATAAGAGGCATGGGATTAGTTCGATCTCTTTATATTTGTTGAGATCTGTCTTGTGTCCAATTATATGGTCGATTTTGGAGAAGGTACCATGAGGGGCTGAGAAAAAGGTATAGTCTTTTGCTTTAGGGTGAAATGTTCTATATATATCTGTTAAATCCAATTGGTCCAAAGTTTCGATGAGTTTCTCCGTGTCCCTGTTTAGTTTCTGTTTTTCTGGTCGGTCCACTGTGGATAGTGGACTATTGAGGTCCCCCACAATCATTGTGTTAGGTGCAATGTGTGCTTTGAGCTTTAGTAAGCTTTCTTTTACGAATGAGGGTGCCCTTACATTTGGAGCGTAGATGTTTAGAATTGTGAGTTCTTCTTGGTGGATTCTTCCTTTGACTAGCAAGAAGTGACCTTCTGTGTCTCTTTTGATGACTTTGGGTTGAAAGTCAATTTTATCTGATATTAAAATGGCTACTCCAGCTTGCTTCCTGTGACCATTTGCTTGCAAAATTGTCTTCCATCCTTTTACTCTAAGGTAGTGTTTGTCTTTGACTCTGAGGTGTGTTTCCTGTAAGCAGCAAAATGTAGGGTCCTGTTTCCGTATCCAGTCTGTTAGTCTATGTCTTTTTATTGGGGAGTTGAGTCCACTGATGTCAAGAGATATTAAGGAATAGAGATTATTACTTGCTGACATTTTTGATGTTATTTTTGTTTTTCAGTAGTTATCTTCCTTTGAGTTTGATGAAAGAAGTTTACTGTCTTGCTTTTTCTTGGGTGCCATTCCCTTCTTTGTATTGGAGTTTTCCTCCTATTATCCTTTGTAGAGCTGGGTTAGTGGAAAGATATTGTGTAAATTTGGTCCTGTCATGGAATATTTTGATTTCTCCATCTATGTTGATTGAGAGTTTTGCTGGGTATAGTAGTGTTGGCTGACATTTGTGTTCTCTTAGGGTCTGCATGAGGTCTGCCCAAGATCTTCTAGCTTTCATGGTTTCTGGAGAGAAGTCTGGTGTGATTCTGATAGGTCTTCCTTATATGTTACTTGGCCTTTTTCTCTTACTGCCTTTTGTATTCTTTCTTTGTTTAGTACATTTGGGGTTTTGATTATTGTGTGATGGGAGGTGTTTCTGTTCTGGTCCAGTCTGTTTGGAGTTCTGTAGGCTTCTTGTATATTCATGGGCATCTCTCTCTTTAAGTTAGGGAAGTTTTCTTCCATAATTTTGCTAAAGATATTTGCTGGCTCTTTAAGTTGTAGATCTTCACTCTTCACCCTATAATCTTTAGGTTTGGTCTTCTCATTGTGTCCTGGATTTCCTGGATGTTTGGGGTTACAAGCCTTTTAGATTTTGCGTTTTCTTTGACTGTGGAGTCAATGGTTACTATGTTATCTTCAGCATCTGAGATTCTCATTTCTGTCTCTTGTATTCTGTTGTTGATGTTTGCATCTACGACCCCTGATTTCTTCCCAAGGTTTTCTATCTCCAAAGTTGCCTCCTTTTGTGATTTCTTAGTTGTTTCTACCTCTGTGTTCAGATCTTGGATGATTTTGCTCAGTTCCTTCATTTGTTTGTTTGTGTTTTCATGTAATTCTTTAATATATTTTTGGGCTCCCTCTTTTATGACTTCTGCCTGTTGTTTCAAGTTATCCTGCTTTTCTTTAACTGATTTTCCCATTTCCTCTTTATTGGTTTCTGTCTGTTGGCCCATATTCTCCTGGAGTTCTTTACGTGTTTTTTGTGTTTGGAATGTAAGAGCTTCTACCCTATTGATGTTCCCCTGTATTTCTTTAAGAGATTTGTTTATGTCTTTCTTGTGTTCCTCTAGGAGCATCATGACCTGTGCTTTTATATCTAACTCTTGTTTTTCTGGTGTGCTGGGGTATCCCGGACTTGCTGTGGTTGGTGAATTGGGTTCAGATTACCTTGATTTCTGTTAATAACGTTCCTACGTTTGCCTTTTGCCATCTCTTTATCTCTGGAGTTAGTTGGTCTTATTGTAGATGGCAGCCCTGCTGAAAGCACAGCACGCCTGTCTCCAGGAGACAGTGACCTTGGCTGAGCTGTTGGTACCTGGCTCTGCTGATCTCTTCTGGCGGCGTTGTCTGTGCTGGTCTATGCTAGCTCTCAGTCCAAGCCCCTGACTCCAGCTGCTAGACTCCGAGCTGTGTTCTGAGGCAAGATGTCACCTCGCTGCTCAGAGAGCTGGCCCCAGCCGGGGTGGTCTGCACCTGTAGCTGAGCTGTCTGTGCCCAGATCTCCTGCAGAGCTAAGCTAAGCTATATCTCTGGCCACGCACCTGACTCCAGCCGCTCGCTGTGCCTGGTGTGCCTGCTGTTTGCGCGTGGTATCCTGAGGCAAGATGGCGGCCCCACTGAAAGCACAGCGTGATCTTGGCTGAGCTGCTGGTACCCGGCTCTGCCGATCTCCTCTGGCAGCATTGTCTGTGCTCGCACAGTATGTTTTTAATGTCTTTAATTATATAACAATTTGAGCATTCTTTTAAGTGGCTTCAAGGAATTTAACTTTTTTGGTATAGTATATGTTTAAAAATTTACTATTGTTTTCAGTTGTTTCACTTTCAAATATTACTCATTAGAATGAAGCTTTGTACAGTTCATTATGTAGAAATCCATAGTTACATACTATATTAAAAGGAAGACAAAATATATTTTTATTTGTTAAAGTAGATTGATAATTGTCATATTGTGCTTCTTGGAGTTACTTGGGTGTATATTTATTTTTAGTTAATACTTACCTACTTTTAGAAATTAACTATACTATTTATAAATACATACAACAAAATTATTCAGTGATACAATACTTCCCATTATTGTTTCCTGTTTTATTTCCAGTATTGTATAATGGGATCTGAAATATTTTGGTTGCACTGGATGAATCAAATGGTCCTCTAGGGAAAAAGTCCCCAAACTACAATAATTTTAAAACTGCATTGGTCATTGGCTACTAATATATATTTTATTATATATATATATATATATATACATATATATGTATATATATATGTATATATATATATATATGATATGATATGATATGATATGATATGATATGATATGATAGCACAGCTACTTTATGTTGGAGACCATAGAGAAATCTGGATCCATGTGGTCCATGTTCATTTTATGTAGGTGAATGGTCACTGGAAGGGAATTTAACAATAAGAATAGTGATTTATTTATAGCTGCGACTGCTGTTAGAATTGCTATGAATTTGAGTTATATATTAAACTGGTTGAGTGAGTCTAAAGCAAATAGCATTTAGCAAAATGAACTGAACAGCACAGAACTACTTGTGAAATCTTTATTAACCCTGCTATTTTATTACAAGAAACATGGTCGATTTTTTAATTTGAGCTGGAGTATGTTGTTACCTGGGGAAATGTATAAGGCATAAGTAAACACCAAACAGCTTTATAACATTTTTTTATTTAGCATATCCGATAATTAACTATGCAATTCTCTGGTGATGCATTAATGATCTTAACCTCTTCTACTTGAAAAATCTGCAAGTACTTATTCATATAAAAACTGAAATCATAAAAGTTATATTTTCTTATCTATTGACTGTTAAAAAGAGTTGGAAATATACTGATGATCTCTAAAACAGAAAGTGTTGGCCAGTCTTCTATCTCAAAAAGAGTATTTCTGTACCCATTGTGAGGGAAGTAGAGGAACGTGAAATTCAGAGAGAGAGAATATGGTAACTTTATGCAAGTGCCACCCACTTCCCTGTGTGGTTGACCACCTTTTCTCAATTCCTAGTTGTTGTAGGTGGTTTACTCTCTACAGTTTTATTAAGGTATAACAAACTAAGGAATAACTCTTATTTCTATGTAGAATACAGTGTGATGTTTTGATGTGTATGTGCACTGTAAAACAATTAAACCAGACTACTTAGAGTTCCCATACATTTATTTTCTGTGAGAACATTGAGAATCTCATTTCAAACATGCAGCACAGCACTACATCTTTGAAAGACTGTCCACTACAGTTATGATGATCAATGATGCATCTTCAGAAACAGATCATCCTAGCAAAATATCTGTATCTTCTGATCAACATCTCTTTCCACTACCCATTCTTTATACAATGTAGTGTTTGCATACTCTTGCCCCTGGGAGTGGCACTATTTGGAGATGTGGCTTTGTTGCAGGAGATGTGTGGTCTTGTTGGAGGAAGTGTGTCACTGTGGGCATGGACTTTAAGTCCCTCATTCTTACTGCCTGGAAGTCAGTCTTCTCTTATCAGCCATCAGATGAGATCTAGAACTCTCAGCTCTTCCGGATGATGTCTTGACTCTCATACCTGCCTGGATGATGTCTTGGTCCTGCCTTGATGATAATGGATTGAATCTCTGAACTTGTAGGCTAGCTCCAATTAAATGTTGTCCTTATTAGAGTTGCCTTGGTTATGGTGTCTGTTCACAGCAGTAAAACCCTAACTAAGACATACATGCTACACCATGTATTCACTACTTTTATGATCATGCTATCTTTGGATTCTATGTATTTGTGAGACTGTCACAAATTGACTTTGTGTCTCTTTAATTTCATGTATATAAATGACTCCTAGAATCAGGTAGGTTCTTACAAAACAGGATTCCCTTCTTTTAAAAAAACTGAAGAATATTCCATTGTGCCTCTATGTTAGTATGTGTTTGCATACTATTCACTCAACTGTCAATAAGAATTTAGATATTTCTGTATTGATTATTGTAAGTGATGTTGCAAGGAAAATGGGAAAAATTATTTGCATATGATCATCTAATATCCTCAGGTTGCATGAATTGCGCAAAATTGTGTATTGCTTAATCACATGATAGCTTTAATAAAATCCTTCCCTCTTTCCCTCCCTCCCTCCTTCCCTCCATTCCTCCCTCCCTCTCTCCCTTCCAAAACATGGTCAGTGCCTAATAGTGAGTATATTATTTCAACGCTACATAAAACCATATTTTGAAATTTTAAGGATACCTCAATTTTTTTTGTAATGTTGCTTTCCTTTATATGCATATCAACAAGTTAAATATAGAACTATTTTTTTTCTTATCTACTGAGCTTTGGATAAAATGTCTTTAACAGCTATAAAGTGATACCAACTTTTATTTTAAAGTTCATTCCTCAATATTTAGTGGTGTGCATTTTTCATATATCTGTCTTTAATTTGGTTTTAATGTTAGATTTTAAACAGAATTTCACATTTTCTTGATATACTCTATTAACATAGGATATTAATATATTATATTTACATAATTTATATTTTTTCCTGTTTTCTTCTTTAGGTAGAACTGACATGCATGCCAATGGAAAGAGCAAATCTCTCTGCAGTATCAGAGTTTGTATTTCTTGGACTCACTAACTCCTGGGACATCCAGCTTCTGCTCTTTGTGTTCTCCTCTATGTTTTATGTGGCAAGCATGATGGGAAACTCCCTCATCATTTTTACTGTGGCTTCAGACCCTCACTTACACACTCCAATGTACTTTCTGTTGGCTAACCTCTCCTTCATTGACTTAGGTGTTTCTTCTGTTACTTCACCCAAGATGATTTATGATCTGTTCAGAAAGCACAAAGTCATCTCTTTTAGAGGTTGTGTTATTCTGATCTTCTTCATCCATGTTATTGGTGGTGTGGAGATGGTTTTACACATAGCCATGGCCTTTGATAGATATGTAGCCATATGTAAACCACTCCATTACCTGACCATTTTGAGTCCAAGAATGTGTCTCTTCTTTGTAGTTATTGCTTGGTTAGTTGGTCTTATATATTCTCTGGTTCAGCTCGCTTTTGTCATAAACTTACCTTTTTGTGGACCAAATACGTTAGACAGCTTCTACTGTGACCTTCCCCGGTTCATCAAGCTTGCTTGTATAGACACTCACAAACTAGAATTCATGGTCACAGCCAACAGTGGATTCATCTCTGTGGGCTCTTTCTTCATATTGATAATTTCATATATTGTCATCATAATTTCTGTACAAAAACACTCTTCAGGTGGTTTCTCTAAAGCCCTGTCCACACTTTCAGCTCATATCTCAGTGGTGGTCTTATTCTTTGGTCCTTTGTTATTTGTCTATACATGGCCATCTCCCTCCACACACCTGGATAAATTTCTGGCCATATTTGA
This sequence comes from Apodemus agrarius, assembly GCA_964023405.1. Taxonomy (NCBI): domain Eukaryota; kingdom Metazoa; phylum Chordata; class Mammalia; order Rodentia; family Muridae; genus Apodemus; species Apodemus agrarius. The sequence goes on from OZ030008.1 coordinate 69,504,528, forward strand.
TGCAGTTATCACTCCTTTTCTGAATCCTGTGACCTATACATTCAGGAATCAAGAAATGAAGATGGCAATGAAGAGAGTGTTCAAACAGCTATTGAGTTATAGTAAGATTTCTTAAGTGCTTTCCTTGTGAATGTAAAGTACATGTTCACCAATCTTAGTGGAAAAAAATGACTTACTACACTCTGTCTATATACATTAATATTTCATCTATTTTCTTCTACTTAGGAGGGTGAGACAATCTTTTCTGAAAATAGAAAATAAATTACAGGTATTTACAAAGTAAATATTATAATAATACTGCGCCTCAATTCCCAAGGAATATTTTTCTTCTATATTTTGGATATAAAGAAGCTGGATGCCTACCCCATGACATTTAAAACAGAGAAAATAAGATTTTTTTTAAAAACTCACATAATAGGTTCATCATGTCTGAATGAACACAGACCTAGCAGTCCTCTACTGTATGTGCGTTGTGGGCCTCATATTAGCTGGTGTATACTGCCTGTTTGGTGGTACAGTGTTTTAGAGATCTCAGGGGTTCAGATGAATTGAGACTGCTGGTCCTCTTACAGGGTCATCCTAAGCTTCATTCAGCCTTCCCTAATTCAACAGCAGGGGTCAGCTGCTTCTGTGAATTGGTTGGGTGCAAAGATCTGCATCTGACTCTTCAGTTGCTTGTTAGGTCTTCTGGAGTTTAGGGGTCAGGTGGGGTGGGAGGTAGGGGCATCCACGTGGAGATAGAGGGAGGGGAGGAGGTATGGGATGTGGAACAATTGAAGGGAGGGCATGGGTTGGCAGGGTGGGAAATATGGAATGTATAAAAATAATAAATATTTATGAACAAATCACATACATTCTAGAAGTACTTACTGGGAATACTTGTTTGTCTTTTAACCATTTTTTTTATTCTTAAGAATTTCACACATGTATTCAATGAAATTTTATCTTATATATTCCTTAATTGTTGTCCTTCAACTTTCCAACAGGTTTACTTCCCAAGTTCATCTCTCTCTCTCTCTCTCTCTCTCTCTCTCTCTCTCTCTCTCAACAATTTACTAAATTTTGTTAGTTCTTTCCACGTGTATGGGTGTAGGGCCATTCACTATAGTATGAGAAACCACCCAGTGGGAACATTCTCTAAAAGACAATTATACTTTCCCTAGGAGCTATCAACTGCCAATAGCTTCTCAACAAGGAATGAGTCCTGAAAAGTGTCCCTTCCATCTATTTTTGATGTGTGGTTGACTGACTCTTGTACATAACATATACAAGTAGCTACAACTGGTTAGAGTTCATGAGTATGACAGTTTTGCAATGTTCCTAAGACAGAATTCCCTTGTGTTCTTCCTTATTTTTCTGATTTACATTTTTCGGCTTCTTCCTCTATCATCTTCCTTGAGCCTGGACAATGTGGTGGATATTGATAATTATGCTCCATGTAGGGCTGATCTCTTAATCTGTGACTACCATTGCTTGGGTGGGAACCTGCAAGCTCGGGCTGCCTGCTCTGCGGTCCTTCCAGGCCCTTGTAGTGGTGGTCGGTCTTCATCTTGCTGCCAGGCCACTGGTGGAGAGGCCCAGGTAGGCAGAGTTAGTCTGTTACTACCATCGCTCAGTGGAAACCTGCCAGGCCCTCACCAGTAGTCAGTGCTGGGCAGGCTCCGCAAAACTTCTCCATGGCCACCAGGCTGTGCACCAATGCAGCTGGGTGCTGTCTGCCCCATGGTTCTCCCAGGTCCTTGCACTGGTGGTCTCCATCTTGCCGCCGGTCACTGGTAGAGAGGTCCAGGTATCTAGACTTAATCTGTGACTACCATTGCTTGGGTGGGACCTGCAAGCTCGGGCTGCCTGCTCTGCGGTCCTTCCAGGCCCTTGTAGTGGGGTCAGTCTCCATCTTGCTGCCAGGCCACTGGTGGAGAGGCCCAGGTAGGCAGAATTAGTCTGTTACTACCATCGCTTGGTGGAAACCTGCCAGACTCTCGCCAGTAGCCAGTGCTGGGGAGGGTCCGTGGAACATCTCCACGGCCACTAGGCTGTGCACCAATGCAGCTGGGAGCTGCCTGCCCCGTGGTCCTCCCAGGTCCTTACACTGGCGGTCTCCATCTTGCCGCTGGGTCACTGGTAGAGAGGCCCAGGTATCCGGACTTAATCTGTGACTTCCATTGCTCAGGTGGAAACCTGCCAGGCTCTTGATAAACGATGTACAACCATCCAGTCGAAAAAAGATAGCCTTTTTAACAAATGGTGTTGGTTCAACTGGAGGTCAACATGCAGAAGAATGAGAATTGACCCACTCTTATCTCCTTATACTAAGATCAACTCCAAGTGGATTAAGGACCTCCACATAAAACCAGACACACTGAAACTAATAGAAAAGAACCTGGGGAAGACCATGGTGGACTTGGGCACAGGGGGAAAGTTCCTGAACAGAATACCAATAGCTTATGCTCTAAGATCAAGAATTGACAAATGGGACCTCATAAAATTACAAAGTTTTTGTAAGGCAAAGGACGCTGTCAGAAGGATAAAACGGCAACCACCATTCTGGGAAAAGATCTTCACTAACCCCACATACGACAGAGGAACTAATATCCAATATATACAAAGAACTTAAGAAGTTAGATGCCAAAGAACCAAATAATCCTATTAAAATTGGGGTACATAGCTAAACAAAGAATTTTCACCAGAAGAAATTCGGATGGCTGAGAAGCACCTTAAGAGATGTTCAACCTCATTAGTCATCAGGGAAATGCAAATCAAAACAACCCTCAGATTCCACCTCACAAAACTGGACGTGATACCTCTGGAGGACCCAGCCATACCACTCCTGGGAATATACCCAGAAGATTCCCCAGCATGCAATAAGGATACATGCTCCACTATGTTCATAGCAGCCTTATATATAATAGCCAGAAGCTGGAAAGAACCCAGATGTCCCTCAACAGAGGAATGGATACAAAAAATGTGGTATATATACACAATGGAGTACTATTCAGCCATTAGAAACAATGAATTCATGAAATTCTTAGAGAAATGGATGGAGCTGGAGAACGTCATACTAAGTGAGGTGACCCAGTCTCAAAAGAATACCCATGGTATGCAGTCACTGATAAGTGGATATTAGCCTAGAAGCTTGGAACACCAAAGACATAAATCACATACCAAGTGATGTCTCACAAGAAGAAAGGAGTGGACACTGGTGCTAGAATGGACCAAAGCATCATTGTGGGGGAGTACAAGTACAGTGAGGTGGGAGGGGGTGGATGAGGGAGCAGGGGGAAGGAAAAGGGCATGTGGGACCTTTGGGGGTGGGGAACCAGAAAAAGGGAAATGAATTGTAAATATAGAATATATCCAATAAAAAAAGTACACCAAAAAATAAAAAGTTAAATGCATATAAATGTAAAACACAAGTAATGTATAGAAGAGTATACACCATAGGATGCTTTTCATGATAGAAAGATTGGGACATTGATTACAGGTTATGGTAAAAACATATTTGCCTTTATGAATCATGTTTTGATTTTTAAAATGTGAATAGATTCAAACTCTCTGTGTAATTTGAAATTATTTTAAAAACCTACAATAATAACCAATGACCTTTGCTTCTATCAAGTTTTCTGTGACTTTGAATATTTAGTTGCATTTGCTCATGCTAAAATTAGGATTTTAACACTAATATTTAGGCATAGTTTTGTCCTATCTAAAATTAAACTGGTAATGACTACAGACACAAGCATCACCAACAGAATACCGTGAATCATCAGGTCTTATTTCAAAAATCTTTACTCCTCCAAAATCGAAAAATCTAAACAAAATGGATAATTTTATTGATAGATACCACTTTCCAAAATTAATTCAGGATCAAATAAACAATTTAAATAGTTCCATAACCCCTTAGGAAATAGAAGAAGTCATTAAAAGTCTACACCCTCCCAAAGCCCAGGGCCAGAATGTTTTAACACAGAATTCTACCAGATATTCAAAGAAGAGGTAATACCAATAATCCTCAAATTATTCTTCAAAATAGAAACAGAACATTGCCAAACTCATTTTGTGAGACATCAGTCACACTAATACCTAAACCACAGAAGACTCAACCAAGAAAGAATTTTAGACCAATTTCCCCTTTGAACATAGATGCAAAAATGGTCACTAAAATACTAGCAAACAGAATCCAAGAACACATCAAAATATCATCCACCATGATGAAGTAGCCTTCATCCTGGGTTGTAGGGATAGTTCAATCAAAAATCTATCCTATAAATCAATATGATCCACCATATAAACAAAAAAATAAACCCTACGTGATCATCTCCTTAGATGCTGAAAATGCCTTTGACAAAATCCAACACACCTTTATGTCAAAAGTCTTGGAGAAATCAGAGATTCAAGGTGCATACCTAAACACAATAATAGTGATATAGTGTAAACTAATAGTCAACACCTAATTAAATGGAGAGAAACTTAAAGGAATTTCACTAAAATCAAGATGACAACAAAGACATCCATACCTATTCAATACAGTTGAAGTTTTAGGCAGACAATATAACAACTAAAGGAGATTAAGGGGATACGAAGTGGAAAGGAAGAAGTCAAAGTATCACTATTCATAGATGATATAACATTATACATAAGTGAGCCACTATCAGCGAGCTCCTACAACTGATAAAAATCTTTATCAAAGTGACTGGATACAAATTTAAAAAATTAGTAGCTTAGTCATTTTGATTAGCATTTCTCTGATCGCTAAGGACTTTGAACTTTTCTTTAGGCACTTCTCAGCCATTTGATATTCCGCAGTTATGAAATCTCAGTTTAGTTCTATACTCTACTTTTGATTGGGTTGTTTGGTATTTTGGTGATCAGTTTCTTGAGTTCTTTATATATTTTGGATATTAGCCCTGTATCATATATGGGGTTAGTGAAATTTTTTCCCAATCAGTAGGTTGTCGATTTGTCTTATTGACTATGTCCCTTGCCCTACAGAAGCTTTCCAGTTTCATGAGGTTCCATTTATCAATTCTTGATCTTGGAGCCTGAGCCTAAATTTTCTGTTTAGGAAATTTCCCCCCTGTGCCAATGAGTTCAAGGCTGTTTCCCACTTTCTCTTTTATTAGATTCAGTGTATCTGGTTTTATGCTGAGGTCCTTGATCCACTTGGTCTTGTGCTTTGTGCAAGGTGACAAATATGGGTCTATTTTCATTTTTCTACATACAGACAGTCAGTTAGACCAGCACCATTTGTTGAAGATGCTTTCTTTTTTTCAATGTGTATTTTTGGCATCTTTGTCAAAGATCAAGTGTCCTTAAGTGTGCAGTTTTATTTCTGGGTCTTCAATTCTATTCCATTGATTAATGTGTCTGACTCTGTACTGATACCATCCAGTTTTTTATCACTGTTGCTCTGTAGTAAAGCTTGAGGTCAGGGATGGTGATTCCCCCTGTAGTTCTTTTAATTTTATGAATTGTTTTGGCTATTCTGGGTTTTTTGCCTTTCTAGATGAATTTGAGAATTGCTCTTTCTATGTCTTTGAAGAATTTTGTTGGGATTTTAATGGGGATTGCATTGAATCTGCAGATTGCCTTTGGTAGGATGGCCATTTTTTATTGGATATATTCTCATTTACATTTCATTTCCCTTTTCCTGGTTTCCTGCCCTGAAAGGTCCCACATGCCTTTTTCCCTCCCTCTGTTCCCCCATCCACTCCTTCCCACTTCCCTGTTCTGGTATTCTACACTGATGCATTGAACCTTTCCAGAACCAGGGTCCACTCCTTTCTTCTTCTCATACATCATTTGGATACATATATGGATTTTGTCTTTGCTTTTCTAAGATTCTAGGCTAATATCCACTTATCAGTGAGTGCATACCATTGGTATTCTTTTGAGACTGGGTTACCTCACTTAGTGTGATGTTCTCCAGCTCCATCCATTTCTCTAAGAATTTCATGAATTCATTGTTTCTAATGGCTGAATAGTACTCCATTGTGTATATATACCACATTTTTTTGTATCCATTCCTCCGCTGAGGGACATCTGGGTTCTTTCCAGCTTCTGGCTATTATAAATAAGGCTGCCATGAACATAGTGGAGCATGTATCCTTATTGCATGCTGGGGAATCCTCTGGGTATATGCCCAGGAGTGGTATGGCAGGGTCCTCTGGAAGTATTGTGTCCAGTTTTCTGAGGAACTGCCAGGCTGATTTCTAGAGTGGTTGTACCAGCTTGCAATCCCACCAGCAGTGGAGGACTGTTGCTCTTTCTTTATATCCTCACCAACACCTGCTGTTTCCTCAGTTTTTATTCTTAGCCATTTGGACTGGTGAGAGGTGAAATCTCAGGGTTGTTTTGATTTGCATTTCCCCAATGACTAATGATGTTTAACATTTCTTAAGGTGCTTCTCAGCCATCTGAAGTTCTTCATGTGAAAATTCTTTGTTTAGCTCTGTACCCCATTTTTTGATAGGGTTATTTGGTTTTCTGGGGTCTAACTTCTTGAGTTCTTTGTATACATTGGATATTAGCCCTCTGTCAGATGTGGGGTTGGTGAAGATCTTTTCCCAATTTGTTGGTTGCCGATTTGTCCTTTTGGCAGTGTCTTTTGCCTTACAGAAACTTTGTAATTTAGTGAGGTCCCATTTGTCTATTCTTGATCTTAGAGCATAAGCTATTGGTGTTCTGCTCAAGGAACTTTCTCCCTGAGCCAATGTCCTCAAGGATCTTCCCCAATTTCTTTTCTATTAGTGTCAGTGTGTCTGGTTTTATGTGGAGGTCCTTGATCCATGTGGAGTTGAGCTTAGTACAAGGTGATAAGAATGGATCAATTCTCATTCTTCTGCATGCTGACATAGGATGGTCATTTTATTATGTTAATTCTGCCAATCCATGAGCATGGGAGATGTTTCCATTTTGTGAGATCTTCAATTTCTTTCTTGAGACACTTGATTGTCATATAGGCCTTTAACTTGTTTGGTTAGTTACACCAAGATATTTTATATTATTTGTGGCTATTGTGAAGGGAGTTACTTCCCTAATTTCTTTCTTAGCCTTTTTATCATTTGTATAAAAGAAGGCTACTGATTTATTTGAGATTATTTTATATCTGGCCACTTTGCTGAAGTTGTTTATCAGCTGGAGAAGTTCTCTGGTATAATTTTTTAGGATCGCTTTATGTATATTATCATATTGTCTGCAAACAATGGTACCTTGATTTTTCTTTGCCAATTTGTATTCCCTTGATCTCTTTTTGCAGTCTTATTGTACTAGTTAGAATTTCAAGTACTATATTCAATAGCTATGGGGAGAATGGGTATCATTGTCTCGTTCCTGATTTCAGTGGGATTGCTTCAAGTACGTCTCAATTTAATTTGATATTGCTGTTGGTTTTCAGTAAATTGCTTTTATTATGTTTAGATATAAATTTCTTGATCTCTTCAATACTTTTAACATGGAGGGGTATTGTATTTTGCCAAGTGCTTTTTCTGCATCTAAGGAAATAATCATGTGATTTTTTTTCTTTGAGTTTTTAGAACTGGTGGGTTATATTAATGGATTTTTGTATATTGAGCCAACCTTGCATCCCTGGGATGAAGCCTACTTGATTGTGGTGAATGATGGTTTTGATGTGTTCTTGGATTCAGTTTGTAAGAATTTTCGAATTTTGTTGAGTATTTTTGCATTGATATTCCTAAGCAAGATTGGTCTTAAGTTCCCTTTTTGGTTGGGTCTTTGTGTGGTTTAGGTATCAGAGTAATTGTGGTGAGATTCCACCTTAACCTATCAGAATGGCTAAGATCAAATCCACAGGTGACAACTCATGTTGAAGAGGATGTGGAGAAAGAGGAATACTCCTCCATTGCTGGTGGGATTGTAAACTGGTACAAGCACTCTGGAAATCAATCTGGAGTTTCCTTAGAAAATTGGAAATAGATCTATCTGAGGGTCCAGCTATATCACTGTTGGGTATATACCCAAAAGATGCCCACTATGCCATAGGGGCATGTGTTCCACTATGTTCCTAGTGGCCTTATTTATGATAGCCAAGAGCTGGAAACAGCCCAGATGTCCCACAACAGAAGAATGGATATAGAAAATGTGGTTCATTTACACAATGAAATACTACTCAGTTATTAAGAATGAGAGGAGCGGGGGGGGGGAGGGAAAGGGCATGTGGGATCCTTGGGTGGTGGGGAACCAAAAAAGGGAAATGAAATGTAAAATAGAATACATCCAATAGAAAAAAAGGAATGAAAACATCTTGTGTATATATACCACATTTTTTGTATCCATTCTTCTGTTGAGGGACATCTGGTTTCTTTCCAGCTTCTGGCTATTATATATAAGGCTGCTATGAACATAGTGGAGCATGCATCCTTATTGCATGCTGGGAAATCTTCTGGGTATATTCCCAGGAGTGGTATGGCTGGGTTCTCTGGAAGTATCATGTCCAGTTTTCTGAGGAACTGCCAGACTGATTTCCAGAGTGGTTGTACTAGATTGCAGTCCCACCAGCATTGGAGGAGTGTTCCTCTTTCTCCATATCCTCACCAACACCTGATGTCTTCTGAGTTTTTAATCTTAGCCACTCTGACTTGTGTGAGGTGAAATCTCAGGGTTGTTTTGATTTTCATTTCTCTAATGACTAATGATGATGTTCTCACTAATAAGTGGATCTTAAAAAGTACAGAGTACCTGAGATATAGTTCACAGAACTGCAGGGCCCAAGTGGGTCCCACTTGGGAGAGAGAACAAAGCCATCACAAATGGGGAGGGGGAGAGAGACTTCGAGGGAAAGTGGACAGGGTGGGGAGGTAATGGGGGGAGAGGGGAACATTATCTGGTATTGGCTGAGGGAAAAGGACTGAAGCCCTGAGGGCCAACAGAAAGAATGGAAACAGGCAGTCTCTGGAAATAAGAGGATGGGGGTACCCTCCAGAATGCACCAGAGACCTGGGAGGTGAGAGACACTCAGGACTCAAAGGGAGGGACCTTATATGAAATGACCAACAGTAGGGAGAGGGAACTTATAGTGTCCACCTCCAGCAGGAAGAGAGGGTATCCAGTGAAGGAGACAGGGGCATTCCACTGTCACAACTCTGACCTATAATTGTGTCTCTTTGGAAGAAATACAGTGATGGAAATGGAAAGGAGCCTGAGGAAAAGAAGGTCCAGAGACAGTCCCAAAGTCAGGTCCAGTTTAAGGGGAGGTCCTAAGTCCTCACACAATTACTGATGTTATGGAGTATTCATAAAAATGGACCAAGCATGACCTCACTACACAAGCCCCAATAAGCATCTGAAAGAGTCAGATGCAGATATTTGCATCAATGGACAGCTGACCCCTGTTGGATTAGGGAAGGCTGAAGAGAAGGGCAATCCTGTAAGAGGATCAGCAGTGTCATTTAATCGGGACCCTTGAGATCTTTCAAATACTGGACCACCAAACAGTCAGCATACACCAGCTGATATGAGGCCCCCAATACACACACAGTAGAGGCCTGCTGGGTCTGTGCTCTTTCAGAGATTATGCACCTAACCTTACTGGGACTGGAGGCCCCAGGGAGTTTAGAGGTTGGGGAGTGTGGGGGGTGGGGACATCCACGTGTAGACAGCTGGGTGGGGAGGAGGTAGAGCATGTGAAACAGCTAGAGGGTGGATGGAGGGGTGGGTGGGGTAATAAAATACAGAATGTAAAAACAAACAAATTAATTAATTAATAAAAAACCAGTAGCTCTCCATTATACAAACAATAAATAGGCTGAGAAAGAATTTAGGGAAACAACAGAATTCACAATTTGAAATCTGTCTGATGATACTTTTTTTTCAGTTTTTAATTTGATTAACCTAGACCTTTTGTGCCTTTGTATAAAATTCGAGATTTTTTTTCTCTTTGTACAGAATGGTCAAGTGTTTACTGGCAATTGCATCAAGTCGGTAGATTAATTTTGGAAGGATATACATTTTCACATTGATCCTTTTGAACCATGGGAATGAGTACTCTATCTTCTCATATATTCCTCAATTTTTTTCTTTAGTAATTTTTGTTGTAGAAGTTCATTTCCTTGTTCCTTCCCATCCATTGCCAGATATTTCCTTCCTTCCTTCCTTCCTTCCTTCCTTCCTTCCTTCCTTCCTCCCTCCCTCCCTCCCTCCCTCCCTCTTCATCCCTCCCTCCCTCCCTCCCTCTTCCTCTCTCCCTCCCTCTGTTCTCTCTCTCTCTCTCTTTCTTTCTTTCTTTCTTTCTTTCTTTCTTTCTTTCTTTCTTTCTTTCGCTACTAGTATAATTGTTTTTCTGGATTTCTTTTGTAGCATTTTTGTTATTGGCTTCTGATTTGTTGCATGTCAATTTTGTATGCTACAACTTTGATGAAAGTATTAGTTCTAAGAGCTTTTTAGTGGAGTGCTTAAGGTCTCTTATATATCATGTTATTTACAAGTAGAACTACCTTAATACTTTGACTCCTTTTTCTATTATTATTCCTTCCTTTCTTCTGTTTTTCCAATCTCCCGCCCTCTGCCCTTTTTTGTTTTTGTTTTCTATGTATTATTGAAATAGTTAAGACTTCAAGTTTTATACTGAATTGGAGTGGAGAGAATAGGCTCTCTTGTCTTGTTTCTGCTCTTCACCTGTTTTTATGACAGGTGTTTTAATTATTCTATTCACATTTAAATTTCATATTTTTTAGGAACTTCTATACATCTAAATGTATATACAAATTCACAATTATATAGCATATTAAAGAGGAAGGTCCATAAATATATCTTCTTTATATTAAAGTGATTAAATGACTATTTATAGTCAGGATTTGAGCTAATTATCTATTTTAGGTACTAATTTCAATGACTAGTTATCAATATTTCCAACACAATATTAAAATGATATACAAATTTTCATTTTTCCCTTTTAATTTTGTTTCACGAAACCTGACATTTTCTAGTTGCACTGGATAAAACAAACAGTTCTCCAGGGAGAAAGTCTGAACTATGAGCACATTTAAAACTATCCAGTGTTTTCAGAATCTTTGGCTCACTGTTCTCTTGAGGTTTGAGTAATTAGCTTCTTATATTTTATGTTAGGCTATTATTAGGTATTTTAGGTTAAAGAAATCAGGAAAACAAGTCTGTGAAGATGCTTTCTCTTTATGAAGGTAAAATGTACAGAGATGTTTAAACAATGAGAATTATGACTTTATTTGTAGATATCCTTTTTTTAAAATGCTATGAGAATGGATTATACCCTAAATGCTTGTTTACTCTAAAACAAAAATAGATATCATGCTCAAAAAGTAATTGATTAGCACAGAAAAATAACTGAAAAATTTCTGATACACACACACATATATGTATATATATGTGTATATATATGTATATGTATATGTATATGTATATGTATATGTATATATATATATATATATATATATATATATATATACACACACACACACGAAAAAGTTAATTGGATTTGGGTTTTAGTTAGAATAACATTTTATCCAAAAATTGTGAAAGACACTGGTAAACATCAAGCAACTTTGTAATAGTTTGAAAATATTCTAGTTGTAATTTTCCAATACTTAGCCATTTTGTAATATGATGTAGAGAAACACAATAATACTTACAAATCAAAGAAATTAGATTTATTTTTCACATATTCTCCCATTTCATAAGGGTTTATTTATTTTTATTTTGCGAATATGATTTTTTTTTGCTTGCATATATATATGTATCCTTGTAAGCAGTTGCTGAGCAGTCCAGAAGACTGTACAGGATGTACAGGCATGGCATATGATCGATATGTAGCCATATGTAAGCCTCTCCATTATCTGACCATTATGAATGCAAATATGTGCATTTTCATCTCAGTGGCTGCCTGGGTGGTTGGCCTTCTGCATTCTCTGGTTCAGTTTGTTTATATAGTAAATTTACCATTCTGTGGACCAAATATTTTGGACAGCTTTTACTGTGACCTTCCTCAGTTCATCAGACTTGCTTGTGTAGATACCAACCAGTTAGAATTAATGGTTTCAGCCAACAGTGGCTTCATCTCTGTAGGCTCCTTCTTCATACTGGTCATATCTTATATTGTCATAATAGTCACTGTTCAGAAACATTCCTCAAGTGGTTTCTCTAAAGCTTTGTCCACACTTTCTGCTCACATCTCTGTTGTGGTCGTGACCTTTGGTCCTGTCATATTTATCTATACATGGCCTTCCCACTCCACACACCTGGATAAGTATCTTGCTATATTTGATGCAGTTGGTACTCCTTTTCTGAACCCTGTGATCTACACACTGAGGAATCAAGATATGAAGACAGCTATGAAAAGAGTGTGCAGACAGCTATTAAAATATTGGAAGATCTCCTAAATGATTCCAGTATGAACTTTCATTATTGAGCACAGTGCATTGCTGATCAAATTCAGTGACAATTCCTTTCCCTGATAGTATTTATTTACCTATACTGATATTTCAGTGACTTGTCTTCTTCGAGGAGAGATTTAAATTTGTCCTAACAATGAGGAATGAAGTTTATATTTATGAAACAAAGATTACAATATTGCCTAATTCAATTAACAAAGAATAATTTTTTGTGAAGTAAAGTTTTAATTGTATGGAAAAGCTCTTTAAATCCTAAAAGATAGAAAAATATATGTTCATATTTTTCCTTTTTGTCTCTGTCCATCACTCTCTCCCTGTGAACATAAATTTCTCACATGCAGGACTTCTTGCCAGCACTTCATGTAAAATATTCAAGTTGCATCTGGGTCATATTTTCATTGTGTACTCTCTAGTCAATCTTTTGATTGTCTGTGTGGTTATTCAAAATATTCAGAATCTGAAAACATACACACTTGATACTCTCCAGTTAACATTATGACAATCAAATTTATTTATGTTTTTATTTTGTACTGTTTTTCATATTATTTTTCTGTTTATATTTCTATGTTATATTTCAGTACAAAGAATTTGCATAATATTATTGAGATGCAAATGAAGCTACAGCATTTTTTCATTTTTCAGATTAATCAACCAACAATAACAATGGTCATAGAAATATGGCAGTATTGCATTCATAAGTAATGTCAATTCTTTACCTGACTGATTGGCTTACAAACCACTATAGGTTCTTATTTTATAAAAGATACTTTATATACATAGACCATGTTATTTTTGTGTTCTTTTCTTTTAAAATAAGATACACCATAAATAAGAGAGAGATGGCATTACTCTCTTTAAGGACTATGTGCTTTAAATAGAATGTATTTAGAGACTTCCTAATAATGATGTTTTATAATGATCACTCAGCTTGTCCTCTGAAGTTGCTGAAAGGTTTTTGATTTAACATTTAGTTTTTTTTAAATCAGCATAAATGAGAACAGCATTTACATTCACAGCCTTTGCCAAAAAAGGAAGAATCTGCATTACAATATTACAATTTTATACGAAATGAAGATAAAACTTTCGCAGAGGTCATGATGTTTATTCTTACTGTTTTAATCTACCATGTCTTCTGACATTGCCTCTGAACCCTGACTTTTTTACCCGGGCTGCATGGAACAGCATTCTACATTAGAACGTATAAAGAATTCTCATACTACATGTATACCAGTTGGCATTCACAGAGTCAAAGGCAAAGCAAATAAAAATGAAGCTTGTGAAAAAAAATTGTAGACTCCACAAAGTCTGCAGAATGAAAATGTTCAAGCAATGTCTCATAGCCCAATACAGTCATCCTCCCAGACATACAGATAATTAGCCTAAAATATGCTGTTTGAGAAGGAGGACTGCAATGTGGAGAGTTTTTATCAAGACATTAGATGTAGATCTTAGTGTTACACTTGAGGAAGCCATTCTGGGATGCTACTTCATAGTGGGACTAGGGCAGACACAGCAAAACATTGTCTATTTGGTATGTTAAAGGGCTTTGTTGTAACTTAAAAAATGTATAAATAAATGTATTGTGATTTGAAAATATTTTGTAATATATTTTGAGAGATATTATACTATTGATGTTAAACTCAAAAATTAAACATTTTAAATACTTGACATATTACACATTTTTTATAGTTTATAATTGAAAATAACTTCATATGCTTAGTTTTTTATCTGTTCCACAAGACTTTGTTTAGAATTCTTTGTCATCAGAAGATGATCCTTTATGGGAATTTCAAAGCTTGCACACCAATTTTGTAAGCACATCTGGATTGTTTCTTCTAATAGATTAAAGTTTTTTTTTTGGTGTTTTCCAGTATGCATACATTTTTTATTGGATATATTCTATATTTACATTTAATTTCCCTTTTTCTGGTTCCCCATCCCCCAAAGGTCTCACATGCCCTTTTCCGTCCCCTGTTTCCCCATCCACCCCTTCCCACTTCCCTGTTCTGGTATTCCCCTACATTGATGTTTTGATCCTTTCCAGCACCAGTGTTCACTCCTTTCTTATTGTTGGATATCATTTGATATGTGGATTGTGTCTTTGGTGTCCCAAGAGTCTAGGCTAATATCCACTTATCGGTGACTGCATACCATGGGTATTCTTTTGAGACTGGGTTACCTCACTTACTATGATGTTCTCCAGCTCCATCCATTTCTCTAAGAATTTCATGAATTCTAATGGCTGAATAGTACTCCATTGTGCATATATACCACATTTTTTGTATGCATTCCTCTGTTGAGGGACATCTGGGTTCTTTCCAGCTTCTGGCTATTATAAATAAGGCTGCTATGAACATAGTAGAGCATGTATCCTTATTGCATGCTGGGGAATCTTCTGGGTATATGCCCAGGAGTGGTATGGCTGGGTCCTCTGGAAGTATCATGTCCATTTTTCTGAGGATCCGCCAGACTGATTTCCAGAGTAGTTGTACTAGCTTGCAGACCCACCAGCAGTAGAGAAGTGTTCCTCTTTCTCCACATACTCGCCAACACATGATGTCTCCTGAGTTTTTAACCTTAGACATTCTGACTGGTATGAGGTGAAATCTCAGGGTTGTTTTGATTTGCATTTCTCTAATGACTAATGATGTTGAACATTTTTTAAGGTGTTTCTCAGCCATCCGAGTTTCTTCAGGTAAAATGTCTTTGTTTAGCTCTGTACCCCATTTTTGGATAGTGTTATTTGGTTTTCTGGGGTCTAACTTCTTGAGTTCTTTGTATACACTGGGTATTAGTCCTCTGTCGGATGTGGGGTTGGTGAAGATCTTTTCCCAATTTGTTGGTTGCCGATTTGTCCTTTTGACAGTGTCTTTTTCCTTACAGAAACTTTGTAATTTTATGAGGTCCCATTTGTCTATTCTTGATCTTAGAGCATAAGCACTGGATGTTTTCAGCTCCTTTGTCGAAGATCAATTGGGCATAGATGCGTGGGTTCAATTCTGGGTCTTCGATCCTATTCCATTGATCTGCCTCCATGTCACTGTACCAATACCATGCAGTTTTTTTTTTTTAACACTTCTGCTCTGTAGTATTGCTTGAGGGCTGGGATATTGATTCCCCCAGAAGGTTGTTACTGTTGATGATAGTTTTAGCTATCCTGGGTTTTTTGTTATTCCAGATGAATTTGAGAATTGCTCTTTCTTTCTTTCTTTTTTTTTAACTCTTTTTTTTTTAATTTTCTATATTCTTTGTTTACATTCCAAAGGCTTTCCCCTTTCCCAGTCCCCCCCCCACCATAGGTCTCAAAAATCCTCTCCCCCCTAACTATTCCCCAATCACCCCCCACCATTTCTCTGTTCTGGATCTACAAAACTGGATCCAATCTTTTCAGGCCCAGTGTCCTCTCCTTTCTTCTTCTTGGGAATCATTTGACTTGCTAATTGTGCCTTGAGAATTTAGGGCTTCTAGGCTCATTAATATCCACTTATCAGTGATTGCTTTTCTTGTGTATTCTTTTGTGTTGGGTTAACTCACTTAGGATGATATTTTCCAGATCTAACCATTTGCCTACAAATTGCATGAATTCATTATTTTTAATTGCTGAGTAGTATTCCATTGTACAAATATACCACATTTTCTGTATCCATTCCTCCTTTGAGGGATATCTGGGCTCCTTCCAACTTCTGGCTATTATAAACAAGGCTGCTATGAACATTGTGGAGCATGTGTCTTTATTGTATGCAGGGAAATCCTCTGGGTATATGCCCAGGAGTTGTATGCCAGGGTCCTCTGGAAGTGACATGCCCAATTTTCTGAGGAACCGCCAAACTGATTTCCAGAGCAGTTTTACCATCTTGCAATCCCACCAACAGTGTAGGAGTGTTCCTCTTTCTCCACATCCTCACCAGCACCTGTTGTCTCTTGAGTTTTTAATCTTAGCCATTCTGACTGGTGTGAGGTGGAATCTCAGGGTTGTTTTGATTTGCATTTCCCTGATGACTAATGATGTTGAACATCTCTTAAGGTGTTTTTCGGCCATTAGAATTTCTTCTGGTGAAAATTCTTTGTTTAGCTCTGTGCCCCATTTTTTGATAGGGTTATTTGGTTCTTTGGGGTCTAACTTCTTGAGTTCTTTGTATATATTGGATATTAGCCCTCTGTCGGATGTGGGGTTGGTGAAAAATTTTCTCCACTGTATTGGTTGCCGTTTTGTCCTTCTGACAGTGTCCTTTGCCTTACAGAAACTTTGTAATTTCAAGAGGTCCCACTTGTCAAATCTTGATCTTAGAGCATAAGCTATTGGTGTTCTGTTCAGGAACTTTCCCCCTGTGCCCATGTCCTCCAGGGTCTTCCCAAGTTTCTTTTCTAATAGTTTCAGTGTGTCTGGTTTTATGTGGAGGTCCTTGATCTACTTGCAGTTGATCTTAGTACAAGGAGATAAGAATGGGTCGATTCACATTCTCTGCATGTTAACCTCCAGTTGAACCAGCACCATTTGTTGAAAAGGCTTTGTTCCACTGGATGGTTGTGGCTCCTTTATCAAAGATCAAGTGACCATAAGTCTGTGGGTTCATTTCTGGGTCTTCAATCCTATTCCATTGATCTACTTGCCTGTTGCTGTACCAATACCATGCAGTTTTTAACACAATTGCTCTGTAGTTCTACTTGAGGTCAGGGATATTGATTCCCTCAGAAGTCCTTTTATTGTTGAGAATAGTTTTAGCTATCCTGGGATTTTTGTTGCTCCAGATGAATTTGAGAATTGCTCTATCTAGATCTATGAAGAATTGATTTGGGATTTTGATGGGGATTACATTGTATCTGTAGATTGCTTTTGGCAAAATGGCCATTTGTACTATATTGATCCTGCCAATCCAGGAGCAAGAAATATTCTTTCATCTTAGCAATTAGACAACATAAGGAAGTCAAAGGGATACAAATTGGAAAGGAAGAAGTCAAACTATCATTATTTGGAGACGATATGATAGTTTACTTAAGCGACCCAAAAAATTCCACCAGAGAACTTCTACAGGTGATAAATAACTTCAGCAAAGTGGCTGGTTATAAAATCAACTCAAGCAAATCAGTAGCCTTCCTGTACTCAAAGGACAAGCAGGCTGAGAAAGAAGTTAGGGAAATAACACCCTTCACAATAGCCACAAACAACATAAAGTACCTTGGTTTAACTCTAACCAAACAAGCAAAAGATCTGTATGACAGGAACTTCAAGTCCTTGAAGAAAGAAATTGAAGAAGACCTCAGAGAATTGCTCTTTGTAATTCAATGAAAAACTGAGTTGGGATTTTGATAGGGATTGCGTTGAATCTGTATATTGCTTTTGGCAAGATTGCCATTTTAACTATATTAATCCTGCCAACCCACGAGCATGGAAGATTTTTCCATTTTCTGAGGTCTTCTTCAATTTCCTTCTTCAGAGACCTGAAGTTTTTGTCATATAAATCTTTCACTTGTTTGGTTAGAGTCACACCAAGATACTTTATATTGTTTGTGGCTATTGTGAAGGGTGTTATTTCCCTAACTTCTTTCTAGGCCTGCTTATCCTTTGCGTATAGGAAGGCTACTGATTTGCTTGAGTTCATTTTATAACCAGCTACTTTGTTGAAGTTGTTTATCAGCTGTAGCAGTTCTCTTGGGTCACTTACATATACTATCATATCATCTGCGAATAGTGATAGTTTGATTTCTTCCTTTCCAATTTGTATCCGATTGACTTCCTTATGTTGTCGAATTGCTCTAGCTAGTACCTCAAGTACTATGTTGAAGAGATATGGTGAGAGGGGGCAGCCTTGTCTAGTCTCTGATTTTAGTGGGATTGCTTCAAGTTTCTCTCTGTTTACCTTGATGTTGGCTATCGGTCTGCTGTAAATTGCTTTTATTATCTTTAGGTATGGGCCTTGAATTCCTGTTCTTTCTAAGACTTTTAGCATGAAAGGATGCTGAATTTTGTCAAATACTTTTTCAGCATCCAGTGAGATGACCGTGTAGTTTTTTTCTTTGAGTTTGTTTATGTAGTTGATTACATTGATGGATTTCTGTATATTGAACATCCCTGCATCCCTGGGATGAAACCAACTTGATATTGATGAATGATCGTTTTCATGTGTTCTTGGATTCGGTTGGCAAGAATTTTATTGAGTATTTTTGCATCGATGTTCATAAGGGAGATTGGTTTGAAGTTCTCTTTCTTAGTTGGATCTTTCTGTGGTTTTGGTATCAGGGTAATTATGGCTTTGTAGAATGAGTAGGGTAGTGTTCCTTCTGTTTCTATTTTGTGGAATAGTTTGAAGAGTATTGGTATTAGGACTTCTTTGAAAGTCTGATAGAATTCTGCACTAAAACCGTCTGGTCCTGTGCTTTTTTTGGTTGGAAGGCTTTCTATGTCCTCTTGTATTTCCTTGGGGGTTATGGAACTGTTTAGGCGATCTATTTGATCCTGATTTAATTTTGGTATTTGGTATCTGTCTTGGAAATTGTCCATTTCCTCCAGATTCTCCAGTTGTGTTGAGTATAGGCTTTTGTAGTAGGATCTGATGATTTTTTCAATTTCCTCAGTTTCTCTTGTTATATCTATCTTTTCATTTCTAATTTTGTTAATTTGAATACCGTCTCTGTGCCCTTTGGTAAGTCTGGCTAGGGGTTTATCTATCTTGTTGATTTTCTCAAAGAACCAGCTCCTGGTTTTGTTGATTCTTTGTATGGTTCCTTTTGTTTCAACTTGATTGATTTCAGCCCTGAGTTTGATGATTTTCTGTCTTCTACTCCTCCTGGGTGAAATAGCTTCTTTTTGTTCTAGGGCTTTCAGGTGCGCCATTAAGTTGCTAGTGTATGCTCTCTCCTGTTTCTTTTTGGAGACACACTGGTCTCTCAATTACCTCCTCAGTTCTGCTGTGCCAGATCTAAGTCTTCCTGAGGCTTGCTGCTGGACCTGCAATTGGCCTCCCGCTGTCTCCTCTTGGCCTGCCTAGTTGCTAGCTCTTAAGAATCAGATTTTTTTCCTCCACCGATCTGGGCTAGTCTGTTAGATCTTTATGGTGTCCTGGGTTCCTCTGTTGGTTCTCTATGGTGACCTGTTCAGGCCACCAGCTCCAAAATGGTGGCGGATCTCAGGGCTCTGTCTAACCACTGGGTTCCCTACAGGACTGGAGGTTCCCTGGTTGGGCTGCTAGAACCTAGATGGTAGTACTCTCAGTCCACAGGGCTCTGTCATGTTAGCTGTCTATGGTGTCCTGAGGCACAATGTCAGCCTCTGGCTGTACTCCAGGCACCGACCCACTAGCAGGTTGGTGTCCCCTTGGGTTGGTGCAGAGACTGCTTGCCAAGCTGATCTGGCTCTGTGTGCTCTGCCAAGCTGTTGGTGCACAGACCTATCTCCAACCTCCTTTGGCTCTGGGCTTGAGCAAGGGCCTGACCAGGTGTTCTTTGCCAGGCTAAGTCTTTGTTCAAGCACCTGAACCTAGCCTCCAGCAGGCAGTCCTCAGCGACCCGAGGGAAGATGGTGGCAGGCTGCCAGCCTGCCAGCCGGTCCCCAGGGATCAGGGACAGCCTCTGAGCTGCAGGTGCTCAGAGCTCCTGCCGACCTTCCCTGGCTCTGGGGGCCAGCAAGGGCCCGATCAGGTATTCGTTGCTAGGCCAAGTCTCTGTCCACGCACCTGAACCCAGACGCCAGCAGGCAGTCTGCAGCGACCTGAGGGAAGATGGCGGCTGACTGCAAGCCTGCTAGCCGGTCCTCCTTTTCTTTCTTTCTTTCTTTCTTTCTTTCTTTCTTTCTTTCTTTCTTTCTTTTTTTTTTGAGACAGGGTTTCTCTGTGTAGTCCTGGCTGTCCTGGAACTCACTCTGTAGACCAGGCTGGCCTCGAACTCAGAAATCCGCCTGCCTCTACCTCCCAAGTGCTGGGATTACAGGCGTGCGCCACCATGCCCGGCTCTCTCCTGTTTCTTTTTGAAGACACTCAGGGCTATGAGTTTTCCTCTTAGTACTGCTTTCATTGAGTCCCATAGATTTGGGTATGTTTTGCCTTTATTTTCATTAAATTCCTAAAAGTCTTTGATTTCTTTATTTCTTCCTTGACTAAGGTATCATTGAGTAGAATATTGTTCACTCTCCATGTTTATGAGGATTTTCTGTTGATTTTGTTGCTATTGAAGAACACTCTTACTCCATGGTGATCAGATAGGAGGCATGGGATTAGTTTAATCTTTTTATATTTGTTGAGGTCTGTCTTGTGACCAATTATGGCGTCGATTTTGGAGACGGTACCATGAGGTGCTGAGAAATGGTATAGTCTTTTGCTTTAGGATGAAAGGTTCTATATATATCTGTTAGATCCAATTGGCCCAAAGTTTCAATGAGTTTCCCTGTGTCCCTGTTTAGTTTCTCTTTTCCTGATCGGTCCATGGAGGATAGTGGAGTGTTGAGGTCCACCACAATTATTGTGTTAGGTACAATGTATGTTTTGAGCTTTAGTAAAGTTTCTTTTACGAATGAGGGTGCCCTTGCATTTGGAGCATAGATATTTAGAATTGTGAGTTCTTCTTGGTGGATTTTTCCTTTGACCAGCAAGAAGTGACCTTCTGTGTCTCTTTTGATGACTTTAGGTTGAAAGTCAATTTTATCTGATATTAGTATGGCTATTCCACTCGCTTCCTGTGACCATTTGCTTGCAAAATTGTCTTCCAGCCTTTTACTCTAAGGTATTGTTTGTCTTTGACCCTGAGGTGTGTTTTCTGTATGCAGCAAAATGTAGGGTCCTGCTTCCATATCCTGTCTGTTAGTCTATGTCTTTTTATTGGGGAATTGAGTCCATTGATGTTAAGAGATATTAAGGAATCGTGATTATTTCTTCCTGTCATTTTTGATGTTATTTTTGTTTTTCAGTGGTTATCTTCTTTTGAGTTTGATGGGAGAAGGTTACTATCTTGCTTTTTCTAGGGAGCAGTCTCCGTCCTTGTATTGGAATTTTCCTCCTATTATCCTTTGTAGAGCTGTGTAAGTGGAAAGATTTTGTGTAAATTTGTTCTTGTCGTGGAATATTTTGATTTCTCCATCTATGTTGATTGAGAGTTTTGGTGGGTATAGTATTCTTGGCTGACAATTGTGTTCTCTTAGAGTCTGCATGAAATCCACCCAGGATCTTCTAGCTTTCATGGTCTCTGGAGAGAAGTCTGGTGTGATTCTGATAGGTCTTCCTTTATATGTTACTTGGCCTTTTTCTCTTACTGCCTTTAAAATTCTTTCTTTGTTTAGTACATTTGGGGTTTTGATTATTATGTGATGGGAGTTATTTCTGTTCTGGTCCAGTCTGTTTGGAGTTCTGTAAGCCTCTTGTATATTCATGGGCATTTCTCTCTTTAAGTTAGGGAAGAGTTCTTCCATAATTTTATTGAAGATATTTGTTGGCCCTTTAAATTGTAGATCTTCACTCTCATCTATCCCTATAATCCTTAGGTTTGGACTTCTCATTGTGTCCTGGATTTCCTGGATGTTTTGGGTGACAAGCCTTTTGAATTTTGTATTTTCTTTGCCTGTGCAGTCAATGGTTACTATGGTATCTTTAGCATCTGAGATTCTTACCTCTATCTCTTGTATTCTGTTGTTGATATTTGCATCTATGACCCCTGATTTCTTCCTAAGGTTTTCTATCTCCAAAGTTGTCTCCCTTTGTGATTTTTTAGTTGTTTCTACCTCTGTGTTCAGATTTTGGATGGTTTTGCACAGTTCCTTCACTTGTTTGTTTGTGTTTTCTTGCAACTCTTTAAGAGATTTTTGTGTTTCCTCTTTCATGACTTCTGCCTGTTGACTCAATTTCTCCTGCATTTCTTTAAGTGATTTTTTCATTTCCTCCTTATTGGCTTCTGCCTGTTGATCCATATTCTCCCGGAGTTCTGTAAGTGATTTTTGTGTTTTCTTTGTAAGGGCTTCTACCCTATTCATGTTCCCCTGCTTTTCTTTAAGAGATTTGTTTATGTCTTTTTTGTGTTCCTCTAGCAGCATCATGACCAGTGCTTTTATATCCAACTCTTGTTTTTCTGGTGTGTTGGGGTATCCAGGACTTGCTGTGATTGGCAAATTGAGTTCAGATGGTGCCATATTGCCTTGATTTCTGTTAGTAATGTTCCTACGTTTGCCTTTTGCCATCTGTTTATCTCTGGAGTTAGTTGGTCTTATTGTTACTGGTTGGAGTTTGAATCTTCTGTTAGCCTGGCCTTTGGTGCTGCTGTAGTAGAGGGTGTCCGTGCTCCTGACCCCAGCCGCCAGTCATCCGCAGAGGCAAGATGACGGCCTCCCTGCAAGCCCAGAGAGCTGGACTCCAGTGGTCAGCAACAGAAGCACCGAGTTGTAGGTGCCCAGATCTCATGCCGAGTTCCTCTGGCTTTGTGCACAGGCAAGAGCCTGATGGGGTAGTCTTTGTTAGGTTAGATCTCAGTCCACGTACTTGACCCCAGTTGCCAGCTGTCCTCAGTGACCCGAGGCAAGATGTAGGCCTTGCTGCTGCAAGCACAGTGAACCGGTCCCCAGCGGTCAGCCACAGTGGTCGAGTGGTAGGTGCACAGACCTCCCACCGAGCTCCTCTGGCTCTGGGCCCTGGCAAGAGCCTGATGGGGTAGTCTATGCTAAGCTAGGTCTCTGTCTACGCACCTGACCCCAGCCACCAGCAGTCCATGGTGTCCTGAGGCAAGATGGCGGCCTTGCTGTAAGCCTGGTGAGCCAGTCCCCAGCTGTCGGCAACAGCCGCCAAGCTGTAGGTGCACAGACCTCCTCCTGGAGACCTGCTCTGGCTCTGGGTTCAGGCAAGAGCCTGACAGGGATGTGGATTCTGGGCTAGGTCTCAGTCCACGCACATGACCCCAGCCACCAGCAGTCCACAGTGTCCCGAGGCAAGATGGCGGCCTTGCTGCAAGCCCGGCGAGCTGGTCCCCTGCTATAGTATTTTTTATCAGTTGTTACAGTGTATGCACTTAGGTACCTGATAGACACATTATATTTGCTAACTTATCCTAACACTATGGAGCAGAAGTAGTCATGTAGTTCTTTCTTTTCCACATCCCCTTTTAATTCTTCCATGTTTCACACAAGTTGCAAGTGTATCATTATGATTATATTCACCAGGCTAGCAATCAACTGCATCATTGAAATTGGAGGTCTTGAGAGACACAGTATTAAGTATTCTTGGTCTCCATCTCATGTCTATTTTTCCTTACCAGATTTTAGCGCTCCTAGCTTTGCATCTCGAATGAGCTTACAACCTCCCTGTGACAGTTTTGTGTGTTGAAAATTAGGTAAATCTAGTTCCTATGAGTAATCATTTATTGTATATCATTCATACTTTTCTATTTCATAGATTCAACTATCAGTAAGATAGACTACATGTCTGCTAGCTTAATTATATGTGGGTTCATAGAATGCTTCATCCAAGCCACACAGAAGAACTTGCACAAAGTCTTGTTTGACCAGGGGACATATTTTATACCAAGTTAAACATAACACAAAAGTCATTAGTTTACAGATGTGTGCCATGACAAGCAACTGACTTTATAGGTTTAGTGACATAGTTTACTCAGAATTATAGCACCACCAAGGGTTATGTGCTCTCCAATAGAAGATAAATAAAGTCCATGATAACATGTAGAAATAGCTCCTATTTACACATCCTATTGTCTCATCCTTTTAAGGAATTATAGATTTGCATTTTGATTATAGAAATCCTCAAACACCATAGGTGTTTATAACCCTCTTGTTGGTCCTGGCTTTCTTTCTAATTTTCTTGTGTCCTCATACATCTTCTCAAACTATTACATAATTTCTTTAGTATATTACCTTGTTTTACTCATTAGAGAAGTTTGTATTCTGAATGTCTGGGCTAATATCCACTTATCAGTGAGTACATACCATGTGTGTCCTTTTGTGATTGGGTCACCTCACACATGACATTCTCCAGTTCCACCCACTTGCCTAAGAATTTCATGGATTCATTGTTTTTAATAGCTAAATACTATTCCATAGTGTAAATATACCACATTTTCTGTATTCATTCCCCTGTTGAAGGACATTTGGGTTGTTTCCAGCTTCTGGCTATTACACGTAAGGCTGCTATGAACATAGTGAACTGTGTGTCATTGTTATCAAAACAACTCTGAGATTCTACCTCACACCAGTCAGAATGACTAAGATCAAAAACTCAGGTGACAGCAGATTCTGTGAGGATGTGGAGAAAGAGTAACACTCTTCCATTGTTGGTGGGATTGTAGGCTTGTACAACCACTCAGACAAATCAATCTGGCAGTTCCTCAGAAAACTGGACTAGTGTTACCTGAAGACCCAGCTATACCACTCCTGGCCAAAAGATGCACCAACATATTTTTTTCACTTATTTACTTTACATCCTGCTAACTGGCCCCTCCCTGTAACTCTCTCCTACAATAATTTCCCCATTCCCCCTTCCCTTCTCCTCTGAGTGGGCTCCCCTTGTGTATCCCTTCACCCTGGCACTTCAAGTCTCTTTGAGGCTAGGCGTTTCCTCTCCCATTGAGGTCATACAAGGCAGTCTACCTAGACTATATCCCACTTACAGGGATATCATCTGCTCCAGTTGTTCAGGATCCACATGAATAACAGGCCGCATACCTACTACATATGTACAGGGAAGTCTAGGTTCAGCCTGTGTATATTATTTGGTTGGTGGCTCAGACTCTGAGAGCCCAAGTGACCAGGTTATTTGACATGGTAGATCTTCCTCTGGATTCCTCCTTCTTTCTCCTATTCTTCCTTAAGAGTCCACAAGCTCCATCTATTGACTGGCCATGGGTGTCTGTATCTGTCTGAGTCAGCTGCTGTCTCATCATGTTCCTATCTGCATGTATAACAGAGTATCATTAATTGTGTTAGAGACTAGAGTTTGCCCATGGAATGGGTCTCAAGTTAGGCCAGTTATTGGTTGACTATTTCTTCAGTTTCTGCTCCCTCCCCTGTGCCTGCAAACCTTGTAGATATGATACATTTTGGTTGAATGCTTTGTGTATAGGTTATTCTCTCTATTGTTCCACTAGAGTTTCTCCCGAGCTATAGGAGGTAACCTCTAGAGGTTCCATATCCCCAATGTAGTGAGTCATAGCTAAGTTCACCCCCTTTGATTTTTGGGCACCGTTCTTATCCCACCCAGTTCTCTGGCTCATCCTAGAATGACCCCCCACCTCCTCACTCCTGTCTGTTGCAGATTTCCATTCATTTTCATGGCCATCTAGCCATTTCTTCTGCCCTTCCTCACACTTCATCCTGAATTCCCCATTTCCCTCCCCATCCACCTCTCAGATCTCTCCCTCCATCTGCCTCTTATAGCTATTTTATTCTCTCTTCTAAGTGAGATTTAACTTGCTTGGGCATTCCTTTTTGCTTAGCTTTTTTGGTTGTGTAAGTCTATCATGTTACCTGCATTTTACAGCTATTATCTACTTATAAGTGAGTACATACCATGAATGTCCTTTTGCGACTGTTTTACCTAAGAGTGCTATTCCTATATTCCTCATATTTGCATGAAAAATTCAAGTTATTTTTGTTTTTAATAACTAAATAGTATTATATTGTATAGATATACCACATTGTTTTTATTCTTCAGTTGAGGGACATGTAGGTTGTTTCTAGTTTTTGGCTATTATGAATAAAGCTGCTATGAACATTGTAGAGAAAGTGTCTTTGTGAGATGTTGGAGCATATTTTCAGTTTATGCCCAGGACTGGTATAGCTGGGTCTTGAGGTAGACCATCTGCTCCAGTTGTTCAGGATCCTCATGGAGACAAGGCCACACATGTGCTACATTTTATGGTTATTCCCAGTTTTCTGGAAAAATGCCAAGTTGATTCCATAGTGGATGTCCAAGTTTGCACTCCCATCAACAGTGGAGGTGTTTTTCTTTTGTACCTCATCCTTGCAGCATGTGCTATGTCTTCAGTTTTTGATATTAGCCATTCTGATGAGTATAAAATAGAACCTCATAGTTGTTTTGAGTTGCATATCCCTGATGACTAAGGACTTTGAACATTTCTTTAAGGGCCAAAGCAAATGGTTCTCTTGAGAAAATGTCCCTGAACCATAAGTTTCTTCTAAACTACATGTTTGCAGTTATTCTTGGTCATTGGTCTCTTGAGGTATGTATAACTGTCTTCTTATTTGTCTATGGCAAGATATATGATACTTTATGTTAGAGAGCACAGGATACCTGAGTCTGTAAAGATACTGTTCTTTTCATTCAGGTAAAAATGTTTGGATATGTAGAACTTGAGACATAGAAGAGTGGCTTTATTTATGCCCATGGTGCTTTTGGTCGAATTGCTATGAACATGATTGTATCATAAAGTTTACAAGGGAGTCTAGCAGAGAAGAAAGCATCCAAAAAAAAGAGAATTGAGTATCATAGGAGAGTCATTGTAAAACTATAGTTAATGTCATATTGGGAAAGTCTGACAGGCTTTTAATGATTGAAGTACTTTGTATCTGGGGAATGAAGACATTGGAAATAACTTTATAATGTCTTGGATTAATCAGATATTACAGTTAAATATTCTGGTAATTTCATAAATTATCTTAACTTTTACCACTGGGTAAATAAGCAAACATTTGATGATACATAATATAAGTCACAAATATTGTATGTTTTTAATTCATTAGTTTTCAAAAGTGATAGGTACAAACTGGTGGTCTTATAAAATAGAATAAAATTCCCTAGGGACTTACTTGTCAATTGTGCTCTATGGAAACATAAGACACCTGAGCAGAAATAAAAGTTGACATGGAAATCAAAATACTCAACATGACTGAGCTTCTTCACACTACTGGACAACTTTATTTTATGTACATACTTTAATAGTTTAAATTATATAGAGTTATTTATGTTTAGCATAAAAGTAAAAATAAAGGTGTTTTGGAACTAACAAACTAACTAACAAGAGAGACTTTTGTTTTGCTTCTGTTTAAAGAAGGTTTCTGAAAAATTAGAAGCTAAAAACTACAAAGTGTTTGAGCTAGGAAGATCACTGAACTTGCCTTGCATATAGATAGAGAAGAAGGGAAAGGAAATGTATAGATCATTCTTTACTGTCTTCAATCTTTGTTGGTTTCTATCCATTTAACTCAAATCTTTATTTTAAAATAAGTATAAAATTTCCTCTTTATGATGATTGAAAGTCTGGAAATCTGTTTAGGAAGATTTCTGAATTCTGTGTAAACCGAGGTAAAGGCTCTAGTAACACTGTACTCTGGCATCTCCTCTAGAAACCTTTGAAAGACTGTTCCTCCTGATTCTAATTGGAAATTGATGTTTTTTGTAATGTTTTAAAATATTTACTGTCAAACTGTATCAGTTTCTATTTTTGATATTTGAATATGTTCTAGATATACATCTTATTCTACTTTCAATGTCATTAAAAATATCTCAAAAATAAAGACAATATTTGATGGTCCAAAAAATAAAAATTAAAAAAAATTCAATTCTTGTCTGAATGGTTTGAATTGGGCACCTATTCACAGATAAATTTCCAACTGAGACTCAGTCAGAATTAGTTCCACGAACTTTAGCACTTAAGAAGAAACCAGGATGTAGTATAATTTGTCATTTCTGAAGACTTGGAACAAAAGCATTTCAAATCACATTTCATAAATTATTTTACTTAGTGTAGACAAAATACTTTCCCTTTTTCATGGTTATATACATTTCAATATACATTTCACAGTTATACAGCTCTTAATGATTTTTGCTTTCCTTTTTGTCATTTTCCTATTCTTCCCCTTTCCCCAATTCTCCTTCCATTTCTCATCACATATTCCCTGTAACTTCTGAACTTCCATAATCTCTTTTACCTGTCTTCTTTGGTTTTACATTCATAAATATTTTAATGTGGCTTTTCATAATTCAAGTCAATTTTCTTTTCTTCAGCAAGGATTAATTTGTTCCTGTTTTATGTCTGCTGTAATTCTGTATTTTGAGAGTTTGATAAGTATACACACTCAGTCCTTTCCTTTGTCGAGTTGTCTCATTTAGGGAAAATTTATCAGTGAATTACATCAATAGTAGGCACTATTAGCTTATATATATAATTTATTATTGAAAGTTTATGATTTTGCCACTAAAACAATATGAATAGTATAACCTATTATTGGCTAAAACAATTGAAATAAATTTAAAAAAATATATATATTATTTACAGTTTTGATGTCCTATTCTTACTGATAATATTTCTTTTTTATTTATTAATTTTTAAAATCTTTTGGATGCTATCAAAAGCAAATGAAAGAAATATTAACATTCATTTAATATTTATGCATAGAATATATATATATATATATATATATATATATATATATATACAGCAAATACATCATTACAATTTTAGTTGCTTCACCATAATTTTTTTTTTTGGATTTTGTTTTTTTCTGAGAAAGGTTTTCTCTGTATAGCCCTGGCTGTCCAGGAACTCACTCTGTAGACCAGGCTGACCTCGAACTAAAAAATCCACCTACCTCTGCCTCCCAGAGTGCTGGGATTACAGGAATTTGCCACCACCACCCGGTAGCCTGCTTCACCATAAATCTTAAGAGAAAAAGCAAAGTATTTTAAGTCTATCTGACTAGTAATCTGAAGCTCATAGGTCTAAGTCTTCTGGGTAATTTGAACCTAATGACCATATTCTGTTTATTCTGTCATGTTGCTTGTATCCCTAGATACAAGAATACAAGTTGATCTGCAATAGAGTGTGATAAATCCTCGTATCAGGGAATTGAACAAAAATACTTTCTATGACATCAGTGTACTTTTCAGAGGTTGTATCTGGAAGATTATCAACTGGATAATCCATGGCAGTGGTTCTCATAGAATCCTAGTGCTTCATGCACTGACACTGTGTTCGAATGCATATGCAGACATTTGAATTTGCTATAGTGGAAATATCTGGATAAATTTTGAAACACCTGCTATTTCTGTGTCTAGTATGATAAAAATTGCAATCTGACAGTTCACAGACTCACATCACTCCGTGGCCTGTCTACTATTTCATAAGGAGCATCACTATATCACATGTAGAAAGCAGTGAGATATTAAATTCTGAAACATTGCATAGAATAGAACCATCAGATATAACCACTTACTTTTCTGTGTAGTCACTTAATTAAAGGGCATATTCTTTCTTGTCTTTTTATTTTAGTAAGTTATAATTAACAAATATATATTATGTGACATTTCAATAAATATTAAATGAAATAATTAAATCAGGTTTGGCATATACATAACCTTGCATGCTTATTTATTGTAAAATAATTTGAATTTCTACCGTTTTTTCCAGTGTGCAATGTGCTGTTATTAACTATACTCAAAATAATGTAAAATAAATCTTTTTTTTTAAATTTTTATTTTCTATATTCTATGTTTACATTCCAAGGGCTTTCCCCTTTCCCAGTTCCCACCCACCATAGTTCCCATAGTTCCTCTCCCCCCCAACTATTCCCCAATCATTCCCCCTCCCCCCTCAGTTTCTTTACTAAACTGGATGCAATCTTTACATGCCCAGGGTCCTCTCCTTTCTTCTTCTTGGGAATCATTTGACTTGCTATTCATATCTTGAGTATTTAGTGCTTCTGGGCTCATTAATATCCACTTATCAGTGATTGCATTTCATGTGCATTCTTTTGTGATTGGGTTAGCTCACTCAGGATGATATTTTCCAGGTCTAACCATTTACCTACAAATTGCATGAATTCATTATTTTTAATTGCGGAGTAGTATTCCATTGTATAAATATACCACATTTTCTGTATCCATTCCTCCTTTGAGGGATATTTGTGCTCCTTCCAATTTCTGGCTATTATAAACAAGGCTGCTATAAACATAGTGGAGCATGTGTCCTTATTGCATGCAGGGGAATCCTCTGGGTATATGCCCAGGAGTGGTATGCCAGGGTCCTCTGGGAGTGACATGCCCAGTTTTCTGAGGAACCGCCAAACTGATTTCCAGAGCGGTTTTACCATTTTGCAATCCCACCAACAATGGAGGAGTGTTCCTCTTTCTCCACATCCTCGCCAGCACTTGTTGTCTCTTGAGTTTTTAATCTTAGCCATTCTGACTGGTGTGAGGTGGAATCTCAGGGTTGTTTTGATTTGCATTTCCCTGATGACTAATGATGTTGAACATCTTTTAAGGTGTTTCTCGGCCATCCGAATTTCTTCTGGTGAAAATTCTTTGTTTAGCTCTGTGCCCCATTTTTTGATAGGGTTATTTGGTTCTTTGGGGTCTAACTTCTTGAGTTCTTTGTATATATTGGATATTAGCCCTCTGTCGGATGTGGGGTTGGTGAAGATCTTTTCCCACTTTGTTGGTTGCCGTTTTGTCCTTCTGACAGTGTCCTTTGCTTTGCAGAAACTTTGTAATTTTATGAGGTCCCATTTGTCAATCCTTGATCTTAGTGCGTACGCTATTTGTATTCTTTTCAGGAACTTTTCCCCTGTGCCCAAGTCCTCCAGGGTCTTCCCAAGTTTCTTTTCTAATAGTTTCCGTGTGTCTGGTTTTATGTGGAGGTCCTTGATCCACTTGGAGTTGATCTTAGTGCAAAGAGATAAGAGTGGGTCAATTCGCATTCTTCTGCATGTTGACCTCCAGTTGAACCAGCACCATTTGTTGAAAAGGCTATCTTTATTCCACCGGATGGTTGTGGCTCCTTTATCAAAGATCAAGTGACCATAAGTCTGTGGGTTAATTTCTGGATCTTCAATCCTGTTCCATTGATCTGCTTGCCTGTTGCTATACCAATACCATGCAGTTTTTAACACAATTGCTCTGTAGTACTGCTTGAGGTCAGGGATATTGATTCCCCCAGAAGTCCTTTTATTGTTGAGAATAGTTTTAGCTATCCTGGGTTTTTTGTTGCTCCAGATGAATTTGAGAATTGCTCTTTCTAGATCTATGAAGAATTGAGTTGGGATTTTGATGGGGATTGCATTGAATCTGTATATTGCTTTTGGCAAGATGGCCATTTTTACTATATTGATCCTGCCAATCCAGGAGCAAGAAATATTTTTCCATCTTCTGAGGTCTTCTTCGATTTCTTTCTTCAAGGACTTGAAGTTCCTGTTGTACAGATCTTTCGCTTGTTTGGTTAGAGTTACGCCAAGATACTTTATGTTGTTTGTGGCTATTGTGAAGGGTGTTATTTCCCTAATTTCTTTCTCAGCCTGCTTGTCCTTTGAGTACAAGAAGGCCACTGACTTGCTTGAGTTAATTTTATAACCTGCCACTTTGCTGAAGTTGTTTATCAGCTGTAGAAGTTCTCTGGTGGAGTTTTTTGGGTCGCTTAGGTAAACTATCATATCGTCTGCAAATAATGATAGTTTCACTTCTTCCTTTCCAATTTGTATCCCTTTGACTTCCTTATGTTGTCTAATTGCTCTTGCTAGAACTTCAAGTACTATATTGAAAAGATATGGAGAGAGAGGGCAGCCTTGTCTAGTCCCTGATTTTAGTGGGAATGCTTCAAGTTTCTCTCCATTTATTTTGATGTTGGCTACTGGTTTGCTGTAGATTGCTTTTACTATGTTTAGGTATGGGCCTTGAATTCCTGCTCTTTCCAAGACTTTTAGCATGAAAGGATGCTGAATTTTGTCGAATGCTTTTTCAGCATCTAATGAGATGACCATGTGGTTTTTTTCTTTCAGTTTGTTTATGTAGTGGATTACATTGATGGATTTCCGTATATTGAACCATCCCTGTATCCCTGGGATGAAGCCTACTTGATCATGGTGGATGATCGTTTTGATGTGCTCTTGGATTCGGTTAGCAAGAATTTTATTTAGTATTTTTGCATCTATATTCATAAGAGAAATTGGCCTGAAGTTCTCTTTCTTTGTTGGATCTTTTTGTGGTTTAGGTATTAGCATAATTGTGGCTTCGAAGAATGAGTTGGGCAGTGTCCCTTCTGTCTCTATTTTGTGGAATAGTTTGAAGAGTATTGGTGTTAAGTCTTCTTTGAAGGTCTGGTAGAATTCTGCACTAAAACCATCTGGTCCCGTACTTTTTTTGGTTGGGAGGCTTTCTATAACCCCTTCTATTTCTTTAGGGGTTATGGGACTATTTAGCTGGTCTACTTGATGCTGATTTAATTTTGGTATTTGATATCTGTCTAGGAAATCGTCCATTTCCTCCAGATTCTCCAGTTGTTTTGAGTATAGACCTTTGTAGTAGGATCTGATGATCTTTTGAATTTCCTCAGTTTCTGTTGTTATGTCTCCCTTTTCATTTCTAATTTTGTTAATTTGTATACTGTCTCTGTGTCCTTTGGTTAGTCTGGCTAAGGGTTTATCTATCTTGTTGATTTTCTCAAAGAACCAGCTCCTGGTCTTGTTGATTCTTTGTATGGTTCTCTTTGTTTCTATATGATTGATTTCAGCCCTGAGTTTGATGATTTCTTGTTTTCTACTCCTCCTGGGTGAGTTAACTTGTTTTTCTTCTAGCACTTTAAGGTGTGCTGTTAAGCTGCTAGTGTATGCTCTCTCCAGTTTCTTTTTGAATGCACTTAGAGCTATGAGTTTTCCTCTTAGCACTGCTTTTATTGTGTCCCATAGATTTGGGTAGGTTGTACCTTCATTTTCATTGAATTCTAAAAAGTCTTTGATTTCTTTTTTTATTTCTTCCTTGACCAAGGTGTCATTGAGTAGAGTATTGTTCAGTTTCCATGTGTATGTGGGCTTTCTGTTGTTTTTGTTGCTATTGAAGACCACTCTTACTCCATGGTGATCTGATAGGAGGCATGGGATTAGCTCGATCTTCTTGTATTTGTTGACATCTGTCTTGTGACCGATTATATGGTCTATTTTGGAGAAGGTACCATGCGGTGCTGAGAAAAAGGTATATTCTTTAGTTTTAGGATGAAATGTTCTATATATATCTGTTAAATCCAATTGGTCCAGAGTTTCAATTAGTTTCACTGTGTCCCTGTTTAGTTTCTGCTTTCCTGATCGGTCCATTGAGGAGAGTGGGGTGTTGAAGTCACCCACAATTATTGTGTTAGGTGTAATGTGTGCTTTAAGCTTTAGTAAGGTTTCTTTTACAAATGAGGGTGCCCTTGCATTTGGAGCATAGATGTTCAGTATTGAGAGCTCTTCCTGGTGGGTTTTCCCTTTGGCCAGCAAGAAGTGACCTTCTGGGTCTCTTTTGATGATTTTAGGTTGAAAGTCAATTTTATCTGATATTAGAATGGCTACTCCAGCTTGTTTCCTGAGACCATTTGCTTGTAAAATTGTCCTCTAGCCTTTTACTCTAAGGCAGTGTTTGTCTTTAACACTGAGATGTGTTTCCTGTATGCAGCAAAATGTAGGGTCCTGTTTCCGTATCCAGTCTGTTAGTCTTTGTCTTTTTATTGGGGAATTGAGTCCATTGACGTTAAGAGATATTAAGGAATAGTAATTATTACCTCCAGACATTTTTGAAATTATATTTATTTATCTTATTTATTTTTTATATTCGAGAGGTTATCTTCTTTTGGGTTTGATGAGAGGAGTTTTCTATCTTGCTTCTTCCCGGGTGTAGTTTCCGTCCTTGTCTTGGTGTTTTCCCCCTATTATCCTTTGTAGGGCTGGATTTGTGGAGAGATATCTTGCAAATTTGGTTTTGTCATGGAATACCTTGATGTCTCCATCAATGGCAATTGAGAGTTTTGCTGGGTAAAGTAGTTTTGGCTGAAGTTTGTGTTCTCTTAGAGTTTGCATGATATCTGCCCAGGATCTTCTAGCTTTCATGGTCTCAGGTGAGAAGTCTGGTGTTATTCTGATAGGTTTTCCTTTATATGTTACTTGGCCTTT
Organism: Apodemus agrarius; assembly: GCA_964023405.1. Taxonomy (NCBI): domain Eukaryota; kingdom Metazoa; phylum Chordata; class Mammalia; order Rodentia; family Muridae; genus Apodemus; species Apodemus agrarius. The sequence continues at coordinate 69,538,755 of OZ030008.1, forward strand.
TTCTCTTGCTGCCTTTAGTATTCTTTCTTTGTTTATTACATTTGGAGTTTTGATTATTATGTGACAGGATGTATTTCTGTTCTGGTCCAGTCTGTTTGGGGTTCTATAGGCTTCTTGTATATTCATGGGCATCTCTCTCCTTAGGTTGGGGAAGTTTTCTTCCATAATTTTATAGAAGATATTAGCTGGCCCTTTAACTTGTAAATCTTCACTCTCGTCTATACCTATAATCCTTAGGTTTGGTCTTCTCATAGTGTCTTGGATTTCCTGGATGTTTTGGGTTACCACCTTTTTGCATTTAGTGTTTTCTTTGACTGTTGAATCAATGGTTCCTATGGTATCTTCGGCTTCTGAGATTCTGTCTTCTATCTCTTGTATTCTATTGTTGATACTTGCGTCTAAGGCCCCTGATTTCTTCCCCAGGTTTTCTATCTCCAATGTTGTCTCCCTCTGTGATTTCTTAGTTGTTTCTACATCTGTTTTTAGTATCTGGATGGATGTGCTCAGATCTTTCGTTTGCTTGATTGTGTTTTCATGTATTTCTTTAATAGATTTTTGTGCTTCCTCTTTCATAGCGTCTACTTGTTGGCCCATGTTCTTCTGTAGTTCTTTAAGTGACTTTTGTCTTTCTTCCTTATTGTCTTCTTCTCTTTGATCCATCTTCTCCTGAATTTCTTGAAGTGATTTTTGTATTTGCCTCGTAAAGGCTTCTAACTTTTGATCCATTTTCTCCTCTATTTCTTTACGAGATTTTTCTATGTGTTCAGCTACCAGCATCCTGACCAGTGATTTTATATCCAAGTCTTGTTTTTCTGGTGTTTTAGGGTATCCAGGGATTCCTGTTGTTGGAGAACTGGGTTCAGATGCTGTCATGTTGCCTTGATTTTTGTTAGTAATGTTCCTTCGTTTTCCTTTTGCCATCTGGTTATTTCTGGTTTTAGTTGGCCTTGTTGTTAGTGGCTGGTGTTTGAATCTCCTGTGAGGCTGGGCTCACCTGTTGTTTCTCTACTGGTAAATCTGTGTGACTGCTGCTTTAAGGGATCATAAGCTGGCTGCCACCCATGAGATTGTAGCCCCTGTTGGAGTCTGTCTACCTGGGCTTCTCCAGCTGTGTCCTGGTTGCAAGGAACTCGGCCTGCTTGGTTCCGAGACCCTAGCAGATCCCCCTGTGCGGGTAGCCCTGGAAAGGGTGTTTACCTGGGCCTTTCCAGCTATGTCCTGGTTGCAATATGGAGGCCCGCAGCTACCGCTGGTCCAGGGGCCGGTGAGCTGGTTGCAGAATGCAGCCTAGGTGCTCGCCAGAGGGCGCGGGGATGTCCCACAGAGCCTGGGCCTTTCCAGCTGTGTCCTGGGCCTTTCCAGCTATGTCCTGGTTGCAATATGGAGGCCCTCCGCTTCTGCTGGTCTAGGGGCCGGCGAGCTGGTTGAAGAACGCAGCCTATGTGCTCACCAGAGGGCGGGGATGTCCCACAGAGCCTGGGCCTTTCCAGCTGTGTCCTGGTTGCAATATGGAGGCCCGCCGCGCTGGTCCAGGGGCTGGCGAGCTGGTTGCAGAAAGCAGCCTCGGTGCTCGCCAGAGGGCACGGGGATGTCCCGCAGAGCCTAGGCGGAACTCAGCCTGCTTGGGTCCGAGACCCTAGCAGATTCCCCCGTGAGGGCAGCCCTGGAAGGGGTGTTTACCTGGGCCTTTCCAGCTATGTCCTGGTTGCAATATGGAGGCCCTCCGCTTCTGCTGGTCTAGGGGCCGGCGAGCTGGTTGAAGAACGCAGCCTATGTGCTCACCAGAGGGCGGGGATGTCCCACAGAGCCTGGGCCTTTCCAGCTGTGTCCTGGTTGCAATATGGAGGCCCGCCGCGCTGGTCCAGGGGCTGGCGAGCTGGTTGCAGAAAGCAGCCTCGGTGCTCGCCAGAGGGCACGGGGATGTCCCGCAGAGCCTAGGCGGAACTCAGCCTGCTTGGGTCCGAGACCCTAGCAGATTCCCCCGTGAGGGCAGCCCTGGAAGGGGTGTTTACCTGGGCCTTTCCAGCTATGTCCTGGTTGCAATATGGAGGCCCGCCGCTTCTGCTGGTCCAGGGGCCGGCGAGCTGGTTGCAGGAAGCAGCCTCGGTGCTCGCCAGAGGGTGCGGGGAAGTCCCACAGAGCCTGGGCCTTTCCAGCTGTGTCCTGGTTGCAATATAGAGGCCCGCTGTGCTGGTCCAGGGGCCGGCGAGCTGTTTGCAGAAAGCAGCCTAGGTGCTCGCCAGAGGGTGCGGGGAAGTCCCACAGAGCCTGGGCCTTTCCAGCTGTGTCCTGGTTGCAATATCGTAAAATAAATCTTTGAAAAATAATGATCCTATCTTTCTGTATATATTTTTTGACCAACATCTTCTCATTCTGTCTTCACAACCCATTTCTTTTATTTTATGTTCTACCAATGTGTTCTCTGATTCTATGACTATAATTCACTTTCATGACATTATTATAATATGCAGAATCCCCTTTTTAAGTGTTGAGTAACATTTCAAGGTTTGTGTGTGTGTCATGATTTCATTAGTGCACACAGGTTATTTTTATATATTGGTTTCTTGCAAACTATGCTGAAATAAAAATTGAGAGATAATTATTCAATATAATTATTTAATTTCTCCTGTATAAATATCCCTAAAAATAATACTGCTAGATACTCCTAGATTTTAAGTTCCTTTTCTTTTCGATTTTGTTTTTGTCCATTATTTACTTCTTCCAACACCTGTCAATAGCTTATAGCTCCTCAGGTAGGGACGGGACTTCATGAACACTTCTTTCTATGTTGAAGTTTAGTATGACTCAAACTTTTGCAGGTCTTGTGCTTGTGTCACCCCTTTGTGAGTGTGAATGCACATGTGCAACTGCCATTCTGTGTCTGGAAAGCACCATTTCCTTATACTTATTCACCATCTCTAACTTTAAAAAATTTTCTGCCCCTATTCTACAATAATTCTAGAGCCATAAGGGGAGGAGTATGATACAGATATCTAATTTAAGGCTGAAAATTCTCCAATCTTTATTGTCTTTACCTTGGTCAGTTGTGGATCTCTTTCTTAATTGACATCTACTGTAAAACTTAGCTTCCATGATGAGGGTTGAGAGATGCATCAATCTATAACAACAAGTCATTAGGAGACTTTTTTATACTGTGTCAATTTAACAAAGTAATAGTAGTTGATTATCCCCTCAAATTATCCCCTTTATCATCACTACTTCTTGGCCCTGTTTCAACTTAGAAAAATCAACCTAATATTCTTATGGAAGTTTCACCCTTTCATAGCACTGGAAGGTGCTATGCATAGTACTCAATGAGAAAAACTGTCATAACTTGTTCTATTTAGAGTTCTTGATAATACTACTTTCAAGAAGTGTGAAGTGCTGTTTCGGCATTAGTGAAATTTATACTTCTCTGTTAATTAGTCATGCCCAGAACTTGTTCAGATATCTATTGGTCTTTAGGTTGGTTGGGACATCAAAGTACAAATGGGATTTCATACATCTCAGATTTTCCCCTTCTATTCTATTAATATGATTATCATACTTTACAGTTTTCCTTGATTCTCCTTTAGGGACTACTGATAACAAAGCCAATGAAGAGAGTGGATCATTCTGTGACATCGGAGTTTGTGTTCCTGGGACTCACAAACTCCTGGGACATCCAACTGCTGCTCTTTCTGGTATCCTTGATGTTGTATGTGGCAAGCATGATGGGAAACTGTCTCACTGTGGCTTCTGATCCTCATCTACATTCACCTATGTACTTTCTTCTGTCCAACCTCTCCTTCATTGATGTAGGTATTTCTTCTGCCACTTCACCCAAGATGATTTTTGACTTATTCAAAAAGCACAAAGTCATCTCCTTTAGAGGTTGTATTATTCAAATATTCTTCATCCATGCAATTGGGGGTGTGGAGATGGTGCTACTCATAGCCATGGCCTTTGATAGATATGTGGCCATATGTAAGCCTCTTCATTATCTGACCATGATGAGCCCCCAGATGTGCATCTTCTTTTTAATTACTGCCTGGGTAGTTGGTCTTATACACTCTGTGATACAACTGGTTTTTATAGTAAATTTACCTCTATGTGGTCACCTATTAGACAGCTTCTACTGTGACCTTCCTCAATTCATTAAACTTGCTTGCATGAACACATATAGACTGGAATTACTCATCACATTCACTAGTGGATTCATGTCTGTGGGTTTCTTCTTCATACTGATCATTTCCTATATTGTCATCATATTTACTGTTCTGAACCACTCTTCAAGTTCCTACAAAGCTCTGTGTACACTTTCAGCTCATGTGACTGTAGTGGTCTTATTCTTTGGTCCTGCCATATTTTTCTATACATGGCCTTCTTCCTCTACACACCTGGATAAGTTTCTGGCCCTATTTGATGCAGTTGTTACTCCTTTTTTGAACCCTGTGGTCTACACATTGAGGAATCAAGATATGAAGATGGCAATGAGGAGATTATTAAGACATATAATGGGCTATAGACAAATCTCTTGAATAACTACATTGTGAAGAGTATTAATTAAGCATGGAAATTAATGGTTGGCCAATCTCTGAAGAAAACCTGTGTTTGCATATATATAAAAATACATATATGTGTAATACGCATACATATATATCTACCATTTTGTATGGTACTTATAAGAAAAGGACAGTGCTTCCAAATGAAGACAAAATTTCATGTATTTATAGTCCAAAGGCTATATTAATCAGGAACTTTAATTCTTAAGGATTAGCATTAGTTTGAAACAAACTCTCAGACATATGGAAAAGGAAATGTTTCTTTAAGACTTTCAGAACATGGAAAAATTCTCATTTTTAATAGAAAATACTTTCATGAACTGTAATTTCTGACTATATTTCATGGAACATTTATCTTGGAATACTGAACTAAGTGATTTTCATGTATGTAAAATTGCATACACTCTTTTCCAATTTGAGGAATTTTCTGGTATTGGAAGTGTAGAGCTTTCAGAAATTCCATTTGAGTATAAAGTGTGCAAGTAGAAGTTTTGTGAACTATGTGTGGAAGAGCAAGAAGAAGCCAACAAAATATACTGACATTTTTTGCTTACAGAACAATTTACTACTCAAATCCATTCAATTTTCATTCGTCTTGTATGTATACTTTCTGTTACTATAAAAATAATTTATTTTTTTAGGATTTCATACATGACTATAGTATTTATATCATTTTTTATATCTCCCTCTTGCCATTTTAACTCCTCTGATGTCCTTTCCCAGTCTGTCTCAAATTCAAGACTGCTTCTTTATTTTTTTATTTTATTTTTTTTTAGATTTTTTTTAGTTATTTATTGTGTATATATGAATACACTGTAGCTGTCCTCAGACACACCAGAAGAGGGCATCAGATCCCATTACAGATGGTTGTTAGCCACCATGTGGTTGCTGGGAACTGAACTCAAGACCTCTGAAAGAGCAGTCAGTGCTCTTAACTATTGAGCCATCTCTCCAGCCCCTGCTTCTTTAATTATTACTGCTGTTTGCACACACACACACACACACACACACACACACACACACACACAAATAGATTTCTGAGTCCACTTAGTAATACAAATATGTGCTTGTGTTTATGCCTAACCACATGGGATTGGACAACTTATTAGAGATGTCATTCCTTGTGAAAACTGATTCATACTCTCCCTAGAATACATTCATTTCCTGTAGTAGAATGGCTGTAATAGGTTCTCTTCTAGAATTGAATGAAGTCTACAGGTATAGGTAGTTTTCTAGGTTTATAGTATCAGTCACGGATTTTCTCATGTTGGGTCCAGCTAGACAGCTATTGGTTATTTTTCAGGTGGAAATGTCATTCTTGTACTACTGGGTTTATCTTGCCAGGTTGGTCATTGTTATAGTTTTTAGACTTTAGACCTGGGTAAGACTATTCATTGCTCTTCTCTGAATATCACCTTCAGATATTATGGAATAACTGAATAGAGATAGAGAAGAGATCACATTTCTTAAAGCAACAGAGAGGGAGTAATGCTATCCCTGCTTATTGCCATAATAATGATGTCATTATGAGTCCCAGACATATAGCTGCAAATGTTGACTTTCACCCTCCCTTGTGTTCCTACATTGATATCACCAAAATTTAGATTATATTTTTATATAAATAAAATATATCAATTTTAAAAATGTAGAAATATGAATGATAATTGTGATATGGCTTAGTGGGTAATCTATTAGATGCATAAGTGTGAGGAATGGACATTTTTAATGCTTTGTTATGCTTGCAGACAGGAGCCTAGCATAAGTGTCCTCTCAGAGGCTTTGCCCAGCAGCTGACTGAAACAGATGTAGAGACCCACAGCCAGACATTGGAAGTTGCTCTGGGACTCTTAAGGAAGAGTTCGGGGAAAGATTGACAGTCTCAGAGGAGAGAAGAACTCCACAGGAAGACAGAGTCAATTAACCTGGACCCTTGGAAGCTCTTAGAGTCTGAGCTGTTGACCAAAGATCATACATGGGCTGGACCTAGGCCTTCCCACACATATGTAGTAGACATGAATCTCAGTCTTGTTGCTCTTTCAACAAATGGAACAGGGGCTGTCAACAAAGCTGTTGCCTGTCTGTGGATGCCAGTCCCCTATTTTACCTGCCTTGTCATGCCTCAGTAAGCTAGGTTGTACCTAGCCCTGCAGAGACTTGATATGCCAGGGTAGGTGGATACCCTATTCTCCCAAGGAGAAAGGGAGGGAGGATGGGTGAACTAGGGGTGGTAGAGGAGGGGGTAGTGATCTGGCAAAGTGAACAAATAAAAAAAATTAATGGGAAAGTTTTTTATTTAAAAGAACCAAACAAGCAGAAGGAAAAGAACACAAGAAAAGTACATGAACCAGATATAGATACAAAGGTCTACTCATTTGCACACTCAGAAATTCTATAAAACCACTAAATGGAAGCCATGATATACATACACAGAAGGCCTATAGAATCAAATGAGAAAAAAATAATGGAAAAGAAGCCCTGACATGACTTTATGAGACAAGGAACCTCCAGTGATGCCACTGAATTCATTTTCTGTTGGCCATCTACTGCAGTTCTCCAGTAAGACACCCTTGGAGAAAAATAAATTTTCATTTGCAAGTGGTTGTCAATTGAAGACAGTCTCTGGGTCACAGACAGGGGCATGTGTTCACTTCTCCTTTCAACTCTAGGACCCATCTGGTTCAGACCAGGGCAGGCTCTGTGCATTCTACTCAGTGTCTGTGTGTTCATATGCGATCTGGTCGTGTTGATTTAGAGGGCCTTGCTTACCCTTTTGTCCTGCTTACCTCCTCCCATATTTGCTTTGTCCTTTCTTCTGAGAGGGATAAGTCAGTCAACCTCGGGCAGGTTCTAAATCAAGATGATCTTATCTCAAGAATCAGAACACTTCATGGTCTTTCAGGATCTTTAGTATCATGTCTGTTGGTATCTGTATTTGTTCCCTTGTGCTACAGTAGAAAGCTTCTCTCATGACAGCCAATAAATACTTAAGAAAGATGACATTGAAAAATGACAGTTACTTTAATAAGTTGGGCAAAATTAGATATCTTTATGTAGAATAATTAAAGTTGACTTTCAACTCTCATCTTGTAAAAAACAAAACAAAGCAAAACAAAACAAAACTTAAAATTGATCAAAGATCTCAATATGAGACACTAATCTCAGAAATGGAAAGCATGGTGAAATGATCACAATGTTTAATCATTGCCCCAACTTTCTGAACCTACAAAATGAGAAACAGTCTTTTCCAGCTATCCATTTAAAATCAAATTCTTGTCTTGCACACATAAAGAATAAAAAATTAACCACCAAAGATACTCATAATCCTGTAATAAATGGGGAATGTTTCACGACAACTTTCTTTTTTCTCATTAATCTATGCATTTATTCACTTGACATTCCCATCAAAGTCGCCCTTTTTTCTATCACCCCCTACCCCTGCCACAAAGCCCTTTTCCTTATTCCTCCTTTCCCTTCTTCTCAGAGTTTCCCCTCTGGGTACCAACCTACCATCACATCTCAAGTCACTGCAGGAGTAGATACATCATCTCCCATGGAGGCTAGCAAAGATAGCCCAGTAAGGGGCATAGGATCTACAAGGAGATAACAGAGTCAGGTTAAGGTTCTGTTCCAGTTGTTGGGGGACACATATGAAAACTAATTGCACATCTGCTGCATATGTGTGTGGGGCCTAGGTCGAGTCCTTTTATGTTCTTAGGCTGGTGTTCAGTCTCTGAGAGCCCACAAGGGTCCAGGTTAGTTGACTCTGTTGGGATTTTTTTTAACAATTGCTATTTTTTTTTTACTTTATTTTTTTGAATATCATCTTTCATTACATTGCCAATGGTAAAACCTTTCCTGATATCCCGCCACCTTCTCCCTGCCTCTCTACCCAACATACCCCCTCCCCCCACCTCAGTTTCCCTTTGTTCAGGCCTCTGTTGAGCCTTTATCTGACCAAGGACCATTCCTCCCAACATGGCCTTCCTCTGCCACATTTTTGGCTGGAACAATGTGTGCCCCTTGGCTGATGGTTCAGTCCCTTGGAGTCTTGGGGCATCTGGGTGGCCGACCAAAGCACCCTCACTAAAGTCCTCCCTCTTCTTGAGCTTGGTGAATTGTAACTTGTATATTTTGAGCTTTTGGGCTAACATTCGCTTATTAGTGAGTGCATACCATGTGTGTTCTTTTGTGATTGGTTTGCCTCGCTCAGGATGACACTTTCTAGTTCCATCCATTTGGCTAAGAATTTCATGAATTCATTGTTTTTAATAGCTGATTAGTACTCCATTGTGTATATATACCATAGTTTCTGTATCCATTCCTCTGTTGAGGGACATCTGGGTTCTTTCCATCTTCTGGCTATTATAAATAAGGCAGCTATGAACATAGTGGACCATGTGTCCTTATTACATATAGGAGCATCTTCTGGGTATATGCTTAGGAGTGGTATAGCTGAGTCCACTGGTTGTACTATGTCTAATTTTCTGAGGAATCGCCAAACTGATTTCCAGAGTGGTTTTACGAGCTTGCAATCCCACCAACAATGGAGAAGTGTTTCTTTTTCCTTACATCCTCTCCAGCAACTGCTGTCCCCTGAGTTTTTCATCTTAGCCATTCTGAATGGTTTAAGGTGGAATCTCAGTGTTGTTTTGATTTGCATTTCCCTGATAACTAAGGATCCTGAATATTTCTTTAGGTGCTTTAGAGCCATTTGAGTTTCCTCAGTTGAGAATTCCCTGTTTAGCTCTGTACCCCACTTTTTAATAGGGTTATTTGACTCCCTGGAGACTAACTCCTTGAGTTCTTTGTATACATTGGATATTAGCCCTCTATCGGATGTAGGGTTGGTAAAGATCTTTTCCCAACTTGTTGGTTGCCATTTTGCCCTATTGACTGTGTCCTTGGTTTTACAGAAGCTTTGTAGTTTTATGAGATCCCATTTATCAGTTCTTGTTCTTAGAGCCTAAGCCATTGGTGTTCCATTCAGGAACTTTCTCCCTGTGCCCACAAGTTCAAGATTCATCACCACTTTCCTCTATAAGCTTCAGTGTGTCTGGTTTTATGTGTAAATCCTTGATCCACTTGGACTTGAGCTTTGTACAAGGAGATAAGAATGGGTCGATTTGCATTTTTCTGCATGCAGATCTCCAGTTGATCTGGCACCATTTGTTAAAAATGTTGGTTTTTTTCCCCACTGGATGTTTTTAGCTCCTTTGTCAAATATCAAGTGACTGTACATGTGTGGGTTCATTTCTGGGTCTTCAGTTCTATTTCATCGATCTTCCTGCCTGTCTGCATACAAATACCAGATAGTTTTTTATCACTACTGCTCTGTAGTAGAGCTTGAGGTCAGGGGCTGGTGATTCCCCCAGAAGATCTTTTGTTGTGAAGAATAGTTTTTGCTATCCCAGATGAATTTGAGAATTGCTCTTTCTAGATCTATGAAGAATTGATTTGGGATTTTGATGGGGATTGCATTGAATCTGTAGATTGCTTTTGGCAAGATGGCCATTTTTGCTATATTGATTGTGCTAATCCATGAACATGGGAGATCTTTCTACCTTCTGATACTTTCTTCGATTTCTTTCTTCAGAGACTTAAAGTTCTTGTCATATAGATCTTTCATTTGCTTCGTTAGGGTCACACCTAGGTATGACATATTATTTAGGACTATTGTGAAGGGTGTCATTTCCCTAATTTCTTTCTCCTCTTGTTTATCCTTTGAGTAGAGGAAGGCTACTGATTTGCTTGAGTTAATTTTATATCCAGCCACTTTGCTGAAGTTGTTTATCAGCTTTAGGAGTTCTCTGGTGGAAGTCTTGGGGTCGTTTAAGTATACTATCATATCATCTGCAAATAGTGATATTTTGACTTCTTCCTTTCCAATTTGTATACCTTTGACCTCCTTTTGCTGCCTGATTGCTCTGGCTAGGACCTCAAGTACTATATTGAATAGATAGGGAGAGAGTGGGCAGCTTTGTCTGGTCCCCGATTTTAGTGGGATTGCTTCAAGTTTCTCTCCATTTAACTTGATATTGGCTACTGGTTTGCAGTATATTGCTTTCACTATGTTTAGGTATGGACCTTGGATTTCCAATCTCTCCAAGACTTTTATAATGAAGGGATGCTGAATTGTGTCAAAAGCCTTTTCAGCATCTAATGAAATGACCAAGTGTTTTTTCCTTTAGTTTGTTTATGTAGTGGATTGCATTGATGGACTTCCGTATACTGAACCAACCCTGCATCCTTGGGATGAAGCCTACCTGATTGTGGTGAATTATAGTTTTGATGCATTCTTGGATTTGGTTGGCCAGGATTTTGTTCAATATTTTTGCATCAATGTTCATGAGGGAGATTGGTCTGACTCTTCCTTGTTTGGTCTTTGTTTGGTTTAGGTATAAGTGTTATTGTGGCTTCATAGAATGAGTTGGGTAGTGTTCCTTAAGTTTCTACTTTGTGGAAAAGTTTGAAGAGTATCAGTATTAACTCTTCTTTGAAGATCTGATAGAATTCCCAGCTAAACCCATCTGGTCCTGGGCTTTTTTTGATGGGAGACTATTAATGAATGCTTCTATTTCCTCAGCACTTATGGGACTATTTAGACGATTTATCTGATTCTGTTTTAACATTGGTACCTGGTCTGTATCTAGAACGTTGTCCATTTCATCCAGGTTTTGAAACCTTGTTGATTATAAGCTCTTGTAGTAGGATCTGATGATTTTTTTGAATTTCCACAGTTTCTGTTATGTCTCCCTTTTCATTTCTGACCCATAAGGGTCCAGGTTAGTTGACTCCATTGAGATTCTTGTGGAATTCCTATCCCCACTGGGTTCCTCAATCTTCCCCCACCTCTTCTATAAGACTTCCAGGGTTCAATGTAGTGTATGGCTGTGTGTGGCTGCTTCTGGGTCAGTTACTGGGTGGAGCCTCTCAGAACACAGTTTTGATAGGCTCCTGTCTACAAGCACAACATAGTATCATTGATAGTGTCATGGGTTGGTGCTTGCCCATGTGTTAAGTGTCAAGTTGGGTCAGTTATTGGCTGGCCAGTCCCTCAGTCTCTGTGCTTTATTTTTTTTTATTAATCATTTTAATCATTTACATTTCAAATGATATCCCCTTTTCAGTTCCCCTTTACAACCCCTCTCATACCCCCTTCCCTTTGCCTACTCCACCCACTCATCCACTCCTACCTTGCCACTCTTTCCCCCTACACTGGGACATCAGCAATAGTGTCTGGGTTTTGTCTCTGCAGATGGCATGGATCCCTTAGGTGGGATGGTCTCTGGATTATCTTTCCTTCAGACTTTGTTCCATTTTTTGTCCCTGTCTTTTCTTGCACAGGAACATTTCTGTGTTGACGATTTTGAGATGGATGGGTAGCTCCCTCCCTCAATTGGGGGGGGGAGGGGTGTGTGTCTATCTACTGGAGGTGGTCTCTACAGGTTCTATCTCCCCTTTGTTGGGTATTTTGGTTAAAGTTTTCCCTATTTGGTCCTAGGAGACACTTGATTTCCTGACATATGGGACTTTCTAGTGGCTACCCATAGTTTCTGATCCTCCACTGCTACATATTTCTATTCAATTTTTGACCCTCTGTACTTCTCTCCTGTCCTTTCCAATACCTGCTCCTGCCCCCATTTTCCTTCCTGCTCTTTCTCCCAGTTCCCTCCTTCTCTCTATGTACTGTGATTATTTTGTTATCCCTTCTATATAGGATTAAAGCATTCATACTTTGGTTTTCCTTCTTCTAAAGCTTTATATGGTTTGTGGGTTGTATTGTGGGTATTATGAGCTTTTGAGCTAATAACTTTGTTTCTTTTTTAAAAATTCTTTAATTTTTTATAGGCCAAACTATATCCCCATCCTAGTCCACCCTCCTACTGTTCCACATCCCACACCTCCTCCAATAGGATGTCCCCCCACACCAGACCTTCCCACTCCGTGGGGCTCCTAGTCTCTTGAGGGTTAGGTACATGTTATCTGGTTGAGTTCAGTCCTGGCAGCCCTTTGCTATATATGTTCTGGAGGCTTCATATCAGCTGGTAAATTCTGCTTGATTAGTGGCTCATTTTCTGAGAGATCCTGGAAATCCAGGTTAGTTGAGACTACTGGTCTTCCTATAGGGTCAACCTTACTCCTCAGCTTCTTCCAGCTTTCCCCTAATTCATCCACACACAGTGGTTACCAGCTTCTGTCCATTGGTTGGTTATAAATATCTGCATTTGACTCTTTCAGGTGCTTGTTGGGTCTTTCAGAAGGCAGTCATGATAGGTCCCTTTTTGTGAGCACTCCATAGCCTCAGTAATAGTGTCAGACCTTGGTGCCTCCTCTTGAGATGGATCCCACTTTGGGACTATTCCTGGACCTCCTTTTCCCCAGGCCCTTTTCCATTTTTTCCATGCAGTTCTTTCAGACAGAAACAATTCTGTGTTAGAGTTTTTGACTGTGGGATGGCAACCCCATCCTTCACTTGATGCCCTGTCTTTCTGCTGGAGGTGAGCTCTATAAGTCCCTCTCCCCACTATAGGGCATTTCATCTAAGGTCCCCTCCCTTTGAGTCCCTAGAGTCTCTCCCAGGTCTCTGGTACATTCTAGAGGGTCTCCCCTCCTCCTAAGTCCTGAGGTGGCCTATTTCCATTCTTTCTGCTGGCCCTCAGTGCTTCAGTCCTGCTTTGCCCACCAAATACCTGATCATATCTCCCTCTTCCCATCCCTGTCCCCCTTTCACCCTGTTCCTCCCTCCCCCTCCTGTGATTGCTTTCTTCTCTCTCCCAAGTGGGATTGAGTAAATTGACAATTTTTAGTACTAAGAATGTCAAATAAAGCCATTATGCTGATGGCATACGTAATATGTTCCTGGATTAAAAAGATCAAAAATCATTCACTCAATTTAGATCTGGGAGGTATGACTTTCTGAGAATCCTGAGTGGAAGATGTTTGCTAGAAAATAAAAACATCTGAGATTTCTTTGTTAAGTATTGTGCCCCATTTTTAATAGGGTTATTTGGTTCTCTGGAGTCTAACTTCTTGAGTTCTTTGTATATATATATTGGATATTAGTCCTCTATCTGATGTAGGATTGGTAAAGATCTTTTCTTAGTCTGTTGGTTGCTATTTTGTCCTATTGATAGTGTCCTTTGCCTTATAGAAGCTTTGCAATTTTATGAGGTCCCTTTTGTCAATTCTTGATCTTAGAGCATAAACTATTGTTCTGTTCAGGAAATTTTCTCCTGTGCCCATTTTCTCAAGGGTCTTTCCCACTCTCTTTTCTATTAGTTTCAGTGTATCTGGTTTTATGTGGAGGTCCTTGATTCACTTGGACTTGAGCTTTGTACAAGGGGGAAAGGAATGGATCAGTTTGCATTCTTCTACATGTTAACTTCCAGTTGAACCAGCACCATTTATTAAAAATGCTGTCTTTTTTCCCATTGGATGGTTTTAGTTTCTTTGTCAAAGATCAAGTAACCATAGGTGTGTGGGTCAATTTCTGGGTCTTCAATTCTATTCCAATTATCTACTTGCCTGTCACCATATCAATACCATGTATAAAAGAACACATACTAGGTATGCACTCACTGATAAGTGGATATTAGCCTAGAATCTTGGAATACCAAAGATACTATTCACAGACCAAATGAAGTTCATAAAGAAGTTAGTTTGGATACATTGGTTCTTCTCAGAAGGTGGAACAAAATACCCATAGGAGGAGATACAGAGTGGAGCACAGACTGAAGGAAAAGACCATCCAGAGACTGCCCCACCTTGGGTTCCATACTATATATAGTCACCAAAACCAGAAACTAATGTGGATGCCAACAAGTGCTTGCTAACAGGAGCCTGATATAGCGGCCTCCTGAGAGGCTCTGACACTATCTGACAAATACAGATGTGGGTGCTTTAAGCCAACCATTGGACTGAGCAGAAGGTCCTCAATTCAAGAGCTAGAGAAAGGACCCAAGGATCTGATGGAGCCTGCAGCCCCATAGGAAGAACAAAAATATGAACCAACCAGTACCCCCAGAGTTCCCAGGGTCTAAACTACCAACCAAAGAGTACACATGGAGGGACCCATGGCTCCAGTTGCATATGTAGCAGAGGATGGCCTTGTTGGACATGAAAGGGTGGAGAGGCCCTTGGTCCTGAGAAGGCTCAATGCCCCAGTATAGGGCAATACCAGGACTGGAAAGTGGGAGTGGATGGGTTAGTGAGCAGGGGGAGGGGAGATGGGATAGGGTGTTTTCAGAGGGGAAACGAGGAAAGGGGATAACATTTGAAATGTAAATAAAGAAAATATCCAATAAAAAATTCTTAAATATTTTTTCTTTCTTTTTCTTTTTTCTTTTTAAAGATTTTATTTTCTATATTTTATATTTACATTCCAAAGGCTTTCCAGTTTCCCAGTTCCCACCCACCATACTTCCCATAGTTCCTCTCCCCCCAACTATTCCCCAATCATTCCCCCTCCTCCCTCGGTTTCTTTACTAAACTGGATGCTATCTTTACAGGCCCAGGGTCCTCTCCTTTCTTCTTCTTGGGAATCATTTGACTTGCTAATTGTGTCTTGAGTATTTAGGGCTTCTGGGCTCATTAATATCCACTTATCAGTGATTGCATTTCATGTGTATTCTTTTGTGATTGGGTTAACTCACTCAGGATGATATTTTCCAGGTCTAACCATTTACCTACAAATTGCATGAATTCATTATTTTTAATTGCTGAGTAGTATTTCATTGTATAAATATACCACATTTTCTGTATCCATTTCTCCTTTGAGGGATATTTCGGCTCCTTCCAATTTCTGGCTATTATAAACAAGGCTGCTATAAACATAGTGGAGCATGTGTCTTTATTGTATGCAGGGGAATCCTCTGGGTATATGCCCAGGAGTGGTATGCCAGGGTCCTCTGGAAATGACATGCCCAGTTTTCTGAGGAACCACCAAACTGATTTCCAGAGCGGTTTTACCATTTTGCAATCCCACCAACAGTGGAGGAGTGTTCCTCTTTCTCCACATCCTTGCCAACACTTGTTGTCTCTTGAGTTTTTAATCTTAGCCATTCTGACTGGTGTGAGGTGGAATCTCAGGGTTGTTTTGATTTGCATTTCCCTGATGACTAATGATGTTGAACATCTTTTAAGGTGTTTCTCGGCCATCCGAATTTCTTCTGGTGAAAATTCTTTGTTTAGCTCTGTACCCCATTTTTTTGATAGGGTTATTTGATTCTTTGGGGTCTAACTTCTTGAGTTCTTTATATATATTGGATATTAGCCCTCTGTCGGATGTGGGGTTGGTGAAGATCTTTTCCCACTTTGTTGGTTGCCGTTTTGTCCTTCTGACAGTGTCCTTTGCTTTGCAGAAACTTTGTAATTTTATGAGGTCCCATTTGTCGATTCTTGATCTTAGAGCATAAGCTATTGGTGTTCTGTTCAGGAAGATTTCCCCTGTGCCCAAGTCCTCCAGGGTCTTCCCAAGTTTCTTTTCTATTAGTTTCAGTGTGTCTGGTTTTATGTGGAGGTCCTTGATCCACTTGGAGTTGATCTTAGTGCAAAGAGATAAGAGTGGGTCAATTCGCATTCTTCTGCATGTTGACTTCCAGTTGAACCAGCACCATTTGTTGAAAAGGCTATCTTTATTCCACCGGATGGTTGTGGCTCCTTTATCAAAGATCAAGTGACCATAAGTCTGTGGGTTAATTTCTGGGTCTTCAATCCTATTACATTGATCTACTTGCCTGTTGCTATACCAATACCATGCAGTTTTTTAACACAATTGCTCTGTAGTACTGCTTAAGGTCAGGGATGTAGATTCCCCCAGAAGTCCTTTTATTGTTGAGAATAGTTCTAGCTATCCTGGGTTTTTTGTTGCTCCAGATGAATTTGAGAATTGCTCTTTCTAGATCTATGAAGAATTGAGTTGGGATTTTGATGGGGATTGCATTGAATCTGTAGATTGCTTTTGGCAAGATGGCCATTTTTACTATATTGATCCTGCCAATCCAGGAGCAAGAAATATTTTTCCATCTTCTGAGGTCTTCTTCGATTTCTTTTTTCAAGGACTTGAAGTTCCTGTTGTACCGATCTTTCGCTTGTTTGGTTAGAGTTGCGCCAAGATACTTTATGTTGTTTGTGGCTATTGTGAAGGGTGTTATTTCCCTAATTTCTTTCTCAGCCTGCTTGTCCTTTGAGTACAAGAAGGCCACTGATTTGCTGGAGTTAATTTTGTAACCTGCCACTTTGCTGAAGTTGTTTATCAGCTGTAGAAGTTCTCTGGTGGAATTTTTCGGGTCGCTTAAGTAAACTATCATATTGTCTGCAAATAATGATAGTTTGACTTCTTCCTTTCCAATTTGTATCCCTTTGACTTTCTTATGTTGTCTAATTGCTCTCGCTAGAACTTCAAGTACTATATTGAAAAGATATGGAGACAGAGGACAGCCTTGTCTAGTCCCTGATTTTAGTGGGAATGCTTCAAGTTTCTCTCCATTTATTTTGATGTTGGCTACTGGTTTGCTGTAGATTGCTTTTACTATGTTTAGGTATGGGCCTTGAATTCCTGCTCTTTCCAAGAATTTTAGCATGAAAGGATGCTGAATTTTGTCGAATGCTTTTTCAGCATCTAATGAGATGACCATGTGGTTTTTTTCTTTCAGTTTGTTTATGTAGTGGATTACATTGATGGATTTACATATATTGAACCATCCCTGTATCCCTGGGATGAAGCCTACTTGATCATGGTGAATGATCATTTTGATGTGCTCTTGGATTCGGTTGGCAAGAATTTTATTTAGTATTTTTGCATCTATATTCATAAGAGAAATTGGCCTGTAGTTCTCCTTCTTTGTTGGATCTTTTTATGGTTTAGGTATTAGTGTAATTGTGGTTTCGAAGAATGAGTTGGGCAGTGTCCCTTCTGTCTCTATTTTGTGGAATAGTTTGAAAAGTATTGGTGTTAAGTCTTCTTTGAAGGTCTGGTAGAATTCTGCATTAAAACCATCTGGTCCTGTACTTTTTTTGGTTGGGAGGCTTTCTATAACCCCTTCTATTTCTTTAGGGGTTATGGGACTATTTAGCTGATTTACTTGATGCTGATTTAATTTTGGTATTTGATATCTGTCTAGGAAATTGTCCATTTCCTCCAGATTCTCCAGTTGTTTTGAGTATAGGCCTTTGTAGTAGGATCTGATGATCTTTTGAATTTCCTCAGTTTCTGTTTTTATGACTCCCTTTTCATTTCTAATTTTGTTAATTTTATACTGTCTCTATGTCCTTTGGTTAGTCTGGCTAAGGGTTTATCTATCTTGTTGATTTTCTCAAAGAACCAGCTCCTGGTCTTGTTGATTCTTTGTATGGTTCTCTTTGTTTCTACTTCATTGATTTCAGCCCTGAGTTTGATGATTTCTTGTCTTCTACTCCTCCTGGGTGAATTTACTTCTTTTTCTTCCAGGGCTTTTAGGTGTGCCGTTAAGTTGCTAGTGTATGTCTCTCCAGTTTCTTTTTGGATGCACTTAAGGCTATGAGTTTTCCTCTTAGCACTGCTTTCATTGTGTCCCATAGATTTGGGTAGGTTGTACCTTCATTTTCATTGAATTCTAAAAAGTCTTTGATTTCTTTTTTTATTTCTTCCTTGACCAAGGTGTCATTGAGTAGAGTATTGTTCAGTTTCCATGTGTATGTGGGCTTTCTGTTGTTTTTGTTGCTATTGAAGACCACTCTTACTCCATGGTGGTCTGATAGGAGGCATGGGATTAGCTCAATCTTCTTGTATTTGTTGACATCTGTCTTGTGACCAATTATATGATCAATTTTGGAGAAGGTACCATGCAGTTCTGAGAAAAAGGTATATTCTTTAGCTTTAGGATGAAATGTTCTATATATATCTGTTACATCTAATTGGTCCAAAGTTTCAATTAGTTTCACTGTGTCCCTGTTTAGTTTCTGCTTTCCTGATCGGTCCATTTAGGAGAGTGGAGTGTTGAGGTCACCCACAATTATTGTGTTAGGTATAATGTGTGCTTTTAGCTTTAGTAAGGTTTCTTTTACTAAGGAGGGTGCCCTTGTATTTGGAGCATAAATGTTCAGTATTGAGAGCTCTTCTTGGTGTATTTTCCCTTTGGCCAGCAAGAAGTGATCTTCTGAGTCTCTTTTGATGACTTTAGGTTGGAAGTCTATTTTATCTGATATTAGAATGGCTACCCCAGCTTGTTTCCTGAGACCATTTGCTTGTAAAATTGTCTTCCATCCTTTTACTCTAAGGCAGTGTTTGTCTTTAACACTGAGATGTATTTCCTGTATGCAGCAAAATGTAGGGTCCTGTTTCCGTATCCAGTCTGTTAATCTATGTCTTTTTATTGGGGAATTGAGTCCATTGATGTTAAGAGATATTAAGGAATAGTAATTATTTCCTCCAGACATTTTTGAAATTATTTTTATTTATTTTTATTTATTTATTTATTTATTTATTTATTTATATTTAATATTTGAGAGGTTATCTTCTTTTGGGTTTGATGAGAGGAGGTTTCTATCTTGCTTCTTCCCGGGTGTAGTTTCCGTCCTTGTCTTGGTGTTTTCCCCCTATTATCCTTTGTAGGGCTGGATTTGTGGAAAGATATCATGCAAATTTGGTTTTGTCATGGAATACCTTGATGTCTCCATCTATGGCGATTGAGAGGTTTGCTGGGTAAAGTAGTTTTGGCTGAAGTTTGTGTTCTCTTAGAGTTTGCATGATATCTGCCTAGGATCTTCTAGCTTTCATGGTCTCAGGTGAGAAGTCTGGTGTTATTCTCATAGGTTTTCCTTTTTATGGTACCTGGCCTTTTTCTCTTGCTGCCTTTAGTATTCTTTCTTTGTTTAGTACATTTGGAGTTTTGATTAATATGTGACGGGATGTATTTCTGTTCTGGTCCAGTCTGTTTGGGGTTCAATAGGCTTCTTGTATATTCATGGGCATCTCTCTCCTTAGGTTGGGGAAGTTTTCTTCCATAATTTATAGAAGATATTTGCTGGCCCTTTAACTTGTAAATCTTCACTCTCGTCTATACCCATAATCCTTAGGTTTGGTCTTCTCATAGTGTCTTGGATTTCCTGGATGTTTTGGGTTACCACCTTTTTGCATTTAGTATTTTCTTTGACTGTTGAATCAATGGTTCCTATGGTATCTTCAACTTCTGAGATTCTGTCTTCTATCTCCTGTATTCTATTGTTGATACTTGCATCTATGGCCCCTGATTTCTTTCCAAGGTTTTCTATCTCCAATGTTGTCTCCCTCTGTGATTTCTTAGTTTCTACTTCTGTTTTTAGTATCTGGATGGATATGCTCAGATCTTTCGCTTGCTTGATTGTGTTTTCATGTATTTCTTTAATAGATTTTTGTGCTTCCTCTTTCATAGCTTCTACTTGTTGGCCCACGTTCTTCTGTATTTCTTCAAGTGATTTTTGTCTTTCTTCCTTATTGTCTTCTTCTTTTTGATCCATCTTCTCCTGAATTTCTTGAAGTGATTTTTGTATTTGCCTTCTAACTTTTGATACATTTTCTCCTCTATTTCTTTACGAGATTTTTCTATGTGTTCAGCTACCAGCATCCTGACCAGTGATTTTTATATCCAAGCCTTGTTTTTCTGGTGTTTTGGGGTATCCAGGGCTTCCTGTTGTTGGAGAACTGGGTTCAGATGCTGTCATGTTGCCTTGATTTCTGTTAGTAACGTTCCTTCGTTTTCCTTTTGCCATCTGGTTATTTCTGGTGTTAGTTGGCCTTGTTGTCAGTGTCTGGTGTTTGAATCTCCTGTGAGGCTGTTGTTTCTCTACTGGGCTTCTCCAGCTGTGTCCTGGTTGCAATATGGAGGCCTGCCGCTATTGCTGGTCCAGGGGCCAGCGAGCTGGTTGCTGCCCACTGCCTCGGTGCAAGGCCAGAGGGCGCGGGGAAGTCCCACAGAACCTAGGAGGAACTCGGCCTGCCTGGCAGCGAGAGCCTAGCAGATCTCCCCGTGAGGGTAGCCCTGGGAGGAGTGTCTACCTGGGCCTTTCCGGCTGTGCCCTGGTTGCAATATGGAGGCCTGCTGCTATCGCTGGTCCAGGGGCCGGGGAGGTGGTTGTAGACCGCTGCCTCTGTGCACGGCCAGAGGGCGCGGGGAAGTCCTTCAGAGCCTAGGCGGAACTCGGCTTGCCTGGCAGCGAGAGCCTAGCAGATCCCCCCATGAGGGTAGCCCTGGAAGGAGTCCTTAAATATTTTATAGTCCAGATTTTATTCCCCTCCCAGTCCACCCTCCTACTGTTCCACATCCCACATCTCCTCCAAGTGGATGTCTCTTCCACACCAGACCTCTCTACCCCCTGGGGCTCCCAGTGTCTTGAGGGTTAGGTGCATGTTATCTGACTGAATCCAGACCTGCCAGTCCTCTGCTATATATGTGTTGGGGGCCTAATATTGTATTTTTCTGGTTCTGGGTTATCTTACTCAGAATAAGCCATTTCAATTTTCATCCATTTATCTGAATTTTATAACTTCATCTTTATTATCTGTATAACAATACATTATTCTGCGTGTAAATATAGAACATTTTCACTGTCCATGTTGATCTAGGCTCTCTTCATTTCTTTCTTTTTCTGGTATTCTAGGACTTTATATTCCACTTACTAAACTACACTATAATTAACACATTAGTTTGATGTAACTAAGTAATGATAGTTTGAGATAATATTCAACATTAAGATTGAGATAATTTAAGAATAATTGTAATGATTAATTTAAAAATTTTTGAGACAGCATCTCACTATGTTTATATTCTCAAACTCTCAGAGGTCTACCTGCTTCTGTTTTCTGAATTGTTGGCATTAAAGACATACACCACAATTCCCTGCCATAATTGTAACTTTTATATCTATGTAGGATAGTAATACCAAAATGACCCCATTTTTAAAAATTATCATTCTACTAATTATTATACTGTGAGTTGTAAAATTCTTTGGTCACATAGGCCAAAACAACTAAGTCTTTAGAGACAAGAATTCTGTATCCATGTGCTCCTTCTAAATTACCATGGTTTTACAGTACTTCTTGGTTAGTGACCTCTTGATGTGTATATAATTAGCTTCTCTCCCTAATGGAATATTCCATGTGGCACTTTATGTGAGAGGACACAGGGAAACCTGACTCTGCCAAGATGCTGTTGTTCTCATTCAGGTAAGTAAATCGGTGGTAATAAACTTAATACTTGTGTAGCTTATTGTGAGATGTGAGTCTGTGCTTGGAAGTGCTCTGGACATGAGTCTCATCCTAAAATGTTTACAGAAGCCTAGAGCAAAGCAGAGAGCAATCAGAACAAGGAATTGAACAGCACAGAGGAATAGTCATTAAACATCAATTGAATTATTGGAAAGGGCTAAGTCTGACAGCCTTTGAACTAGAACCACTTGCAAAGGCCTTGAGAAGTCAAACAACTTTATGTTATTTTCTTCTAAGTTTGTAATAATTAACCATTCTATGTTTACTGATGACTGATTGGATAAATTATTTAATATCCTATGAACTGATAACTAACAAAAATATCAATAATACATATAAATAGAAAGGGGAAATTTGTATTTTTCTCTTTACTTTTAAAAATAGATGATGGGAAAAGTGTTATAAATACCAGATGAGAAGTAAACTTTATCATGTGGCCAAAAATCCTAGTATGAAAACAGATATTCTGATAGAATGCCAGTTTTAAATTTCAAAACAAAATAGTAATTAAAAATACCACTTTATTTTCTTTTTTCATCTGTCACTTATGGATGGAATTTTTATATTCATTTGATTCTGATCAGGGATCTGATCTTGAAGGATTTAAAGTGGTATGAGGCAATATTCACATAAATATTTGAAAAGAATGCAGGGCCACTTAAATAAATGTGGAGATTTTCTTAAATTAGGAGGGTCTAAATTTCTTTGGGTTTAAGAATGGCCTTGAGTCAATCTGCAAAATAATAATACAGACAAACTTAACTAAGGAAGCTGAATTCCTAATTCACAAATATATTTTGCCTGATTTTTGCAAGCTTTATCATTTTTCTTCCCGATTATATAGCAACATTTCAAGTTTTTTAGTTCACTTTGGATTCTGCTTTTATTCTTGTTTATTTGTTTATTTTATTTTTACTTTTTGGAAAATTGTGAATAATTTTATTAGAGTTTAGAAGAAAAATACCCCAGAGAAGATAAGGTGTAAATCTCAGCAGCATGAGATACAAGAAAGAGAAGGGAGAGGGAGAGGGAGAGGGAGAGGGAGAGGGAGAGGGAGAGGGAGAGGGAGAGGGAGAGGGAGAGGGAGAGGGAGAGGGAGAGGGAGAGGGAGAGGGAGAGGGAGAGGGAGAGGGAGAGGGAGAGGGAGAGGGACTGCTTGAATCAAGCTAGCATGGAGGTCAGACAGGTGGTGACTAGATCTTTAAAGATGGAGAAGCACCCTCATAGAAGCAGGGGGAGAGGGGATGGGATAGGGAGTTTTCTGAGGGGAAACCAGGAAAGGGAATAACATTTGAAACATAAATAAAGTAAATATCCAATAAAAAATTCGAAAAAAAGGAAATGTAAATAAGACCAAAGAACCTGAGAAAGCATGCTTAGATCATGCTTAAGGAGAGAGAAAGGTTATAAACAAATGCTACAATTCATTTAATTCATCACTTCATAAGTTTATGCAATTCCTTTGACTATCTTTTCATATTACTCAATCATGTATGTTTAATGTGCCTTTTAACAACTAAAAATGTTTCCCATTTCCTCTTTCTTTCTTTTTTTTAAAATTTTAATTCTTATACATTAGATTCTGTCTTCAGCAGTATCTCCTCCCTCCACTCCCCCCAATCCCCTCCCCAATCTCCCTCTCCCCCAGACCTTCTCTGTTTCCCTTAAGAAAAAAAAGCAGGCTTTCATCGAACATTGTTTAATCAGATAAAAGAGTGGGCTTTAATTCTTTTTTTTTTTTTTTTCAAATCATTTTTTTTTATTTTCTATATTCTTTGTTTACATTCCAAAGGCTTTCCCCTTTCCCAGGTACCCCCCACCATATGTCCCATAATTCCTCTCCCCCCCCATGCTATTCCCCACTCTTTCCCCCCCCCCCACGATTTCTCTGTTCTGGGTCTACAATACTGGATCCAATCTTTACAGGCCCAGGGTTCTCTCCTTTTTTTCTTCTTGAGAGTCATTTGACTTGCTAATTGTGCCTTGAGTATTTAGGGCTTCTGGGCTCATTAATATCCACTTATCAGTGATTGCATTTCATGTGTATTCTTTTGTGATTGGGTTAGCTCACTTAGGATGATAGTTTCCAGATCTAACCATTTACCTACAAATTGCATGAATTCATTATTTTTAATTGCTGAGTAGTACTCCATTGTATAAATATACCACATTTTCTGTATCCATTCCTCCTTTGAGGGATATCTGGGCTCCTTCCAATTTCTGGCTATTATAAACAAGGCTGCTATAAACATAGTGGAGCATGTGTCTTTGTTGTATGCAGGGGAATCCTCTGGGTATATGCCCAGGAGTGGTATGCCAGGGTCCTCTGGGAGTGGCATGCCCAATTTTCTGAGGAACCGCCACACTGATTTCCAGAGTGGTTTTACCATTTTGCAATCCCACCAACAGTGGAGGAGTGTTCCTCTTTCTCCACATCCTCGCCAGCACTTGTTGTCTCTCGAGTTTTTAATCTTAGCCATTCTGACTGGAGTGAGGTGGAATCTCAGGGTTGTTTTGATTTGCATTTCCCTGATGACTAATGATGTTGAACATCTCTTAAGGTGTTTCTCGGCCATCCGAATTTCTTCTGGTGAAAATTCTTTGTTTAGCTCTGTGCCCCATTTTTTGATAGGGTTATTTGGTTCTTTGGGGTCTAACTTCTTGAGTTCTTTGTATATATTGGATATTAGCCCTCTGTCGGATGTGGGGTTGGTGAAGATCATTTCCCACGTTGTTGGTTGCCGTTTTGTCTTTCTGACAGTGTCCTTTGCCTTACAGAAACTTTGTAATTTTATGAGGTCCCATTTGTCCATTCTTGATCTTAGAGCATAAGCTATTGGTGTTCTGTTCAGGAACTTTACCCCTGTGCCCATTCCTCCAGGGTCTTCCCAAGTTTCTTTTCTAATAGTTTCAGTGTGTCTGGTTTTATGTGGAGGTCCTTGATCCATTTGGAGTTGATCTTAGTACAAGGAGATAAGAGTGGGTCAATTCGCATTCTTCTGCATGTTGACCTCCAGTTGAACCAGCACCATTTGTTGAAAAGGCTATCTTTTTTCCACCGGATGGTTGTGGCTCCTTTATCAAAGATCAAGTGACCATAAGTCTGTGGGTTAATTTCTGGGTCTTCAATCCTATTCCATTGATCTACCTGCCTGTTGCTGTACCAATACCATGCAGTTTTTAACACAATTGCTCTGTAGTACTGCTTGAGGTCAGGGATATTGATTCCCCCAGAAGTCCTTTTATTGTTGAGAATAGTTTTAGCTATCCTAGGTTTTTTGTTGCTCCAGATGAATTTGAGAATTGCTCTTTCTAGATCTATGAAGAATTGATTTGGGATTTTGATGGGGATTGCATTGAATCTGTAGATTGCTTTTGGCAAGATGGCCATTTTTACTATATTGATCCTGCCAATCCAGGAGCAAGAAATATTTTTCCATCTCCTGAGGTCTTCTTCGATTTCTTTCTTCAGGGACTTGAAGTTCCTGTCATACAGATCTTTCACTTGTTTGGTTAGTGTTACGCCAAGGTACTTTATGTTGTTTGTGGCTATTGTGAAGGGTGTTATTTCCCTAACTTCTTTCTCAGCCTGCTTGTCCTTTGAGTACAAGAAGGCTACTGATTTGCTTGAGTTAATTTTATAACCAGCCACGTTGCTGAAGTTGTTTATCAGCTGTAGAAGTTCTCTGGTGGAGTTTTTTGGATCGCTTAAGTAGACTATCATATCATCTGCAAATAATGATACTTTGACTTCTTCCTTTCCAATTTGTATCCCTTTGACTTCCTTATGTTGTCTGATTGCTCTCGCTAGAACTTCAAGTACTATATTGAAAAGATATGGAGAGAGAGGACAGCCTTGTCTAGTCCCTGATTTTAGTGGAATTGCTTCAAGTTTCTCTCCATTTATTTTGATGTTGGCTACTGGTTTGCTGTAGATTGCTTTTACTATGTTTAGGTATGGGCCTTGAATTCCTGCTCTTTCCAAGACTTTTAGCATGAAAGGATGCTGAATTTTGTCAAATGCTTTTTCAGCATCTAATGAGATGACCATGTGGTTTTTTTCTTTTAGTTTGTTTATGTAGTGGATTACATTGATGGATTTCCGTATATTGAACCATCCCTGCATTCCTGGAATGAAGCCTACTTGATCATGGTGAATGATCGTTTTGATATGCTCTTGGATTCGGTTGGCAAGAATTTTATTTAGTATTTTTGCATCTATATTCATAAGAGAAATTGGCCTGTAGTTCTCTTTCTTTGTTGGATCTTTTTGTGGTTTAGGTATCAGCGTAGAAGTAATCTTGCCTGGAAATGCCGACTCAGTTGGAAGCAATGGTTCCTGAGCACAGGAAAAAAGTCAGAGACAGCCCCTACTCCCATTGTTGTGAGTTCCACAAGAACACCACACCAGATAGCCATGAGGTATATGCAGAGGACTTACTACAGTCCCATATAGGGCCCATGTTTATTGTTTCATTGTCTGTGAGCCCCTATGATTCCCACTTATGAGTCAATTCTGTGGGCCCTGTTCTTGTGGTGTCCTTGACCTCTCTGACTCCTATAATTCTTCCTCTGACTCTTCTGTGGGGTTTCCCTGGCTCTGTTTATTGTTTGGCTGTGGGTCCCTGGATCTGCTCCCATTCATTGCTGAACAATGCTCCTCTGATGACAATTGGGCTAGGCACAGATCTATGAATATTGCAAATATTGTTAGGAATGATTTCATTGACTTCTTTATTTGCCAGTCATGTTTGACTCTATCCCATGTTACAGGGCTGTGCTTCCCCTGAGTCCTGGCTGTCCAGGCAGTGTCAGGTGTGGGCTCCCTCAACTTGAATGGGTCTCAAGTTGGACTAGTCATGGATTGGTCACTCTCTAAAGTTCTATGCCACCATTGCCACAGACTTCTTCCAGGTAAGACAAATCATAGGTCTAGGTTTTGAGGCTGGGTTGATATCCTAGTCACAGTGCTGAGTCTTGCCAGTTATCATAGATGGCCACCAAATCCTCTATTACTAGGAGTCTTCTCTAGGGCTACTCTTGTAGATTCCAGAGTTTCCACTGCACTAGGTTTCTACATCACCCCTAAGTGCCCCCACCCCAATTCCAGTCATTTCTCCCAGTACTTTATTTCTAGTCTCTCTCATGCTCTACCCTTGCCTGATCTTTCCTGTTCCCTGTTCCCATCCTCATCTGAACCCAGTTCACTTGCAAAATCTATTTTGTTTTCAAAATTTTTTTCTATTTCCCCTTCCCAGGGAGATGTATGCATCTCTCCTTGAGCTCTCTTTGTTATTTAACCTCTCTCTCTGTGTGGATTGTAGCATGTTTAGCCTTTATTTAACAATTAAAATCTTCTTATAAGTGAGTACACACCATGTTTGTCTTTCTGAGTCTGGGCTACCTCACTCAGAATGATCTTTTCTAGTGCCATCCATTTGCCTGCAAATGATGTCATTGTTTTTAACAGTTAGCAATGCTCTATTGTACAAATGTAACACATTTTTTAATCCATTTTTGGTTGAGGGACATCTAGGTTGTTTCCAGTTTTTGGCTATTATGAATAAAGCCACAATGAACATGGATGGGCAAGCATCCTTCTAGTAGATGGAGGAGTTTTTGGATATATGTTCATGAGTGTTATAGCATGGTCTTGAAGTAGATTGATTTCCAATCGTCTGAGGAACCACTCTATTAATCTCCATAGTAGCTGTATAAGTTTGCACTCCCACCAGCAATAGAGGAGGGTTCCCCTTGCTCCACATCCTCACCAGTATGTCCCCCTTTTTTTTATCTTAGCCATTCTGACAAGTTTAAGATGGAATTTCATAGTAGTGTTTGTTCTGATTTCCCTGATGGCTAAGAATGTTGAACCCTATAGGGGCTATTGTTTTATTGAGAAATTAATTAATGAATTAAATTTGTATTGAAAACGAAACATAGATATGAGTTCTATGAGAGCAGCTATGCTGTTTACATTTGAAATTTCATTATTTGGTCACTAAAATGATGTGACTAATGTAATGTGTTACTGACTGGCAGATAGTACAGTTTGAAACATTTTAGACATGGCAGTATGATGTCTTCTGTCTATTCATATTTATTAATGTTTTTGAGTAATTTATCTCATGAGCTTGTCACTATTATGAGCAAGAGAAAGGAAGAAAAGCATTGATATTTTTAGCATTTTTGAATATCCACAAATGAAGCACTTATTTATTGAGGTCATAATTGTGTCTATGCCATCCCACACTTATGCTGACCAATCTTTGTTGAACACATGATTGTGATATTTGTTTCATTTTTCTAAGTTAACTGAAACAAATGTTTTAATTTATTTAATAGCATATTAAAACATATGGTCAGGGCTTTCAGTTCCTTTCTGATAGGAGACAGTTCCTGGATGAACTATGAGATTAATCATGAATCCAAACCCTAGATGTTGTCTTCTGTATTGTTTCTTCTCTAAATAAAACTCAAATTACAATATAATATGATAAATCTTTTTATAGACTTATGGATAAAATGCTGTCATGTGATTCTGTCTTTGAGTGGTTTAAGCATCTAGATCATATGGAATACATTCTATGATAATAATTATATTTATCCCCAGGCTTAATGTACTGATAGCCTGGAAAATGTAAATTTTGATATTTGAGTTTTATTGTAATGTCAGATTGCTAGAGACATTTTTCAATACCTACAATTTTTGTACTTAACACATTGCACACCAGTATCTGACATTTCATAGAATTATCTTTCTATATGGACCTTTTTTTTCATTGTTTTAGAGAAAGAAAACATATATGAATACACCTATGGTTGGAGCATGAATTTTGAATCTAATTAACCAAAACATTAATAAAACATGCTGATGATATAAATCATATAAAGGAAAATGTTACAGTTATGGTTAACATCTGATAAACCTTTAACAAAAGTTAAACCTTTCTTTGAGATAAGAACTAAGGGCTTATATGTTAGAATAAGCTCTGTAATTTCAGCATGAATACAGTATTGAAAAACAAACTTTTTTGTTTTTAATAGAACTAGATTATATATCAATCTTTAAATAACACTGAAAGAACTTAGGTTCATGATTCTTTTCATGTTGGCTGATCTATCACATAAGAAATATCTTTTTTATTAAACTAAGAACTGTGAAGGCTATTAAATTTAGAAATATCTATGGAACATAACATTACACCATGACTCCTACTGTCTTCTGTGTTTGATCACAATCTGAAAGTATGAGCATAAAAAACACTTTATGGACATATTCATGGTATTAATGAGCTGTTTAAATACATGTGAACATTATTGTTTGACTAAAGGAAACTAACTTTCAGGATAAGAACATTGAAAATCTACTTCAACATTCACATTTATAACAGTGCCAATTTTAACCACAGACACCATGATGCTCAAAATCTCCAGGAATACCTCATCTTGTTTAATTTACTATTTTTCTCCTTTGACAAATACATTCCAACAAAATGGGCATGTAATGCATCATCATATGTTCTTCTTCTATAAGTATAGCTTTTTTGGTATTTATTTACTTAATATTTTCCATATGCTATATTTGGATCATACTCCTTACTCCCAATCATTATTCCCAGACCCTTCTCAATATACTACTTACCCAACCTAGTGTTCTCTCTCTCTCTAAATAAAAATCTGAAAATTAAATCAAACAAAGACAAAAGACAAAAGAACAAAACAAAGAAAACCAAACCAACTACCAACCAACCAACCAACCAACCAACCAACCAACCAACTAACCAACCAACCAAAACACACAAAAATATGAGTGCATTTGTGCTGACTTCTGAGCAGGGGACTTACTACCTTGAAGTATTGCTGATCTCACCAGTGTTACTCCACTGGACAAAACTAAGCCTCTCCCAGCAAGTATGAATTTAAAACAGGTTCTTGATTAGGTGTAGTATCTTGTGCCTACTTCTTTTTCTCAATGCTGGGAATTTGTCTGGCTTGAATTTACACATGCTATGATAATCTATGTGAGTTCATATGTGCATGGTATAAACTCTCTATTGTGTCTGTTCCTGGGGCATATACCACTTCTGTATCTAACCATGTTTCTAACTTCTTTTCCTGGCTTCTTTAGGTTCCATTTCCTTTGAGATCTTTCGATAACAGTTTCCATGACTTGATTTTTACTTACCATGGTAACTTTCAGTTTTTATTTTTAAAATGTAATTACGAAATACAGATCTTTTTCTTTTTAGGGTGAAAAATCAGGGATGATGGTGTGTGACTATGTTCTACATGCATCTATCAAAGAAGGCAGATTACTCACATATAATTTTTTGGATGATGCTACAATAATAAGACAAAAAGATAATTTTTACTTGATAGTGCCATTTCTTCTGAATGTATACCCTGTAGGTAGGAATTTCTATATCACATGATAGTTCTTTAATCTTCTGAATTTATTCTTGGCTCTTCTCTCCTCTCCCCATCTTTCCCTTCCTTTGCCCTTCTATCCTTTCTTCTTCCTTTCCTCCCTCTACCCCTCTTGCCCATATCCCCTCCCTTCTTCCTCTTCTTCTCCTCTTTTCTTCTCTCTTCTCTCCTCTCCCATTCTTTCCCCTCTTCTCCCCTAATAATCCCTTTCTCTCTGTCTCCCTCTCCTCTCCCCTCCCCTCTCCCTCCCTCTCCTTAACCTTCTCCCCTCCCCTCTCCCTCTTCTCCTGTCTTGTCTCCTCTCCTCTCCTTTCATCTCCTCTCTTCTCTTCCTTCTTGTACACTGTACTTCTCTTTTTGTTTTGTTTCTTTTGATTAAGCTCATGGTTTTATATATGGTAGAGAAATGGAGATTCATTGTGCTATAAATCCAGTCTTACTTAAACATTTGGAAATACTACATTGTTTTGTAATGAATGTATTAATTGATATTCTCACCAACAGTTTATAATGATGCCATCTTTCAAAAGATTTATTTCTAAAGTTTTTTGTGTATTTATATGTATACGTCATGTGTGGACAGGTGCCTGAGGAAGTCAGACAAAAAGTATCAGATCCTCTGAACCTGGAATTACAGGTAGCTGCAAGCTGCTCAACATGCATGCTGGCAACCAAACCTGGGTCCAGTGGAAGACAGCAAATGCTCTTAATAACTGAACCATCTTTCTGGTCCCTAATAGCATCTCTTTAGAGAAACTCAACCTTGTCATCTTTTTATTTTATGTTTATAAATATCTTTTTACATGTGTGAAGTCCTAGTTCAGTATTATTTTAATCTGTAACCATTTTATGATTTCTTATGTTGAAGTAAAATTACGCTTTTGTAACTTGGAGATTCTCTTATTCTACTAACAAAACTGCAATGTCCAGTTTCTTTCATTTTCTCCTTCAGGTAGCACTGCCCACAAAGCCAATGGAAGGCGTGAATCAGTCTGTGGTGTCAGAGTTTGTGTTCCTGGGACTCACCAACTCTTGGGACATCCAACTATTTCTTTTTGTGTTCTCCTCCATATTTTATGTGGCAAGCATGATGGGAAACTCATTAATTGTGTTCACTGTGGTTTCAGACCCTCACTTACACTCTCCTATGTACTTTCTGTTGGCTAACCTCTCTTTTATTGATTTGGGTATTTCTTCTGTTACTTCTCCCAAGATGATTTGTGACCTGTTCAGAAGGCATAAAGTCATCTCTTTTAGAGGCTGTGTCACTCAAATCTTCTTCATCCATGTCATTGGTGGTGTAGAGATGGTGCTGCTCATAGCCATGGCCTTTGACAGATATGTGGCCATATGTAAGCCTCTCCATTACCTCACCATTATGAGCCCAAGGATGTGCATCTTGTTTTCAGTGGCCTCCTGGGTAGTTGGCCTTATGCATTCTCTTGTTCAACTGGCTTTTGTAGTAAATTTACCATTCTGTGGACCAAATGTGTTGGACAGCTTCTACTGTGACTTTCCCCGGTTCATCAAACTTGCTTGCACAGATACATACAAACTGGAATTACTGGTCTCAATCAATAGTGGGTTCATGTCTGTAGGCTCCTTCTTTGTACTGATCATTTCCTATATTGTCATCATTTTTACTGTTCAGAAACACTCCTCAAGTGGTTCCTCCAAGGCTCTGTCTACACTTTCAGCTCATGTTACTGTGGTGGTCTTATTCTTTGGTCCTGTGATGTTTTTCTATACATGGCCTTCTTCTTACACACACCTGGATAAGTTTCTGGCCATATTTGATGCAATCGTCACACCCTTTCTAAACCCAGTGATCTATACATTGAGGAATCAAGAAATGAAAATGGCAATGATGAGAGTATTCAGCAAACTAATGGGTTATAGGCAAATTCTTAAACACTTGAACTTTGACCATCCTTAAATGAGCATAGAAGTTTATTGTTAACCAATATCTGAGAAAAATATTTCTTTGTGTATTTTGATCCATATATACACATATACACACACACACACACACACACACACACACACACATATATATATATATATATGTATATATATATATATATATATATATATATATATATGTACCTTTTTGTTTTATACTTACTAAGAAAGGACATTATCTTATGAAAACAAGTACAAATTTGCACATATTTCAAAATATAATAACACTCAATGCGGGGCTGGAGAGATGGCTCAGTGGTTAAGAGCACTGACTGCTCTTCTGAAGGCCCTGAGTTCAAATCCCAGCAACCACATGGTGGCTTACAACCATCTGCAATGAGATCTGACACCCTCTTCTAGAGTGTCTGAAGACAGCTACAATGTACTTAGATATAATAATAAATAAATCTTTAAAAAAATAACACTCAATGCCTAAGGAATAATACCTACATGAAGTAAAATCTTAGACTTAAGGAAGAGGAATGTTTACTTTAAGAATTTCAGAATAGAAAACACCTCTCTCCTTAAAGAGAAAAAATACTTATTTCTATTTTAAGATTATTTTTGTATATATGTGTCTTTGCATATGTGAGTGCATGTCTCTCTGCAAATTTGGAGAGGGCACTGGATATGCTGACGATGGAGTTACAGGTTATTTTGAACCATCTGACTTAGATGCTGGGAACCAATCTTGGGTCTTCTGAAAGGATAGTATATGTCCCTAAAAGATGACCCATATCTCCAGACTCTGTCTCTATTTTTGAATAGAACTGTTTATGATAAGAAGAGGCTTTTTGTTACATTTCACAGAGAATTTATACAAGAATATTTAACTGGATCATTTCTCCCCATGTATATATCTTGCACATACTCTCCCTTTTGAATTTTCCTGCTATAGAATGTTAGAAGTTTTGAGTGTATATCAAAGTCTTACATATACGTATGCTTTGTAGATATTGTGTGATCTATGTTTGGAAGAACAAGAAGGTGTCAAGGAAACATTGTGATTTTTCTGCTGATTATGTAGACTACTCAGACATTCAATATCCTTTACCTTTTCGTCTACTTTCATCTTCTTTTTTTCTTTTGTCTTCCAATATCACTCCAAAAGATGATTTCCATTTGGATGGTCAAATACTCTTGTTTTATTGGTTAATATAGTGTCAGAAGCAAAAAAACTTAATATGCATCTCTAGTAGCATGCTGGTGCTCTACAAATTTATGGGACCACTAATATTCTCAAAGTTCATCTCCTAGTCTTCAGTTTCTATCTTTAGTTCCCACATGTCCCAAATCAGTTGCAAGTGTATCATAATAATGAAAAAAGTCACAGGCATTGCCTAAGTTGGAAACACAGACAAAAACAGTCTTTCTGGATTCTGATTCATGTTCCTTTCCTCTTTCATAATTTTGGATCAAAAGTTCTAGGTCCAGAGTGATATTCAGTAATAACATATATACCTGACATTTAAAAAATTTAAATTTAAGTTTAATTTTTTATTATATTCAGCACAATTTATATTTTATACCAATCATAAAAATGATGGGCATGTTATTAAATGAACATAAAAAATAAAGTCTTTTTGTTTGTTTGCTTTTTTTGTTTTGTTTTTACTAGAGCTTAAATTCTTAGCTCTTACTGTGATACAAATCCAAATTAAGAACAATTTTTAGACATTGTAATTAATTGTAATGAACATTGGAGTTCATTGCAATAAGGTTGTACGTCAATGTGCCTCACATCCCCAAAAGATTTTACCTCCATAGTAGCTAAGCTAAGAGTTGACAGTTCTGCTGCATCAAGTAATGAATTGTAGGAACAATTATTTGGATACAGATTTCCTGCTATGGTCAAAGATATTTGACTTGAGTGATTGCCATCATTCTCCACCCACACGGATCAGGTTACTTTCAAGAAGCCCTTGGTTCTGGAAAGACTCGATATCATAGTGTAGAGGAATACCAGGACCAGAAAGCAGGAGGTGGGTTGACTGGGGAAGGGGAGATGGTTTACAGGATTTTTGGGGGAGGGGGAACCAGGAAAGGGAACAACATTTGAAGTATAAATAAAGAATATACCTAATTAAAAAAAAGAAATGGTGTATGTATTAAGATGGTCTATCCATGAAGTCATTCATCAACTGTTTCAATGAACAATGGCTCTGCTTGGAGGGTGACACAGACATTAGTTAAGAGTAAGATTCTGGTCCATTGGCTGTAATCATTTTGAAAAGCATTCATCTCAGAAAAAGAGTAACTTATAAGGTCATCTTCAAAGTTGATACAATAATTGTAAATATCAACAAAATACTTAGTCTCACTCTTTGTTATTCCCCTTCAAGCCACCTCCCAAATTAATTGTCTACATTTCTTTTGGCTGTATAAGTAATTTTGAAATATGTAAGCTGTTCTGAAAACCAGAGTATAAAGTAAAAACATCAAATAAACAATCCTACTAATAAATAGGCTGAGATAGGAGAAGCATGATTTCAACACCATCATGTGGTACACAACAAGACACTATCACGTACAAACATGTAGAAAGTGAATATGGATTCTATAATATTGGACACATCTCTCCAATTACCAAATTAGAGAGACCACTGGGTGACAGTCAATAAATTTCTAATTCATCATATTTTTGAATTTCAATAGATTAAGATATGTTGGTAATATTAATTTTCACATTAAGAGATATTAAGGAAAAGTGATTGTCATTTCCTGTTATTTTTGTTGTTAGAGGTGGAATTATGCTTGTGTGGGTTTGTTGAAAGATTACTTTCATCCTTTTTCTAGCATGTAGTTTCCCTCCATGTGTTGGAGTTTTCCATCTATTATCTTTTGTAGGACTGGGTTTGTGGAAAGATATTGTGTAAATTTGGTTTTGTCATGGAATATCTTGTTTTCTCCATCTATGGTAATTGAGAATTTTGCTGGTTATAGTAGCCTGGGCTGGCATTTATGTTCTCTTAGGGTCTGTATGACATCAGCTCAGGATCTTCTAGCTTTCATAGTCTCTGGTAAGAAGTCTAGTATAATTCTGATAGGCCTGCCTTTATATGTTACTTGACCTTTTTCCTCTTACTGGTTTTTATATTCTTTGTTTAGTGCATTTGGTGTTTTGATTATTATGTGACAGGAGGAATTTCTGTTCTGGTCCAGTCTTTTTAGAGTTCTGTAGGCTTCTTGTATGTTCATGTTCTGTAGACTTTGGTTATGTTCATGGGCATCTCTTTAGGTTAGGGAAGTTTTCTTCTATAATTTTGTTGAAGATATTTACTTGCCCTTTAATTTGGGAATCTTCACTCTCTTCTATACCTATTATCCTAGGTTTGTTCTTATTGTGTCCTGGATTTTCTGGATGTTTTGGGTTAAGGGCTTTTTGCTTTTTGTGTTTTCTTTGACTGTTGTGTCAGTGTTTTCTTTTCTTTTTTCTTTTCTTTTCTTTTCTTTTCTTTTCTTTTCTTTTCTTTTCTCTTCTCTTCTCTTCTCTTCTCTTCTCTTCTCTTCTCTTCTCTTCTCCTCTCCCCTCCCCTCCCCTTCTCTCTCTCTCTCTCTCTCTCTCTCTCTCTCTCTCTCTTTCCTTCTTTCTTTTTTTTTTTTTTTTTTTTTTTTTGAGACAGGGTTTCTCTGTGTAGCCCTGGCTGTCCTGGAACTCACTCTGTAGACCAGGCTGGCCTTGAACTCAGAAATCTGCCTGCCTATGCCTCCCTAGCACTGGGATTAAAGGCATGCGCCACCACTACCCAGCATGTCAATGTTTTCTATGGTATCTTCAGCCCCTGAGATTCTTCTGTCTCTTGTATTCTGTTGGTGATGCTTGTATCTGTGAATCCTGATCTCTTTCCTAGAGTATTGTCCTATAGTATTGTCCTCCTCTGTGATTTCCTTATTGTTTCTAGTTCCATTTTTAGATCCTGGGTGGTTTTGTTCATTTTCTTTGCCTGTTTGATTGTGCTTTCCTGTAATTCTTTAAGGGATTTTTGCGTTTCCTCTTTAAGGGCTTCTAGCTGTTTACCTGTGTTTTGCTGTATTTCTTTAAGGGAGTAATTATGTCCTTCATTATCATCATGTTGTGAATTTAGACCTGAATCTTGCTTTTCCTGTGTAATGGTGTATCCAGGACTTGCTATGTGGAAGTATTGGGTTCTGATGATGCTAGAACCTTGGTTTCTGTTGCTTATGTTCTTATACTTGCCTCCTGCCATCTGGTCATCTCTAGTGCTATCTGTCCTCGTTATATCTGACTGGAACCTGTCCTTCCTGTGATCCTGGTTGTGCCAGAATTCTTCAGAGTCAAGCTATTGCTATGATCCTGTGATTCTAGTATTCTCCAATCCTGAGATCCTGGTTATGTCTGAGCTCCTGAGAGTTAAGCTGCCTCTGGGACCGTGAGATCCTGGTGTGTCCAAGCTCCTGTGATCCTGTGATCATTTAGTCCTCTGATCCTGAGAAAATTAGAATGCCTGGCTGTGGAGCTTCCTCTGGATGTTGTGAACTGACTGTGTGCAGTGTGTGTTCAAGGTCTGCTCAGGGCCCCTGCCCAGACAGACTGGAAACTGGCCCAGACAGACTGGAAGTCCTGACTTTCTTAATAGCACTCAGATTTCATAAATTCTAACTCCAACAAGACTTTATTTTTTGTTTTTTCAAGACAGGGTTTCTCTGTGTAGCCCTGACTGTCCTGGAACTCACTCTGTAGACCAGGCTGGCCTTGAACTCAGAAATCGCCTGCGTCTGCCTCCCAAGTGCTGGGATTAAAGGGGTGCGCCACCACTGCCCGGCGACATTTCTTATTGTATGCTATTAGAGTAGTTTACCAAATACGTCTCTCATGAATCCATGAGTATACAGACTCATCTCACTTTCCATGCTATTCACTTATGCATTTAGAAAATGCATTATCAATTCATATGTATGTGAATCATATTATCTGCTTTGGGCACCAAGTTCACAGCAAATGAAGTGTGAAAATGAGTTTGTAACAGGACTCAGGAGTCTATTCATACATTTTACAATTTATAAACAACCAACTTAATAGATTAACGGAATAATTAGTAGAATTAATTTAAACCAATTAATAGAATTCCATTCTATTAATGGAATAGATTAATAGATGAAGGTTATTGTCATATTGCTCATTGTATGCATCATTTTCATAGTTATTTGGGAATGCAGGAAAATCTTGTGTTAACTCAGCCCCCAGATCTTGCTGCCATAACTTCATGCCTGTCACCTGATAACTACATGTTCAGTACCTCCCTTAGGTAGCACTATTATTCTGACTGTGACACCAAGCTTTTCCACTAAAAGTCTCTGTGCAGAATTTGGTGAACCTTCTACCATCTTCTGGGAGCCATAAGTGAGAACCTCTTAACTCTACAGAAGGTCTGTTCTCTCACTCAGCAGCTGCACCTATTTCTACCTGAACAGACATTACTTCTTATACATCATTTACACATCTATACTGAGTTGCTCAAAGACTGAATTCAGATCACTGTTTATTTGTACCTAATTTTTTTAAGTTTGGGTAACAGCGGAGCTCCAAACATCCATTTAATTAAGGTGGGACCAGCTACTCACACCAAGGAACATTGTTAAAGACCTATTTTCAGATTTCTTGGTTCCATCACAAAGCCCAAACATTAGTAACTAAAACAATATATCTCCTGTTGCATGTAATTTTTTTACCATGACAACATGCCTGACACTAGCTTTATTATTTTTTTCTGTTTTATTTTTTATTCTATATTCTTTGTTTACATTCCAAAGGCTTTCCCCTTTCCCAGTTCCCCTCCACCATATGTCCCATAAGTCCTCTCCCCCCAACTATTCCCCAATCCCCCTACCCCCCACCATTTCTCTGTTCTGGTACTCTCCTAAAAAACTGGATCCAATCTTTCCAGGCCCAGGGTCCTCTCCTTTCTTCTTTTTGGGAATCATTTGACTTGCTAATTGTGCCTTGAGAATTTAGGGCTTCTGGGCTCATTAATATCCATTTATCAGTGATTGCATTTCATGTGTATTCTTTTGTGATTGGGTTAACTCGCTTAGGATGATATTTTCCAGATCTAACCATTTGCCTACAAATTGCATGAATTCATTATTTTTAATTGCTGAGTAGCATTCCATTGTGTATATATATATATACACACCACATTTTCTGTATCCATTCCTCCTTTGAGGGATTTCTGGGCTCCTTCCAACTTCTGGCTATTATAAAGAAGGCTGCTATGAACATAGTGGAGCATGTGTCTTATTGTATGCAGGGAAATCCTCTGGATATATGCCAGGAGTAGTATGACAGGGTCCTTTGGTTGTGTCATGCCCAGTTTTCTGAGAAACCGCCAGACTGATTTCCCAGAGTGGTTGTACCAGCTTGCAATCCCACCAACAGTGGAGGAGTGTTCCTCTTTCTCCACATCCTTGCCAGCACCTGTTGTCTCCTGAATTTTTAATCTTAGCCATTCTGACTGGTGTGAGGTAGAATCTCAGGGTTGTTTTGATTTGCATTTCCAATTTGTATCCCGTTGACTTCCTTATGTTGTATAATTGCTCTCGCTAGAACTTCAAGCACTATATTGAAAAGATATGGAGAGAGAGGGCAGCCTTGTCTAGTCCCTGATTTTAGTGGGATTGCTTCAAGTTTCTCTCCATTTAGTTTGATGTTGGCTACTGGTTTGCTGTAGATTTCTTTTACTATGTTTAGGTACGGGCCTTGAATCCCTGCTCTTTCCATGACTTTTAGCATGAAATACTGCTGAATTTTGTCAGATCCTTTTTTAGCATCTAATGAGATGACCATGTGGTTTTCTCTTGTAGTTTGTTTATGTAGTGGATTACATTGATGGATTTCCGTATATTGAACCATCCCTGCATCCCTGGGATGAAGCCTACTTGATCATGGTGAATGATTGTTTTGATGTGCTCTTGGATTTGGCTGCTAAGAATTTTATTTAGTATTTTTACATCGATATTGATAAGGGAAATTGGCCTGTGATCTGATAGGAGGCACGGGGTTAGTTCGATTTTTTATATTTGTTGACATCTATCTTGTGACCAATTTTATGGTTTATTTTGGAGAAGGTACCATGAGGTGCTGAGAAAAAGGTATATTCTTTTGCTTTAGGATGAAATGTTCTATATATATCTGTTAAATTCGATTGGTCCAAAGTTTCAATTAGTTTCACTGTGTCCCTGTTTAGTTTCTGCTTTCCTGATCAGTCCATTGAGGAGAGTGGAGTGTTGAAATCACCCACAATTATTGCATTAGGTGCAATGTATATTTTGAGCTGTAGTAAAGTTTCTTTTATGAATGAGGGTGCCCTTGCATTTGGAGCATAGATGTTCAGTATTGTGAGTTCTTCTTGGTAGATTTTTCCTTTGATCAGCAAGAAGTGACCTTCTGTGTCTCTTTTGATGACTTTAGTTTGAAAGTCAATTTTATCTGATTGCTCACTTCCTGAGACCATTTGCCTGTAAAATTGTCTTCTAGCCTTTTACTCTAAGGCAGTGTTTGTCTTTGACCCTGAGCTGTGTTTCCTGTATGCAGCAAAATGTACGGTCCTGTTTCTGTATCCAGTTTGTTAGTCTGTGTCTTTTTATTGGGGAATTGAGTCCATTAATGTTGAGATATTAATGAATATTGATTATTTCTTCCTGTCATTTTTGATGTCATTTTTGTTTTTTAGTGTTTATCTTCTTTTGTGTTTGATGGAAGAAGGTTACTATCTTGCTTTTTCCAGGGTGTAGTTTCCCTCCTTATATTGGAGTTTTCCTCCTATTATCCTTTGTAGGGCTGGGTTAGTGGAAAGATATTGTGTAAATTTGGTCTTGTCATGGAATATTTTGATTTCTCCATCTATAGTGATTG
Source organism: Apodemus agrarius (assembly GCA_964023405.1). Taxonomy (NCBI): domain Eukaryota; kingdom Metazoa; phylum Chordata; class Mammalia; order Rodentia; family Muridae; genus Apodemus; species Apodemus agrarius. The sequence continues at coordinate 69,578,785 of OZ030008.1, forward strand.
AGAGTTTTGCCGGGTATAGCAGTCTTGACTGACATTTGTGTTCTCTTAGAGTCTGCCTGAGATGTGCCCAGGATCTTCCAGCTTTCATGGTCTCTGGTGAGAAGTCTGGTGTGATTCTGATAGGTCTTCCTTTATATGTTACTTGACCTTTTTTTCTTACTGCCTTTAATGTTCTTTTTTGTTTAGTACTTTTGGGGTTTTGATTATTATGTGACAGGAGGTATTTCTGTTCTGGTCCAGTCTGTTTGGAGTTCTGTAGGCTTCTTATATATTCCTGGGCATCTTTCTCTTTAGGTTAGGGAAGTTTTCTTCCATAATTTTGTTGATGATATTTGCTGGTCGTTTAAATTGTAAATCTTCACTCTCATTTATTCCTATAATCCTTAGGTTTGGTCTTCTCATTGTGTCCTGGATTTCCTGGATGTTTTGGGTTATAAGCCTTTTGCATTTTGCATTTGCATTTTCTTTGACTGTGGAGTCAATGGTTTCTGTGGTATATTCAGCATCTGAGATTCTTACTTCTACCTCTTGTATTCTGTTGTTGATATTTGCATCTATGGCCCCCGATTTCTTACCAAGGTTTTCTATCTCCAAAATTGTCTCCCTTTGTGATTTCTTAGTTGTTTCTACCTCTGTGTTTAGATCCTGGATGGTTTGCTCAGTTCCTTCACTTATTTGTGTTTTCTTGCAATTCTTTAAAAGATTTTTGTGTTTCCTCTTTCATGACTTCTGCCTGTTGACTCAATTTCTCCTGCATTTCTTTAAGTGATTTTTCATTTCCTCTTTATTGTCTTCTATTTTTTGATCCATATTCTCCTGGAATTATTTTTTTTGTTTGTTTTTTTGTTTTTGTTTTGTTTTGTTTTTTGGAGACAGGGTTTCTCTGTGTGGTCCTGGCTGTCCTGGAACTCACTCTGTATACCAGGCTGGCCTCGAACTCAGAAATCTGCCTGCCTCTGCCTCCCAAGTGCTGGGATTACAGGTGTGCACCACTATGCCTGGCCCTCTCCTGGAATTCTTTAAGTGATTTTTGTGATTGCATTGTAAGGGCTTCTACCCTATTCATGTTCCCCTGCATTTCTTGGAAAGAACATGAATTCAAGGCCCATATCTAAACATAGTAAAAGCAATTTACAGCAGACCGATAGCCAACATCAAGGTAAATGGAGAGAAACTTGGAGCAATCCACTAAAATCAGGGACTAGACAAGGCTGCCCCCTCTCACCATATCTCTTCAATATAGTACTTGAGGTACTAGCTAGAGCAATTCGACAACATAAGGAAGCCAACGGGATACAAATTGGAAAGGAAGAAGTCAAACTATCACTTTTTGCAAATGATATGATAGTATACTTAAGTGACCCAAAAAACTCCACCAGAGAACTCCTACAGCTGATAAACAACTTCAGCAAAGTGGCTGGCTATAAAATCAACTCAAGCAAATCAGTAGCCTTCCTATATGCAAAGGATAAGCAGGCCGAGAAAGAAATTAGGGAAATGACACCCTTCACAATAGCCACAAACAATATAAAGTATCTTGGTGTGACTCTAACCAAACAAGTGAAAGATTTATATGACAAAAACTTCAGGTCTCTGAAGAAGGAAATTGAAGAAGACATCAGAAAGTGGAAAAATTTTCCATGCTCGTGTGTTGGCAGGATTAATATAGTTAAAATGACAATCTTGCCAAAAGCAATATACAGATTCAACACAATCCCCATCAAAATCCCAACTTCATAGAGTTAGAAAGAGCAATTCTCAAATTCATCTGGAATAACAAAAAACCCAGGATAGCTAAAACTATCATTAACAGTAAACGAACTTCTGGGGGAATCAATATCCCGGACCTCAAGCAATACTACAGAGCAATAGTGTTAAAAACTGCATGGTATTGGTACAGTGACAGGGAAGTGGATCAATGGAATAGGATCGAAGCCCCAGAATTGAACCCACACATCTATGGCCAATTGATCTTCAACAAAGGAGCTGAAAACATCCAGTGGGAAAAAGATAGCCTTTTCAACAAATGGTGCTGACTCAACTGGAGGTCAACATGCAGAAGAATGAGAACTGATCCACTCTTATCTCTTTGCACTAAGGTCAACTCCAAGTAGATCAATGACATCCACATAAAACCAGACACACTAAAAATAATAGAAAAGAAACTGGGGAAGACCCTTGAGGACATTGACTCAGGGGGAAAATTCCTGAACAGAACACCAATTGCTTATGCTCTAAGATCAAGAATAGACAAATGGGACCTCATAAAATTACAAAGTTTCTGTAAGACAAAAGACACTGTCAAAAGGATAAATCGGCAACCAACAAATTGGGAAAAGATCTTCACCAACCCCACATCCGACAGAGGGTTAATATCCATTGTATACAAAGAAATCAAGAAGTTAGACCTCAGAAAACCAAATAACCCTATCCAAAAATGGGGTACAGAGCTAAACAAAGACTTTTCACCTGAGGAAATTTGGATGGCTGAGAAACACCTTAAAAAATGTTCAACATCATTAGTCATTAGAGAAATGCAAATCAAAACAACCCTGAGATTTCACCTCACACCAGTCAGAATGGCTAAGATTAAAAACTCAGCAGACATCAGGTGTTGGCGAGGATGTGGAGAAAGAGGAACACTCCTCCACTGCTGGTGGGAATGCAAGCTGGTACAACCACTCTGGAAATCAATCAGTCTGGCGTTTCCTCAGAAAACTGGACATGATACTTCCGGAGGACCCAGCCATACCACTCCTGGGAATATACCCAGAAGATTGCCCAGCATGCAATAAGGATACATGCTCCACTATGTTCATAGCAGCCTTATTTATAATAGCCAGAAGCTGGAAAGAACCCAGATGTCCCTCAACAGAAGAATGGATACAAAAAATGTGGTATATATATACAATGGAGTACTATTCAGTCATTAGAAACAATGAATTCATGAAATTCATAGAGAAATGGATGGAGCTGGAGAACATCATACTAAGTGAGGTAACCCAGTCTCAAAAGAATACCCATGGTATGCAGTCACTGATCAGTGGATATTAGCCTAGAATCTTGGAACTCCAAAGACACAATTCACATACCAAATGACATCCACAATAAGGAAGGAGTGCACACTGGTGCTGGAAAGGATCAAACATCAGTGTAGGGGAATACAAGAACAGGGAAGAGGGAAGGGGTGGAAGAGAGAGCAGGGGGAGGGAAAAGGGCATGTGGGACCTTTGGGGGGTGGGGAACCAGAAAAACGGAAATGAAATGTAAATATAGAATATATCCAATAAAAAACTAATTAAGAAAAAATATGCGTTAGAACATTTCCCCACATTCCAGCCATCTCTTAGCATCCCCAGACTAGCACACTCTTTAATATTTCCTGTGACCTTAGAAAAGAAATACTGTTACTTCACATTTCCAGTTCAATTGATTAGGGCACTTTAAAGGTCTTTATCATGTGTCTTCAAAAATTATTTGGCCAAAACTCCACGATTTTAAGTGGAGAACTAACAATAACATTGGTTTTCATGTGAATGACCTTCATCTCAGAAGGGACAGTCTTGCTGCTTACGTTCCCATGCCCCACACCACAAACTATCTGAGCCAGCACACAGGAACGCATATGTCTGAGAGGTATGCTGTTGTCAGAAAGGAGTCATGGAACTGACAATTAACCAGGTGGCTAAGAAGACAATTAGGTAATAGAACTCTTTAGACATAGAATAGGTGGAGAATTTTATATTTTAATTTGTGATGTGTAAAACAAAACAAAATTAGAAGAAATAGCATTTTACTACTTGTTTTTGTACTTTTCTTTCTGTGATTAATTCTCTTGCTCAAAGAGGTGACTGTGTTTTGCTTGGTGACAAAGCAGACAAATAGAATGTATAATAAACCCTAAGGCATTCAGTGTGTTGAAAATGTGAGCAAAAGTAGAGACATAACTAACTAATAATGGAACCAACTAATTGTTATTTAGGTCTGGAACAAAAATACAAGCTATCTATCTATCTATCTATTTATTTATTTATTTTAATTTTTTTATTTATTGAAAAGGGAAGTAAAGGGAAGTAAAAACACTTTATGATAAAATTTAAGATTTACATGAAAAATATTTCAGATAAACAAATTAATAATTTTCATGGAAAAGGAGTAAAGTGGTAGACATGTAAACCATTGCTAAATTAATTGAAACATGGGATAGAAATATTTTATGATAATATTGAAGATTTACATGGAAAATATTTCTGATAAAATTGTAGAAAAATTTTTTGAGGAACCACCAGACTGATTTCCAGAGTGGTTCCGGAGGACCCAGCCAACCACTCCTGGGCATATACCCAGAAGATTCCCCAGCATGCAATAAGGATACATGCTCCACTATGTTCATAGCAGCCTTATTTATAATAGCCAGAAGCTGGAAAGAACCCAGATGTCCCTCAGTGGAGGAATGGATACAAAAAATGTGGTATATATACACAATGGAGTATTATTCAACCATTAGAAACAATGAATTCATGAAATTCTTAGAGAAATGGATGGAGCTGGAGAACATCATACTAAGTGAGGTAACCCAGTCTCAAAAGAATACCAATGGTATGTACTCACTGATAAGTGGATATTAGCCTAGAATCTTGGGACACCAAAGACACAATCCACATTTCAAATGATGTCTGACAAGAAGGAAGGAGTGGACACTGGTGCTGGAAAGGATCAAAGCATCAATGTAGGGGAATACCAGAACAGGGAAGTGGGAAGGGGTGGATGGGTGAGCAGGAGGAGGGGAAAGAGCATGTGGAACCTTTGAGGGGGCGAGGAACCAGAAAAAGGGAAATGAAATGTAAATATAGAATATATCCAATAAAAAATTTTAAAAAATTGTAGAAAAATGTAGAAAAACATAGTAGAATTGAAGATTATCATGGAAAATTTGATAATAATGGTAGGCATAAAAGTATTCCTAAGTTGATTAAAAGTGGAATTATAAACATTTTCTGATAAACTTGAATATGTAAGTGGAAACTATTTCTGATATAATTGCAGAATTATATAGAAAAGCATGTTAAAATTAAAGACTATCATGGAAATTATATAGATAAAATTACAGGCATAAAGATAATTCTAAGTTGATTGAAGGTGGAATTATAAACATTTTCAGATAACATTGAAGATTTACATGGAAAATATTTCTGGCAAAATTCAAAAAAAATAGACGAACATGTTAAAATTGACTATTTCATGGAAAATTTTACATAAAAAATGGTTGATTTAAAAACTCTAAAGTGGATGAGTTCAGGAGGAAAAGAACAAGATATAATTTGTGTCCTTAAAATTGTGTTTCTTGATGATAATCTGCTGGTGTCTGTATGTAGTAGGGGTCATAATGCTACAGAATAGCTGTCTAAGGAAAAACACAGTAGAAAACCAAAACTAAAACTGCTCCCCATCTTCTGAATGTGCATTTGATCTTGGTTTTAATTTTATAAGCTTCTTGTAGAGGTTGAGAGCCATATTTATGATATTGAATCTGAGATCTAACGTGTGCTTGGGCTATATTATAATCATTTAATTTTTTTAGAATAAAGTTACTAAAATAGTTTTCATGCAAGCAGAAGATAATAGATAGTAATATAGATTAGAAAAAATTGCAGTACCTCTCTTCAGGGTGCAAAGCAGATGCCACCACTTCTCTGCATGTGTAGCCAATGCTTATGCATTTTAAATGTAAATTGTTTTCTTTTAGGAAAAATATTATATTGAATATTGATGCAAAGAGGTTTTACATTTGTGTTTCATTTTCTTCTGTTGTAAAACTCATTTTCTACCTGTAATGAGAGATTTGTAAAATATTACAGTATTTGCAACAAGTCTGGCTTTTAAAGAAGCAGATTTACATAAACTAAACTAGTGATTTCTCTCTATCTCTATGCAGTTTTCTTGTTTGGGATACTTTGTGAAAGCTTATTATTATTTTATCTATAGGTGCATCTAAATGTCCTTTGCATACAGAGGAAAAAAATAAAAATTTGAAAGCGAACAAGCTGAGTTACCAAGACGAAAAAGCCTTAAATAATAAGTTTTAAATAAACTTATCCGCTAAGTCTTCAGTCAAAAAAAAAAAAAACTCTTTCTAAATTAATTGAATGTGGAATTAGAAACATTTGTGATAAAATCAAAGATTTACATTGAAAACATTTCTGATAAAATGGAGGAAGTATATAGAAAGACATATTAAAATTGAAGATTATCATGAAAAATAATAGATAAAATTGAAGATATAAAAGAAATTACTAAATTAATTAAAAGGGGAATTTCAAACATTTTCTCATAAAATTTAAGATTTACATGAGAAATATTTTTTTAGTCTATGTGTTTTTATTGGGGAGGTGAGTCTATTGTTGTTAAGAGATATTAAGGAATAGTGATTGTTGCTTCCTGTTATTTTTGATGTTATTTTTATGTTTGTGTGGGTATCTTCTTTTGGATTTGTTGGAAGTTTACTTTCTTGCTTTTTCTAGGGTACAGTTTCCCTCCTTGTGTTGGCATTTTCTACCCATTATCCTTTGTAGGGCTGGATTTGTGGACAGATATTGTGAAAACTGGGTTTTATCATGGAATATCTTGGTTTCTCTATATATGATGATTGAGAGTTTTGTTGGGTGTAGTAGCCTGGGCTGGCATTTGTGTTCTCTTAGGATCTGTATGAGGTCTGACTGTGATCTTCTAATTTTATCATCTCTGGTGAGAAGTCTGGTGTGATTCTGATAGGTCTGCCTTTATAAGTTACTTGTCATTTTCCCTTACTGCTTTTAATATTCTTAGTTTGTTTAGTGAATTTTATGTTTTGATTATTATGTGCTAGGAGTATTTTCTGTTCTGGTCCAGTCTATTTGGAGTTCTGAAGATCATGGGCATCTCTTTCTCTAGGTTAGGGAAGTTTCCTTCTACAATTTTGTTGAAGATATTTACTGGGCCTTTAAGATGTAAATCCTCACCCTCATCTATACCTATAATCCTTAGGTTTGGTCTTCTCATTGTGTCCTGGAGTTCCTGGATGTTTTGAGTTACCAGCTTTAAGCATTTTGCATTTTCTTTGACTGTTGAGTCAATGTTTTCTATGGTATCTTCAGCACCTGAGGTTCTTCTGTCTCTTGTATTCTGTTGATGCTTGCATCTATGACTCCTGAATTCTTTCCAAGGTTTTCTATCTCCAGAGATGCTTCACTTTGTGATTCCTTTATTGTTTCTACTTCCACTTTTAGATCCTGGATAATTTTGTCCAGTTCCTTCACTTGATTGTTTATGTTTTCCTGTAATTCTTTAAGGGATTTTTGTGTTTCTTCTCTAAGGGCTCCTGCCTTGTGATGGTTTGCAGATGATTGGCCCAGGGAGTGACCCTATTAGTATGTGTGGCCTTATTGGAGTGTGTCACTGTGGGTGTGGGCTTAAGACCCTCACCCTAGTTTCCTGGAAGTCAGTCTTCCTTTAGCAGCCTTCAGATGAAGATGTAGAACTCTCAGTTCCTCCTGCACCATATCTGCCTGGATATGCCTTGTTTTTGCCTTGATGACAATGGATTGAACCTCTGAGCCTGTAAGCCAGCCCCAATTAAATGTTGTCTTTTATAAAACTTGCATTGGTCATGGTATCTGTTCACAGCAGTAAAACACTAAGACAGAAGGTGGTACCAGGAGTTGGGTATTAGGTTTTACACAACATATCCACTCTAGCATTGCAATTTCCCTAAGCCTTAAAATCCCTTCATCAACACTAAGCCAAGGTATATCAGGAATCTCCAACTCCTTTTCAGTAGGCCATCTTTTGATAAATACTTCAGCCAACCAATCAAACAAACTTCAGTATTGTCAGTAAAAGTCACTGCTGGTTTATCAGGCTCTGAGGGATCAATTTCCTCAAGTGAGAAGGGCATTATTTCAAGGGGTGGGGCTGAGGGTACTACTTCTTCAGGTGGAGCAAATCCTTGAAAATCTGAATATTCAAAGTTCTCAATTTCAACAGGGTCTTCCCACACATTCCCATCCCAAGTTATAGGATCCAATTCTTTGCCAATTAATGCCCTTACTTTAACTGCTGATACCCTCTGAGGTTGAGACTTGAATTTTTGCTGTATTTCAGCCAACCTCATAATGAGTGCTTCAGTTTGATTTTCTGCTACTTGAGCTCTATGGCTGCTAGAGAGAAGATCCTCTTCAAGGGCACACTTAGCAACTTTTAGATTGTTTACTTGCATCTGGGGCTGTTCGATTTTATCACACAACTCCTTCTTTTCCTTCATTGTTTTTTCCTGAGATGCTAAGAGTAACCAGCCAGCAAAATCATTTTCTGATTTTTTTCCCCAACTTGTAGAAGGTATCGTATACCACCGAATCACCTAATTTATCAAGATAATCAAAGGCATTAGCTTCATTAAGCTTGAAATATAGTTTCATCTACTGGTCTTCAATATTCTCCAAGCTCCTAGGTGGGAGAGAATCTGGAGAGGTTTCAGTAGTTGAAGATGCTGGTGGATCAACCAACCAACTCCAAAATTTAAAACATTCATTCTTATACTTCTGCTCCTCTAGAACTACTCCTGGTACCACCTTCTGTCTTAGTGTTTTACTGCTGTGAACAGACACCATGACCAATACAAGTTTTATAAAAGACAACATTTAATTGGGGCTGGCTTTCAGGCTCAGAGGTTCAGTCCATTATCATCAAGGCAAAAACATGGCACATCCAGGCAGATATGGTGCAGGAGGAACTGAGAGTTCTACATCTTCATCTGAAGGCTGCTAATGGAAGACTGACTTCCAGGAAACTAGGGTGATTGTCTTAAGCCCACACCCACAGTGACACACTCCAACAAGGCCACACCTACAAATAGGGTCATTCCCTAGGCCAATCATATGCAAACAATCACATGCCTGTTGACCCATGATCTCCTGTACTTCTTTAAGGGATTTTTGTGTTTCCTCTTTAAGGGCTTTTGCCTGTTGACCAATGTTCTCTTGTATTTCTTTAAGGGAGTTATTTAAGTCTTTCTTGAAGCCCTCTATCAGCATCAGGAGATATGATTTTAATCCAACAGTTGCTTTTCTAGTGTTTTGGGGTATCTGGGACTGGCTGTGTTGGGAGAACTGGGTTCTGATGTTGCCATGTGGCCTTGGTTTCTGTTGGTAGGGTTCTTTTTTTTTTTAAATTTATAGTTTTTTTTCTTTTTTTTGTTTTGTTTTTGTTTTTTTTGTTTTTTCCCCATTCTTCTATTTTATTTTTTTATAGCACTATTTTTTATATTTTCTATATTCTTTGTTTACATTCCAAAGGCTTTCCCCTTTCCCAGTTACCCCCCACCATATGTCCCATAATTCCTCTCCCCCCCATGCTATTCCCCACTCTTCCCCCCCCACGATTTCTCTGTTCTGGGTCTACAATACTGGATCCAATCTTTACAGGCCCAGGGTCCTCTCCTTTTTTTCTTCTTGAGAGTCATTTGACTTGCTAATTGTGCCTTGAGTATTTAGGGCTTCTGGGCTCATTAATATCCACTTATCAGTGATTGCATTTCATGTGTATTCTTTTGTGATTGGGTTAGCTCACTTAGGATGATAGTTTCCAGATCTAACCATTTACCTACAAATTGCATGAGTTCATTATTTTTAATTGCTGAGTAGTACTCCATTGTATAAATATACCACATTTTCTGTATCCATTCCTCTTTTGAGGGATATCTGGGCTCCTTCCAATTTCTGGCTATTATAAACAAGGCTGCTATAAACATAGTGGAGCATGTGTCTTTGTTGTATGCAGAGGAATCCTCTGGGTATATGCCCAGGAGTGGTATGCCAGGGTCCTCTGGGAGTGGCATGCCCAATTTTCTGAGGAACCGCCACACTGATTTCCAGAGTGGTTTTACCATTTTGCAATCCCACCAACAGTGGAGGAGTGTTCCTCTTTCTCCACATCCTCGCCAGCACTTGTTGTCTCTCGAGTTTTTAATCTTAGCCATTCTGACTGGAGTGAGGTGGAATCTCAGGGTTGTTTTGATTTGCATTTCCCTGATGACTAATGATGTTGAACATCTCTTAAGGTGTTTCTCGACCATCCGAATTTCTTCTGCTGAAAATTCTTTGTTTAGCTCTGTACCCCATTTTTTGATAGGATTATTTGGTTCTTTGGGGTCTAACTTCTTGAGTTCTTTGTATATATTGGATATTAGCCCTCTGTCAGATGTGGGGTTGGTGAAGATCATTTCCCACGTTGTTGGTTGCTGTTTTGTCCTTCTGACAGTGTCCTTTGCCTTACAGAAACTTTGTAATTTTATGAGGTCCCATTTGTCAATTCTTGATCTTAGAGCATAAGCTATTGGTGTTCTGTTCAGGAACTTTACCCCTGTGCCCATGTCCTCCAGGGTCTTCCCAAGTTTCTTTTCTAATAGTTTCAGTGTGTCTGGTTTTATGTGGAGGTCCTTGATCCACTTGGAGTTGATCTTAGTACAAGGAGATAAGAGTGGGTCAATTCGCATTCTTCTGCATGTTGACCTCCAGTTAAACCAGCACCATTTGTTGAAAAGGCTATCTTTTTTCCACCGGATGGTTGTGGCTCCTTTATCAAAGATCAAGTGACCATAAGTCTGTGGGTTCATTTCTGGGTCTTCAATCCTATTCCATTGATCTACCTGCCTGTTGCTGTACCAATACCATGCAGTTTTTAACACAATTGCTCTGTAGTACTGCTTGAGGTCAGGGATATTGATTCCCCCCGAAGTCCTTTTATTGTTGAGAATAGTTTTTAGCTATCCTGGGTTTTTTGTTGCTCCAGATGAATTTGAGAATTGCTCTTTCTAGATCTATGAAGAATTGATTTGGGATTTTGATGGGGATTGCATTGAATCTGTAGATTGCTTTTGGCAAGATGGCCATTTTTACTATATTGATCCTGCCAATCCAGGAGCAAGAAATATTTTTCCATCTTCTGAGGTCTTCTTCGATTTCTTTCTTCAGGGACTTGAAGTTCCTTTCATACAGATCTTTCACTTGTTTGGTTAGAGTTACGCCAAGGTACTTTATGTTGTTTGTGGCTATTGTGAAGGGTGTTATTTCCCTAACTTCTTTCTCAGCCTGCTTGTCCTTTGAGTACAAGAAGGCTACTGATTTGCTTGAGTTAATTTTATAACCAGCCACGTTGCTGAAGTTGTTTATCAGCTGTAGAAGTTCTCTGGTGGAGTTTTTTGGATCGCTTAAGTAGACTATCATATCGTCTGCAAATAATGATACTTTGACTTCTTCCTTTCCAATTTGTATCCCTTTGACTTCCTTATGTTGTCTGATTGCTCTCGCTAGAACTTCAAGTACTATATTGAAAAGATATGGAGAGAGAGGGCAGCCTTGTCTAGTCCCTGATTTTAGTGGGATTGCTTCAAGTTTCTCTCCATTTATTTTGATGTTGGCTACTGGTTTGCTGTAGATTGCTTTTACTATGTTTAGGTATGGGCCTTGAATTCCTGCTCTTTCCAAGACTTTTAGCATGAAAGGATGCTGAATTTTGTCAAATGCTTTTTCAGCATCTAATGAGATGACCATGTGGTTTTTTTCTTTTAGTTTGTTTATGTAGTGGATTACATTGATGGATTTCTGTATATTGAACCATCCCTGCATCCCTGGAATGAAGCCTACTTGATCATGGTGAATGGTCGTTTTGATATGCTCTTGGATTCGGTTGGCAAGAATTTTATTTAGTATTTTTGCATCTATATTCATAAGAGAAATTGGCCTGTAGTTCTCTTTCTTTGTTGGATCTTTTTGTGGTTTAGGTATCAGCGTAATTGTGGTTTCGAAGAACGAGTTGGGCAGTGTCCCTTCTGTCTCTATTTTGTGGAATAGTTTGAAGAGTATTGGTGTTAAATCTTCCTTGAAGGTCTGGTAGAATTCTGCACTAAAACCATCTGGTCCCGTACTTTTTTTGGTTGGGAGGCTTTCTATAACCCCTTCTATTTCTTTAAGGGTTATGGGACTGTTTAGCTGGTCTACTTGATGCTGATTTAATTTTGGTATTTGGTATCTCTAGGAAATTGTCCATTTCCTCCAGATTCTCCAGTTGTTTTGAGTATAGGCCTTTGTAGTAGGATCTGATGATCTTTTGAATTTCCTCTGTTTCTGTTGTTATATCCCCCTTTTCATTTTTAATTTTGTTAATTTGGATACTATCTCTGTGCCCTTTGGTTAGTCTAGCTAAGGGTTTATCTATCTTGTTGATTTTCTTGAAGAACCAGCTCTTGGTTTTGTTGATTCTTTGTATGGTTCTCTTTGTTTCTGCTTGATTGATTTCAGCCCTTAGTTTGATGATTTCCTCTCTTCTACTCCTCCTGGGTGAGTTAGCTTCTTTTTGTTCCAGGGCCTTTAGGTGTGCTGTTAAGTTGCTAGTGTATGCTCTTTTCAGTTTCTTTTTGGAGGCACTCAGGGCTATGAGTTTTCCTCTTAGCACTGCTTTCATTGTATCCCAGAGATTTGGGTAGGTAGTACCTTCATTTTCATTGAAGTCTAAAAAGTCTTTGATTTCTTTCTTTATTTCTTCCTTGACCGTATTCTATGTTTACATTCCAAAGGCTTTCCCCTTTCCCAGTTCCCACCCACCATAGTTCCCATAGTTCCTCTCCCCCCCAACTGTTCCCCAATCATTCCCCCTCCCCCCTTGGTTTCTTTACTAAACTGGATGCAATCTTTACAGGCCCAGGGTCCTCTCCTTTCTTCTTCTTGGGAATCATTTGACTTGCTATTTGTGTCTTGAGTATTTAGGGCTTCTGGGCTCATTAATATCCACTTATCAGTGATTGCATTTCATGTGCATTCTTTTGTGATTGGGTTAATTCACTCAGGATGATATTTTCCAGGTCTAACCATTTACCTACAAATTGCATGAATTCATTATTTTTAATTGCTGAGTAGTATTCCATTGTATAAATATACCACATTTTCTGTATCCATTCCTCCTTTGAGGGATATTTGGGCTCCTTCCAATTTCTGGCTATTATAACAAGGCTGCTATAAACACAGTGGAGCATGTGTCCTTATTGCATGCAGGGGAATCCTCTGGGTATATGCCCAGGAGTGGTATGCCAGGGTCCTCTGGAAGTGACATGCCCAATTTTCTGAGGAACCGCCAAACTGATTTCCAGAGCGGTTTTACCATTTTGCAATCCCACCAACAGTGGAGGAATGTTCCTCTTTCTCCACATCCTTGCCAGCACTTGTTGTCTCTTGAGTTTTTAATCTTAGCCATTCTGACTGGTGTGAGGTGGAATCTCAGGGTTGTTTTGATTTGCATTTCCCTGATGACTAATGATGTTGAACATCTTTTAAGGTGTTTCTCAGCCATCCGAATTTCTTCTGGTGAAAATTCTTTGTTTAGCTCTGTGCCCCATTTTTTGATAGGGTTATTTGTTTCTTTGGGGTCTAACTTCTTGAGTTCTTTGTATATATTGGATATTAGCCCTCTGTCGGATGTGGAGTTGGTGAAGATCTTTTCCCACTTTGTTGGTTGCCGTTTTGTCCTTCTGACAGTGTCCTTTGCTTTGCAGAAACTTTGTAATTTTATGAGGTCCCATTTGTGCTTGCCTTTCCCCATCTGGTGCTAGTTGGTATTCTTGTCTCTGGCTGGAGTTTGTTCCTCCTGTGAGGCTGTAAGCTTGTGTCCTTACTTCTCTGAGCTCAAAAGTGAAAACACTGCTGGGACATCTGTCTCTCTCCAGGTGGGCTATGCACAGAAGACTATGGAGTCTCCAGGCTCCCTGGTACAAATGGTGGCTGGCAGGAAGACTTCTGCCTCAGCTGCTCCACTGATCTTAGGCCCTGTGTGCTCCTAACTGGGTCCCCTCCAGAGAGAAGGTGGAGATCTCACTTCTGTGCTCAAAAGTGAAAGTCTGCTGGGAGATCACTCCCTCCAGGCGGGCTATGCACAGAAGACTGTAGAGTCTCCTAGCTCCCTGGTGCAAATGGTGGGGGGAAGACTTCTGTCCTAGCTTTACACTTATCTTAGGCCCTGTGTGCTCCTAGCTGGTGCCCTCCAGAGAGAAGGTGGAGATCTCACCTCTGCACTCAAAAGTGAAAGCCTGCTGGGAGATCACTCCCTCCTGGCGGGCTATGCACAGAAGACTGTGGAGTCTCCCTGCTCCTGGTGCAAATGGTGGCAGGAAGATTTCTGTCCCAGCTGCTCCACTGATCACAGAAGGCTGTGGATTCTCCCGGCTCCCTGGTGCAAATGGTGGCGGGCAGGAAGACTTCCATCCCAGATGCTCCACTGATCACAGAAGCTCTATTTGCACTCTTAATACTTATCCTTATATCCACAGATTAGTGTAGTTCTTACCCCTCATCAAAGAATCTTCTCTAAGGAACAGAAATAGACATTTACAGAAAACTATGACCACCCAAAATGCAAAGAACAACTGATTATGGGGAGCTCAGCTACAGTTGCTATATCTACAACACAATTTTGTACCTCAAATTTAGGAAACATCATGGAAAAGGGGACACAAATATTGTAAGGGCCAGAAGACCAGGCAATCTAGTGTGAGATCATGTCTTCTAGAAACAGCAAGGAAGCTCAACCCATAATACCTCAAAAATATTTCTGTTAAACAAGAGTTGATAAAAATGCAGCACAAATAAACATGCTATTATGAAAGAGACACAACATATAGAGAAAGCATGATAGGTAACTAAGGAATACCGACAGTATAAAAATAGACTTCCCCGTGGATGAGCCGCCAGTGGTCAGCCCCGAAATCATATGCATAGAAGTAACACTGAACAGCCATAGATAATAATATTTATATATATATATATATATATATATATATATATATATATATTTTGTGTGTGTGTGAGTGTGAGTGTGCATGCATGTGTGTCTTAATAACAAAGAAAAAAGAATCCATGAATTTGAGAAGGAGCCAGGTAGGGGCACAGTGGAAGAATTAGAGAAGGAAAGGCAATGAAAAGAAAAAGGGCAGTGATGTAATTACATTTTAATTTAAACCTAAGTATCATACAAGTATACATAATATATATGGTCACATATACTCTCTCTATGAATACTTAAAAATAAGAAGGTAGTTTAAGTGTCAAGTGAGCTTTATCTTACTAGTCAAATGCTTTAGTTCTTTCACATCCATACATTTATTTAACTTCTATGCACTCTTTTGCGACTCATTTAAAGGTTTTTTTTAAATACTTATTTTTTACAACTCAGTCATTGCCCTCTTCCCAATCTGCCCTACCTCAGTTCCTCATACCATTTGTCCGTACCCCTCCCCCATCTCCAAGAGGATGCTCCTCCCACTCTACCCCCTTCATGGTGCCTCAAGTCTCTGGAGGGTTAGGTGCATCTTCCCTCCTCTGAGGCCAGACCATGTAGTTCTCTGCTGTATATGTTCCTTGGACCAGCTAGTGTATGCTGCCTTTCTAGTGGCTCAATATCTGAGAGATCTCAGGGGATCAGGTTACTTGAGACTGCTGGTCTTCCTATGGGGTTGCTCTCTTCCTCAGCTTCTAGCCTTTCCCTAATTCAACCAGAGGGGTCCCCAACTTGAATCCAATGGTTGACTATTAAGTATATGCATCTGTTTCAGTCTGCTGCTTGTTGGGCCTCTTGACGGACAGCCATGGTAGGCTCCTGTTTGTAAGCACACCATAGCATTAGTAATAGTCTCAGGCCTTGGAGCCTCCCTTTGAGATGGATCTCAAGTTGGGCTGGTCACAGGACCTCTTTTCTCTCAGTCTGTTTCCATTTTTGGCCCTGCAGTTCTTTTAGACAGGAACATTTCTGAGAATTTTTTACTGTGGGATGATAACCCCATCCCTCCACTTGATGCCCTATCTTTCTACTTGAGGTGGACTCTACAAGTTCCCTCTCCCCACTGTTGGGCATTTCATCTAAGGTCCCTCCCTTTGGGTCCTGAGAGTTTCTCACCTCCCCGGTCTCTGGTACTTTCTAGATGGTCCCCCCACTTCCTATCCTGAGGTTTCAGAAGTTGCATATTTCCATTCATTATTCTGGCTCCATAGGTTTCTCTTTTGTCTTCCTCCCATACCTGATCATGTTCTTCCTTCCCTTGCCCACCCATGTCCCTTCCTCCCTTTGCCCCCTGTGATTGCTTTCTTCTCCCTCTGAAGTGGGATTGAAGCATCTTCACGTGGGCCCTCTACTTTTTAACTTTCTTGAGTTCTGTTGATTATATCCTAGGGATTCTGTTTTTTTTTTTTTTTTTTTTGGCTAATATCCACTTACTATTGAGTACATGTCATGCATGTCCTTTTAGGTCTAAGTTACCTCACTTGTTATAAAAAAGCTTCTGCCTTTGACTTGTCAGGATTGTAGGTTGCTATTCCTTTGCACAAATGAGATCATATTGGCAATCTAAAGTCTCTGAGGTGTCATTTGGTCAGTACTCCTCTGTGTGCCAATTAGCTGTAGGTCCCATAGTAGCACCATTCATGTAGAAGTTAATACATGAATTAAGGATACTTCTAAAAGGAGAAAGTTAGACCACACTTAAGTATTTTGAAATAAACTTTTGCAAGCACTAGTGACAAATATAGAAATAGCCTAGTGGAGTACAATATCTAACATCCTACAAAACCAGTACTGAATTGATATTTTCTACTGATATGTTGTTTTCTATAGAAATGAACTAAGTATTACCTTGCACCAGAGAAAATAATTAAAATGAAGTTAATGGACAAAATTAAACTTGGGAGAAGGAAGACAAAATGTCAGAAATTTCAAATACTTGGTCTGACTCTAAGTTTGAGATGCAGAAACAAGGAGCTAGAAGTATAGGAGGTGACATTCCGAATGTGGTGAGAATTGACTCTGCATCAGAGAGTAATGATAACTTTCTTCTCTATTAAATACTAAAGGACTTAATGTGGAAATAGATAACAATGGCCTGGAAACAACTAGAATGCTCTGAGCTTCAGGTATTGTATAGATTTGTATTCTTCATGTTTACTTTAAGAGTCACAGGAATTATAGATACATATGAAATAAACTAAAAGGCCTAGATGCTTATAAATGCAGCCTGCCTCCTTTCTCATTTAGATCTACCAAGCACACTGTGAGTCACTTTAAGGCAATTAGACAGCCTTTAAAGCAAAGAACAGTCATGAGGAAAATGTCAAGTATCTTGTACATTTTGAAGAAGAAGCTCATCAGATTGTCAGGATTCCTATAACTCACTGTTCTGAAATGTTACTTCTACTCTAAGTCTTAATTTCTCGAATTATGAAAGGTAAAATAACACAGTAGCATGTTACTTATGGTAGTTCCAAGTATCAGACAATTTAGTATATTCAAAAAATATCGTGCCATACACATGGTTGTTACTGGTTCTGGTTTGGTTTGTGTTATTACACAGAACTCATCAGTCATGGGCTGCTGCAGAGATTCTTTGGCTTTGTCAGGAAATCTTGAAGTTCAGATATGGGTTGTGCATTGAAACAAAACAAAGCAAAGCAAAGCAAAATAAGACAAAACAGGATGTATCTCTTAATCTCCAGCATAGGTTAAGATTTCCTCCAGATCACGACCTTCATCAGTCTGACTCATGGTGTCTTTTCTACTTCTCAAAAATTATATAAGCACAATACTCATTTGGATATTGTATGAGGTACATTTTTTTTTTTACTATTATTTACATTGCGTATAGTAAAATAGAACACAACATTATGGACTGTTTTAGGACTTCAGTAATTTCAGCATCCATTTTGTGTGGTGTACATCTAATAACCATTTCATCATTTATCAAAAATAGCTATATATTTTTATGTTATAATTATGCTTCTCTAATTGCATAACAAAAGAAACATGAAGTAGAATAATTGGGGAAAATGTCTTCTAATGAATATAAAAGACTAAATCAGTACAAACAAAAGACAAACAAATGAACAAGCACTGACCCAAAGAGAAGAGGATACCATCATTATGAAGTTTCATTGCATTGCAGACTAGCATTGTATTATAAAATAACCAAATTGTTAGACTTGGAATGAATTTTTACCATCTGCTCTCAACCCCTTTAATTTTACAGACAATGAGTTGGGAGGCAGGCAGTGAGTGACTAGAAGGGCTAGAAAAATAAAAAAACCTTCCTTGAGTTCTCAAAGACTTGGTCCTGGGTCCTGATTATGTTTTTCTGCCTCTAAATTCATCCTTTTCACCATAGAATGAAGTATGGAAAGACAAATCAGTATAGAAATGATTTTCATATATCTGCTATGTATAAATTTTTAATAAACTTTGCTATAAGAATCAAACTTTATGTATTTTATTAACATAATCCATACTTGTTTTCTGTATCCTAAATATTATTTCTGGTCTTAATCTTACTCTGATACTTCTACAATCTTGTCTTGTAACCTTTGTTCTCCCTGGACTGACTCTCTCACCCTAAAGTGGGATGCTATTATGGTTTCTACAATATCTTTTCCATTTACATGGAAAAGGTGAATGTAGTTTGATAAAAGATTAACTATGAGACATATTAATCAGAGTAATAATACTGTACCAGATTGCTAATTGAAGCAACCAAAGGGTATGGAAAAGAAGGTCACCAGGGCGTTCTGATATTTGGGATACATTGTGGGCAGGAACAATTAGTGGGAGGGAAATCAGAGGTAATACGCATTTCATTGATTCCATGTGTGTTATTTCTGGAGTCTTTAGTCTGTTCATAGCCCTTTTTCAGATCAACTATTTGTTCTTTTCTAATTCTTATCTGTAAAGTTTTCCCAAGCTGTATTTGGAAAAAGCTAGGGAATAGAGGAAATAACATGCAGTGGCTCATGGCATTGAATGACTGACAAATTTTTATGAATAAAGTTAGAAGTTATGCTGAGGTGTATTGGCTCTGTGCAGGAATGTGTTTTGTTTACAGTTTGAAACTGATTCAGTTACTAACTTCAAACAAAGATTTGTTTTTGTTTTTTTTTTTTATTCTCTGTCTTTTTAAGATTTTGTTGGATACAATTCATTTTTTTTCCACAGCAATGGATAAAGTCAATCACTCTGTTGTGTCTGAGTTTGTGTTCTTGGGACTCTCCAATAGATGGGGAATCCAGTTGCTTCTCTTCCTCTTTTCTTCCATATTCTACATGGCAAGTCTGATGGGAAACCTCCTCATTGTGTTCTCTGTGACTGCTGACTCCAACCTGCATTCCCCCATGTACTTCCTGCTGGCCAATCTCTCATTTCTTGACCTTGGAGTTTGCTCTATTGCAGCACCCAAGATGATTTATGACCTGTTTAGAAAGCACAAAGCCATCTCATTTGGAGGATGTATAACTCAGATCTTCTTTATTCATGCTATTGGGGGCACAGAAATGGTGCTTCTCATAGCCATGGCCTTTGATAGGTATGTAGCCATATGTAAACCTCTTCACTACTTGACCATCATGAGACCACAAATATGCATTTTAATTTTGGCAGTATCCTGGATCCTTGGACTTATTCACTCAGTGGCCCAACTAGCTTTTGTTGTAGATTTGCCCTTCTGTGGACCTAACATATTAGACAGCTTTTATTGTGATCTCCCTCAGCTTATTAAACTTGCTTGCACAGAGACCAGTAAATTGGTGTTCATGGTCACAGCCAACAGTGGACTCATCTCTGTGGGCTCCTTCTTCATACTCATCATTTCTTATATCTTCATTTTGGCGACTGTTAGGAAACACTCTTCAGGGGGCATGTCCAAGGCCCTTTCTACTTTGTCAGCTCATGTGACTGTGGTGGTTTTGTTTTTCGGACCGTTAATCTTCTTCTACACCTGGCCCTTCCCTTCATCACACTTAGACAAATTTCTTGCCATTTTTGATGCAGTCCTCACCCCCTTTCTGAATCCAGTCATCTACACATTCAGGAACAAGGAGATGAAGACAGCAATGAGGAAACTCTGCTCACAGCTTGTAAATTACAGGAAAGCATCCTAAATAACTTATAAAAACAACGAAGGCACCTCTACACTCAATGACCATGAGGAAAATAAAGTCAGTCACATCTCAGTTTTCTATTAACGATTTTGTGTAACAGGTTAAATATGGGAGTTTACCAAGCTATCATTTTCAGTACCTTAATTAAAACAGATCAGGGGATTTAGAACTCAAGTTTTTATGCCTCAGACTCTCTGCTGGAATCTTCATATAAAGTATTTAATAATCAGGGTAATTTTGTACAGTATTTTACCTTGATGATTTTTTCTAAATAAGTTAAGAATATTATCCTTAAATTTATGATTGTTCCGTTTATGATTGCTATGTAAAATACCTCAAACTAAGTTGATTTCCCCCTTAATATACCAGTTCTGGTGTTCTTAAGCCTCCAAGAGGAGCTAAACAAAGAATATGCCTAAAATTCACTATTGAAGATAAGCATAACTCCTTTTTTTCTGTTATATTTTCCTGTTTTAGTAAGTTCTCAACAAACATTTTTTGGTGGTGGTGGATATGGAAGGCAACAGTTGTGTTGCAGCTGAATTATAGCAATCAATGGGCCCCAAATAAAATCTCCATATCTTCAAATTCTTAAAAAATGTTTATATGTCAACAATTAAAGTGTGCCTTTATTTTCTGCTCCCAAAATCCTGTGAGAATGCATATGTGGTGAAAGTTTCAACAGTCTGACACAGGCTAGTAAATGAGACTGATTATACTCTGACATACATTTTCTTTTAAACTATTAAACATTTAAATTTACTTATTTTTTAATGCTAAAACCTTTCCCACCCCCCAAAAAAAACCTCAACCCCTCCTCCCACACCCTGCCTCCAAGTATATACCCCCTCCACCTGACCCACTCCCCCTCCCCCCACACTGCTCAATTTTCCTTTGTTAGGGCATCTATTGAGCCTTCACAGGACCAAGGACCTCTCCTCCCACTGATGCCCAACAAGGCATTCCTCTGTCACATTTTTGGTTGGAACCATGTGTACCTCTTGGTTGATGGTTTAGTCCCTGGGAGTCCTGGGGCATCTGGGTGGACAATCTCATTGTTCTTCCCATGGGGCTGTAAACCCCTTCAGCTCCTCCAGTCTGCCCTCCAACTCCTCCATTGGGGACCCCACGCCCAGTTCAATGGTTGGCTGCTAGCATCTGCCTCTATAAAACATTTAAATTTATAACTACCCTGCTCAGTACCTAAGTCCTCCTCTAGAAACTAGCTTGGGATACACCCTTGACAACTTTTCCAAAACTCTCCAGATCTAGCCTGGGTCCAATATATGCTAGTGACCCTGCATATTCTGGCCACCCATGCCTGCACTGCAGCCAGTTCTGACCTCTCTCCAGAGTGCCTTCTATCTGCAACAACCCACAGGTCCCTTCGGCACAACCTCTGATAATTATTATATGTATATTGTGTATTGATTAAATTCTAGCAAAAGTAGGTAATAATTTCATCCTTGGATTATAGATTAGAAAACTAAGACACAAGAATCTCACTAATTAGACCAAGATAACAGCTGACAAAGTGGCAGATCTAGGCTGCTAAGCCAAGCATCCCTGCTTTGAATCAAATACTCTATTGCCATGAGAAAAGTGAATCCCTTCACCTGTACTTCGACTTTCTAAAGACAATTTTACACATAGCACTGTAAAATAGTAAACATACAAGTCAATAAAATATGTTTGAGAGTTATAATCTGTCACTTTAATATCTCATTAAATATTTAAGACTGAGCAGTAAATTTTATAGTAAATAATTCTGTGGTCTACTTCACTCCAAACACCATCATACATAAGTAAGCATCCTGGACAATCTATTGCTGGGATAACTTTATTCCATGTTACTTGAGGAAGTTATTGAAGTCTGGGGGGACGTTTCTTGGAGTTTCTTCATCACAGATCCTGAGTTTGTATTACTTGATGCAGAAGATTATCCAATTTTAAACTAGTGTTTGAGTAACAGAAAAAAATGACTGCCAGACACTGTTGTAAGTTGATCATGTTTCTTTTCACAGTGAAACAAATTTACAGTTGCTTTAATACCCACATCCCCTGAATTCCAAAGATGTGGGGAATACCTAAGCCACTGACAAGCTCTTTGTTTCCTGTCAGTAGTTGGTCCCTTGTTGTCACATGCCCTATAAACTGCTTTCCTGTTTTCCTCCATCCAATTGCTTTCCCACAACAGAAACTAATTCACTCCCAGGTTCTCCCCAAGAGTTAGTAGTGGCTTTGGGCTTTTTGGATTCTTTGAGAGTAGGATATAGATTTTATTTTACGCACTAAGATTTGTTCTGGAGAACCCAGAGGTCCAGGAGGAAGCCTATCTAGATGGAGTTTTCTCACTTCACTTGTTTCCCTTCTTCTTCTTTTTTCCTTGCTGATGGTGAAAGAATCACATTATAAACATGGATCATTTAATTCTGTTTTGGAATGAGTGTATATCATTAATCCTTGCTGAACTTTATTTTATTTTATTTATTTTCTATATTCTTTGTTTACATTCCAAATGATTTTCCCTTTCCCAGTTCCCCCTGCCCCCTAAGCCCCATAAGCCCTCTTCTCTCTGTCAGTTCCACCCCTCCCACTTCTCTGTCCTGTCAATCCCATACAATGCTGCATCAAGCCTTTCCAGGACCAGGGCCCTCTCCTTTCATCTTCTTGGGAATGATTGGATATGTGAGTTGTGTTTTGGGTATTCAGAGCTTCTGGGCTAATTTCCACTTATCAGTGACTGCATTCCATGTGTGTTCATTTGTGAATGAGTTACCTCACTTAGTATATTTTCCAGTTCCAATCATTTGCCTAAGAATTTCATGAATTCATTGTTTTTAATTGCTGAGTAGTATTTCATTGTGTAAACATACCACATTTTCTGAATCCATTCCTCCGTTGAGGGACATCTGGGTTCTTTCTAGCTTCTGACTATTATAAATAAGGCTTCTATGAACATAGTGGAGCATGTGTCCTTATTGCATGCTGGGGAATCCTCTGGGTATATGCCCAGGAGTGGTATAGCAGGGTCCTCCATAAATGTCATGTCCAGTTTTCTGAGGAACCTCCAGACTGATTTCTAGAGTGGTTGTACCATCTTGCAATCCCACAAGTGGAGTGGAGTATCCTCTTTCTCCACATCCTTGCCAATAACTGCTGTCTCCTGAGTTTTTAATCTTGGCCATTCTGACTGGTGTGAGGTGAAATCTCAGGGCTGTTTTGATTTTCATTCCCCTAATGACTAATGTTGTTGATCATTTCTTAAGGTGCTTCTCAGCCATTCGAAGTTCTTCATGTAAAAATTCTTTGTTTAGCTTTGTACCCCATTTTTTAAATTTTTATTTTCTATATTCTATGTTTACATTCCAGAGGCTTTCCCCTTTCCCAGTTCCCCCCACCATACTTCCCATAATTCCTCTCCCCCAAACTATTCCCCAATCATTCCCCCTCCCCCCACGATTTCTCTGTTCTGGGTCTACTAAACTACCCCATTTTTAATAGTGTGATTTGGTTCTCTGTGGTCTAACTTCTTGAGTTCTTTGTATACATTGAATATTAGCACTCTTTTGGATGTAGGGTTGGTGAAGATCTTTTCCCAATTTGTTGGTTGCCATTTTGTCCTTTTGACAGTGTCCTTTGCCTTACAGAAACTTTGTAATCTTATGAGGTCCCAATTGTCAATTCTTGATCTTAGAGCATAAGCTATTGTGTTCTGTTCAGGAACTTTCCCCCTGTGCTCATGTCCTCAAGGGTCTTCCCCAGTTTCTTTTCTATTAGTTTCAGTGTGTCTTGTTTTATGTGGAGGTCCTTGATCCACTTGGTGTTAAGCTTAGTACAAGGAGATAAGAAAAGATCAATTCACATTCTTCTGCATGCTGACCTCCAATTGAACCAGCACCATTTGTTGAAAAGACTATCTTTTTTTTCCACTGGATGTTTTCAGTTCCTTTGTCAAAGATCAAGTGACCATAGGTATGTGGGTTCACTTCTGGGTCTTCAATCCTATTCCATTGATCCACCTGCCTGTCACTGTACCAACACCATGCAGTTTTTAACACTATTGCTCTGTAGTATTGCCCTCAGAGCTGCCCAGGCTCTGGGTGCAGGCAGAAACCTAATGGGCTGAGACTCAAGTGATGTTAGACTCAGGATATGTTTGTGTACCTGGTGCTGCTTGCCACATATGTCTGGCTTCCAGGAGCCAAGATGATGGAGAGCCCCTCCAAGTGCCAATCAGTCTGCAGGGCAAGCGACCCCTGACAGTGTTGGCACACAGACAGCCCGCAGAGCTGCCCAGGCCCTGGGTGCAGGCAGAAGCCTGACAGGCTGAGACCCAAGTGATGTTAGACTTGGGCTATGTCTGTGTATCTGGCGCTGCCTGTCAGATCTGTCTGGCATTCAGGAGCCAAGATGGCGGAGAGTTTGTATACAAATTTTAAAAATTGCCATTTACATAAAACAGACCTATGTACTTAAAAATGATTGTCATGAGTCATCCTATGCTGGAAGTTTCTTGTTAACCCATTCTTTCTTAAGGCAGAGAAAGTAAAACTGGGTCAATTACCTGTATACAGGCATCAAGCAATATTCAGAGAAATTACTATGTGCCACTGGGAAGGTATAAAATAAGATGAATAATACACAATTACAGACTTCTGGGCTATCACCAGCAGGTAGAGGAGTGGGTTGTGAAAAAAATTATTGTATCACAACACAAAAATGACATGTAATGGATATCTATTTCTGCTTCTCTATAACTATCTATGCATTTGGGACTACATCTATAGCAAGTTGTTGATGTAAAGGTAGAAAAATCAACAGTCTTAATGGTTTAATTGAGCCAGGAAAATGAATTTTGTATTGAAAGTTGAGTAGGAAAATTGATGTGTCCTGAAGTTCTAATATGTGGCACATTTACTGCAGCTTCTATATGCAATATATCCTCGAGATTGCTGAGAACAGACACTGAACTGCTCTCATCATAGTAAAGTAATGGTGGATTCAATAGCTATGTCAATTAACCTCATGCATTTCCCTTTATACACATGTATCAAAGACAGTTTCTTTTTTTCTTTTTTTTCTTTATTTTCTATATTATTTGTTTACATTCCAAAGGCTTTCCCCTTTCCCAGTTCCCCCCTCACCATATGTCCCATAAGTCCTCTTCCTTCCACCCATTCCCCAATCACCCCCCTCCATTTCTCTGTTCTGATACTCTCCTACAAATCTGGATCTAGTCAAAGACAGTTTCTTATATCTCAAATACACATAATTTTTATTTCAAGTTATACATCAAGAAAGGTAGTTGGGCAGAGGAAATTTGAATAGAAGATTGTCAACTAGATATTAAAAATATTTCATGTCTTGCAGTTATTACTCAAAGATTTGAATACTGTTCAAAAGCAGACATAATGGATGGATTTTGAAAGTCTTCCTCTTGGATCATGGGGAAGAACAGTACAGCTGAGGCCAGATGGACCTACTTAGTGGGCTGAGGTAGGAGGAATAAGAGCCAATGCGAGCATTGTTACCCTGAGAATAATGTGATTTCATTTTAGTTCTGAAGATCAGACTGGTTATAGGAATGGTGGAGAAGTTTAGAACATCAAATCTAGATGTCCTTACCTAGCTACAAAAGAATGCCTTCTGATGTTTGTGCAGTTAAGCCTGCCTTGTGAAACAAAGGAGCCGAAGGGAAAAAAGTGAGAAATGAAGATTAATTGCTTTAACTTGATTATTTCTATTGCTTGTAAAGTGGTTGTAAATCTAAAGCCAAACTTTAGAAATTGTATAACTTGAACTTCATCAAATTAGATTAAACTGATCAAATTAGATTGATGACTATCTGCTATTTTATTTAAACTTAATTATGTATGATTCTGGTTTTATAAATAAATTATAGCAAACCATATTTTAAAATCATTAAAATTATTATGGCAAGTAGGCTATGAATTTACTTTAAATTTACTTGCAATTAATTTTAGAATCTATCTTTATTTTTATATATGTGAGAGAGGATGGGAAAGAGTATTCGTATATTTTTAGGTGCCCAATATGGTCTGGTGGCCATTGGATCTCATCCAACTGGAGTTACAGGTGGTTATGGGCATGATCCCTGGAATATATTCTGAGAACCAGACTCAGAGCCTTCTCAAATTGTTATTACATCAAAGTAAAAGTGATTGAGTCTCATCAACATGAAACATCAGAGAGTATTTCACAAAGGCTGAATCTGCATTTACTAACATGTCCTAAAACTCTAATCATTAAAAGATGATCAAATTAAAAGAATCAAAAAGGGCACATTCAAAACATTAACATGAATAAAGGCCATTCACCTAAAGCTGAAAAATTTCAAATTAAAACAATTAGGGAAACCTTGATATATAGATTTTAGTAAAACAGGATCATTATACCTTCTGCATTGCAATGTAGAAGCATGTAGGAATTTGTAGATCATGTGAGTAGGGATCAAACTTTGTGACTCTCTGGATACCTTTGTTGATTAGGGTGGCCTTTTCTGTTGTCATCTTCTGGATTCCTACAGACTTTTGTCTTAAAGCTTACAAACTTCCATTCTTTGGACAGCTCAGTTAATCAGAGACTGTATTTATATGTTTGTATATATAATCTGATTATTTATATTGAGTATTTTCTTGCCATAGATTACTGAGGAAGCTTCTTTCACTTTCAGAAACCAGGTTGTGTTTATACTTTATGCTCCTGAAATGTATTTGAGAGTTAGGAGCCTCTTCAGAAGAAGGCACATGAGATTCTAGAAGGTCATATGACCAAATCATGCCATGTTTGTAGTATCAAGATTTAAAATCCTTGAGAATACATTTTAAGGAACAGAAAGGAGGGTATGTGGGTAGAGAGGCATTTGTTACCAAGCTGAATAACCTGAGGCTATTACCTTAAGCTCAAATTATGGACAGAGAGATTCAACTCCTGAAAGTTTTCCTCTGAACTCCCCAGCATGATGTAACATGAGTACCCAAACACACTGGGTAGGGCAGAGGAGAGACATAATAAGTAAGAATGAAAGAAAATATTTTATAAGCTTATTACAAATCTGCTGCAGATTAGAAAAAAAGAAGACATGGAAGACAGCTGAGAAGTTGTAAAGATGCTATCTCAGGACAGTTTAGACTCACATTACACCAAGCAACGTGCTATAACCCCAACCTATATCTCCAGAACTCAGGGGGATACAACAGGAGAATCACAAGCTCAAGGCACAAGTGAATTATAATGCAGATTTGGCTAATCAATACAACTCAAAATAGTCACATCTCTGGTTGATTTTTAAAAATTATTCTGTAATTCTTCCTGCTGATAGTTGGTATCTATTTTTCCAATCTTAAAACTGACTTGGTGCTTGAGGTTGCTTTGACCAATGGGATGCTGCAAAGGTTTTGTTTCATGAATTCAGAAGTTAGGGTGCTTTGCAGCATCTGCATGGTATTATTTTCTCCTGGTATTGCTTGATCAACAATGTTGAACTAGTAAACTTGGACAAGACTAATGACCAAAGACTGTTTTCACAGAAGTTTCTACACTACAGATCTTCAAGGATGCAAGCATGTGAATGAAGCCACATAAACCCTTCCAAATCCAGTTGGGTAGGTAGGCTATGCTTCATTTTCTTTTCCTTTTAAAAATTTATTTACTTTATATTCTAATAATTTTAGTTCATAATTCCCCTCCCTCTCCTTCTAGTCACTCTTCTCTCACCTAACCTTCTTGCCATCTTCTCATCTTCTCTTTTTCCTCAGAATAGGCTCAGAAAAATATAGACTTCCCATGAACATAAGCCTGCTTTTGCGTATCAAGTTGCAGTAGGGTTAGGTGAATCTTCTATTGTGGCTATACAACTCAGTGCAGTCAGGGTAAGGGGATTCAAAGTTGGGCAATGGAGTCAAATACAGCTATCGCTCCTGATGTTAGGATCCCCACATAAAGACTGAGTCATACAACTGTGTGGCCAGAGCCTAGATTTGTCCCAAGTATGCTCTCTCTTTGGTGGTTCAGTGTCTGTGGGCTCCTATATGCCCAGATTAGTTGATTCTGTATGTTTTCTTATGGTGTCCTTGATGTCTCTGGCTTCTTTAATGTGTAATCTCCTTCTTCCATAGAATTCCCCAACCTCTGTCCAATGTTTGGTTGTGCACCTCTTCATCTGATCAAAGTTGCTGATCAAAACCTCTTAGATTATAGTTATGCCAGGCACCTTCCTGGAAGTATAGCAGAATATCATTGATTGTGTCAGCAGTGGATTCTCTCTTTTGGCATAAGTCTCATGCTGAGCCAGTTGTTGGTTGGCCATTCCTGCAATTTCTTTGTTTCTGCACAACCTTGTTGGTAGGAGTAATTGTGGCTCTAAGATTTTGTGGTTGTGCGTGTTGGTATCCCAGTTCCTTCATTGGAAGTCTTTCCTGGTAACAGGAGATGGCCATTTCAGGCTTTATATCCCCCATTGCTAGGAGTCTTAGTTAGGGTCACTGTGATGGTTTGTATATGATTGGCCCAGGAAGTGAACCTATTAGGAGGTGTGGCTTTGTTGGAGTAGGTGTGTCACTGTGGGTGTGGGCTTAAGACCCTCCCCCTGGCTGCCTGGAAGTCAGTCTTCCACTAGCAGCCTTCAGTTGAAGAGAGAACTCTCAGCTCCTCCTGCACCATACCTGCCTGGATGCTGCCATGTTTCTGCCTTGATGACAATGGACTGAACCTCTGAGCCTGTAAGCCAACCCCAATTAAATGTTGTCTTTTATAAAACTTGCATTGGTCATGGTGTCTGTTCACAGCAGTAAAACCCTAACTAAGACAGTCACCTTCAAAGGTTCTTGAGAGTTTCCATTGTCTTAGGTTTCTAGCTTGTCCCAGAGATATCCCCACCCCAATTCCAGTTTACTCTCCTTGCACTCTCTCTCTGTCCTCATACCACTTGGTCCCTCTTGCACCTCTTCCCAACTCCTTCTCTACCCAGCTTCCTCCATCCAGCCACATGTCTTCAATGTCTATTAAAATATTAATATTCCATTGTGTAAATGTACCACATTTTCTTTATCCATTCTTCAGTTGAGGGACATCAAGTTTGCCTCTAGTTTCTGGCTCTTGCAAATAAAGCTATATGACCATAGTTGAGCAAATGTCTCTGTGGTATGATGGAGCATGTTTTGGCTATATACTTCTGAGGAATTCCAGTTGAGAATGGAACCATAAAATGGCTCCATTTCCTAGCCTGCACTTTAGATTTCTGCACAGCTAAACTACTATTAATTTGAGGTACTATGAAGTTGCTAATGAAAAATGATACACTGTATTATTATAGTTTACAAATGGCCCTTCCTATGAAGTCTTCAGGAAAAATAATATTTTACCTCTAAATTTATATTATGTTAATATTTAAAGAAAAAAAAACCTTATTCTATGAGAAGTCAAAGTGCAAATGACTTGTCTTTTCATTGCTTCCCCAGATCTTGGAGTTCCTGAATTTGAGTTATCCTTATTGACTTCTGCTTTTATATCCATATTATATAGTCAATGAAAAACTGGCTCAGTGTTGACCAGACAGCTCTACCTCTTATCAGCTCTAATTAGTTCACCCCTTATCATGGGACATGGATTATGCTCTGCAGTCAACATTAAAGGACATTTTATTCTCTTTATCTCTCTATTCTTACCCTCTTAGGAAAATGATAAATTACACTTACACTTCTGGAAAGTAGATTTTTCACTCTTATGGAGTTTTTTCTTATAAATAAGAAATCAATAGGGCAAAGGGATTTAAACTATGTAAAACTGTGGGATCTTCAATAACTAAACTAAATACCAAACACTAAATCCCTCGTTTCACTTCTTTCTCCTCAAGTGACCCATTACCACATTTTCCCTTTGGTTCTGGCCAAACTTCAGTGGTTCTTGGAAACAATTCCCTTGGCCAAATATACTCAGAATGACAATCTCAGAATTCTAAGGCAGTGCTGGAGTACTTTCCAGTGCTGCTAATTAGCTGCCTTTCCCTCTGTGGAGGGATTACGTTTGACTTTTTCTGTCAAGCCAAGGCATAGGCTAGAGGTCAGCAGGTTTGGGTTGTTGTCTAACTCCTGACCATTCCAATGCTGATCCAGGTAGGTTAGATGGATGGAAGGTGCCTTTTCATGATTTTCTCTAGTTAGTACACAAAATGGTAAGTTTCATATTGATGTGTATGTTTCTCTCTCTCTCTGTGTGTGTGTATGTGTGTGTGTAATGTGTGTGTGTGTGTTGTACTTTGTTCTTTTTGATCCACTCATCTCTCCTCTTTATACCCCTCTCTCACCTTCTGATAGAAACTATCTTTAAGGAAAATAAGACTTTCAAGTGAAAGAACATACCACATTGGGAGAACCTAACCAACCAGAAGAAATGAATTCATTGTGGAAATTGAAGATTGTTAACCATCAACATAGTATATAAGTCACAGGATTGAGCAAGGTCACAATATATTTGGCATGGTAAAGATTACTCCAGTAGTGTTTTCATGAACAGCTTACACATGAGCCCTGCAAAAGGAATAAAGTAAGAGTGAAAGTACAGCCAGAGGGAAAATTTTAATAATTTTGGACAATGATGAAGGAATTAGGTTTCATATATACGGGATGAAGGATTGAATCCTTAATGTAAACATAATAAGTGTGCAAATTTATAGGTATGCAATCTTCTTTCAAGATATATGCTCATATTATATAACCAAAATAGGAAAATTAGAAAAGAACGAATTAAACAATTATCATTTCTTTGTGTTGAAATCTTTATAACATCCTCTCTTATTGCAAGTTCATCCAAGTGATATGTTGTGATCCCTCAGGTCACAGACAGAATACACAGCATAGAATAATCACAGCAAAATAAGTATGTGGAATGAAGACAACCAGGAGTGATGAGGAAGAGACTCAAACATGCTCATCCCAGATTTGCCAACAACTCGTTCTGTTCTGTGACTTAAGCAGAGTCATTGCCTGCCTTTAACCTTTGTTTCCTTAGTTTTAGAATTTAAAAGAACATCACAAACACTCTAGCAAAGTTTCACTGAGGTGATAGGAGTCTCCCAATCTATTCCTCTGACAGTCTGAGGACTCTCATTTTGAACCATGTAGCTCTAATGGCCTCTCCACACAAATTTTATGACATTGAATGATGTCCTGAACTCTCTGTCCATCTCTGGAAGAAGAAACATACGATGTGTAGAAACATACGATGATCATATTAAACTCTTTCTAGGGTATTTTCAGTACTATCCAGAAACTCTAATTTAATTCAACTTTGTTAATAATTTAGAAAAAAAAACATTTACCCAGGAGAGAATTGCCAGTCTTTTCCTGAGGAAATTCTAACATTGATTTGCAATTTTAACAAAAACTCTAAGAATATCAGCCTGCTCCAGCGATGGTAAGTTCAGAGGATTTAAAGTTTATTTTTTGTGCATTTTGTCCTAGGAAAGGATAGGCATCCCTGAGCACAGGAGGGAGGGCACTGACCCGGGTCTCTGGGACATGTTCTTCTGTTGCCTTTTACACTATCAGTGGAAATGTGAGCAGAGAGCTTTGCTCTGAGGAGAATACAGTTCTGAGACATAGGGCACTGCAAAGACACAGTGGGACTGAGGTCTGTATTCTCACTAATACATTACACAGCTTCAAGCTGTTTTTGTTGAAAGATCAGATTCAAACTACTATTCTTTCTTTCTTTTGGCCCTCAGGGCTTCAATTCTTTTCCCTTACTCAATTTTTAAAACAGCCATTATGTGAGAACAAATAGAAAATTTGAAGCCTGGGGGAAGAAATTTAAGTACAGGCAAGAGCACTGACAAGCTGGACAATCCAGAACAATGTCCATGCACACTTTCCAAACTTTTATAAACTAAAGTAACTTCTTTCACTTTTAAACTTTTGCCAACTCAAAAGATTAAAAGCAGCAATAGTCTAAGGTGTGCCATTTACCTAGCATTCTAGGTCACATGCTGAAGGCATTTTTAAGCCATTGAGCTTAAACCAGTGCTTTGGCCAAAATAACAACGAAATGTGCATTCTTTGCCTACCTTATTCACATAAATATGCATGTGAACGTACTCAAGGAGTTTGAATCTCATATATAGAGGAGAATTGGAACAAATGACTATGTCAAAACCAGAAAGCTTTTCAAACCTAACCACTTGATTTTTCTGCTGTCAGGTGTGATCCTGCCTGCCTCTCCATCCACACTCAAACCTGTGTCTTGTCAAATGTTTCAGCTCCTATCTAACTAAACAGAAAAGGCTGTTATGTTGATATTTTGGTGTGGATTTAATTTAATTGTGTACTTGCTTAAGAATCTTCACTTACAAGGAGACCGGTCCTCACATGTCCTTTGACACATTCGTTCTCACTAGCCCTTCATGGGGATTTATAGCACATTGCTCTCATTCCTGTGGCCTCTTTCACTGGTAGTTTCATGATTTTCTCCACTGAGCACCAGTCAGAATCTGCTTAACAGTATGCACGCTTTTCTTAACTTCTCTAAGACACATGGTGAGTGTTACGAACCTGCATCCTCTGTCTCATTTGTCATCTCAGTTTACATATAAATATCCGTCTCTATACCTGAGATATGTATATAGGCATTTTACTATGAATAGATATGAATCTCCAAAATTTGAAAACCATGGTCAATTAAGAATTTCACATTTAACACACAGAAAGCCTTTTAGCTCAGAGTATTCTGAAAGACATCCCTATAAAATTATATTTTAAAAATATAACAATTATATTTATCCAAGTAAATGAAAAAAGTAATTGGGTATACTTTGGACAAAAAGATATATGAGATAAATATAAATCATATTTATTGGCCTCGAGTAAGCACATTTTTTTACCTTTTATGTTTTTATTTTTTAACCTTTTATAATTACATCATTTTCTCATTTTTTTCCTCCAAACTTCTCTATGTATTCTCCCATACTTTGTCTCAAATTCATACCCTCTTTTTCTTTAATTGTTGCTACACCTACCAACCTGTCTGTCTACTGTCTGTCTATCTATCTATCTATCTATCTATCTATCTATCTATCTAATCATTTATCTTTTCAAATACATAAATATAACATGGTCAATTCATGTAATGTTACTTTTATGTATATGATTTCAGGCTTACTGTATAGTGCTCTCTTTGACACCAATTGATAGATTCTTCCCTGGAGAAGACTATTTATTTTGAGGCACTTCCCAGTAGACAAATAATTGATATTTTCCTTAAACTATCTCCAAAGGCATGTTAGTCTTTTATGTGACTTTGTCAACTGAATGTTGTTGTCCTAAATCAGAATTTCTTGTTATTTTTCCTATTTTAGATAGCAGGACGGTTGTCACCAGAGGCAACAGGTGGAGCAAACTGCTCTGTGGTATCTGAGTTTGTGTTCCTGGGACTCTCCAACTCATGGGCAATCCAACTATTTCTCTTCTTCTTTTCCTGTATATTCTATATAGCAAGTCTGTTGGGAAATTTTCTTATTGTGTTAACTGTAACCTCAGACCCCCAATTACAATCCCCTATGTACTTCCTATTAGGCAATCTTTCCATCATTGACTTGATATTTTGCTCCTCCACAACACCAAAGTTGATTTATGACCTTTTCAGAAGGCACAAAACCATCTCTTTTGGGGGTTGCATCACTCAGATCTTTTTTATCCATGCAGTAGGTGGCACTGAGATGGTGCTGCTCATAGCCATGGCATTTGACCGATATGTTGCCATATGTAAGCCTCTGCACTACCTGACCATCATGAGCCCACAAAAGTGTATTTTGATTTTGGTTACTTCTTGGATTATTGGCTTCATCCACTCAGTGACTCAGCTGAGTTTTGTGGTAGACTTACCCTTCTGTGGCCCTAATGAACTAGACAGCTTTTTCTGTGACCTTCCTCGGTTTATTAAACTTGCTTGTGTAGACACATACACATTGGGGTTTATGGTTACTGCTAACAGTGGGTTCATTTCTGTGGCCTCCTTTTTAATTCTGATCATCTCTTACATATTTATTTTGGTGACTGTTCAAAAGAAATCTTTGGGTAGTTTATATAAGGCCCTCTCCACTCTGTCAGCTCATGTCATGGTGGTAGTTTTGTTCTTTGGACCCTTAATCTTCTTCTACACATGGCCATTTCCAACATCCCATCTGGATAAATTTCTTGCCATCTTTGATGCAGTTATTACTCCTTTTCTAAATCCAGTGATTTATACCCTTAGGAATAAAGAGATGAAGGTAGCAATGAGAAGACTATGCAGTCAGTTTGTGAATTACAATAAAATTTCTTAAATATATTGAAGATATATGAACACACAAACCACATTTCAGGAGGATATTGCTCTATGTACTGTGCTATATTTATCTAGAATGTTTTGTGTACTAATATAATATTTGTCCTTACTTGCTTTCCACAAAACTAGAGTGAAATTATCAAGTACTAAATAGTGTCTTTAAGAGACTTGTTGGAATATAAAGATGGTTCAGTGATTTAGAACACTGCATTTTTTTTACTAGAGACCAAATTTGGTTCTTAGCCCCCACATGAGGCTCACAAATATCTGTCATTCCAGTTTCAATGGCTCCAATCTCATGTTCTAGACTCTGTCAGAACCAACATGAATATAGTACACATACTTGTAGAAAACTCACAATATACATAAAAAAATCTGTCTGAAAGCATACATAGTTGAAAACTAAAGTTTATGAATGCCATTCCTCACCAATGAGGGATGACCTGGGTACAATGATGAGTAAAATAATAAAAATGTTCAAGAATTTGTTTGTAAAAATAATTATATGAATGTTATCTACTTATATTGCTGGTGACCAGCCTGGCATCACAGGGTTTCCTGGGGAAGGCAGGGAAGAGTGGCATTGGAGATTGTAAGGGCAAGCATTATTTACTTTTGGTATCTTTTCTTTTTCTTTAAGTCTTTCTTATTTTGTGGCCAAAAGCCACTGACTTCTGGCTCCCACTGATAGTGTCAGGGGACTAAAAATAGCTTAGTTACTTAAGGGCTCTTGTCTCTCTGACTCAAGGGCCACTTGCTGGCCAGATAAGACCAGCTGGCTTGGAGTTTGCTAACTTTGTGAGCCAGAGAGAAGAGAAAAGAAAAAGAAGAAAAGAGAAGAGAAGAAAAGAAAAGAAAAGAAAAAGAGAAAAGACAAGAAGAGAAAAGAAAGAGAACAAAGGAAGAAAAAAAAAAGAGAAAGTTCAAGTACACACAGAGAGACACACAACCGGATTAAGCAGAGAAGGCTTAAATAATGTCTTTATTGTCAGTCTTAGTGTTTATACTTTCTTAGAATAATTGAACTCATGGTTTTCTAAGCACTCTTACATTTCTAAGTTCATATCAATTTTAAGGCAATAATTCATATTTTATGGATAAGGAGTTACAGCATAATTGTTCAGATGTCTTTCCATTAGGATTAGTACTTGACTAAATACTCATTATCTGTTATTAACTCTATAAATTTCTCATAATTTTAAAGCAATAATTTTTATATAATAAGTCAAGAGACAAATCATGTGAATTGTGTCTCATTATTTTAAAGTCTTGTATAAATAGACTAGTCAATATATTATTTTCTGCATCTACAATAAATTGTCCATTCTCAGTTTATTACCTTTAGATACCAGATAGCAGCCTCATTTCTAACCTAGAAAGAATGTTTGCCTTCATGGTAACTTTGTTCCAAGACTGCTTTCTTTTCCTAGAATAATTAGCCAATGATATGTGATGGTTTACAGAGCTCTATTTGCAGCTTTTATTCTACAGGGCACTTGAGATTATATGTATAAATTTAGGAAATCTATAACATCATTATCAGGAATTATGAAATTATTAATTAATCTATACAGTACTATTATATGAAAATACATCTTCTTTGATGATGCAGCATTTTAGGGGATTACCAGGACAGAGAATTGGGAGGGGGTTGATTGGGGAACAGGTAGAGGGAAGAGGGCTTATGGGACTTGTGTGTGGGGGGACCGGGAAAAAGAAAATCATTTGGAATGTAAACATAGCATATAGAAAAAAGTTAAAAAAAATGAAAGTAGATTTTAATATTGATTCTGCAGGAAATCTGCCCAATAGCATGGACTAATGCCAAGGAATTATTAGGCTATGTAATAATGTCAGGAAAGGCATATTAGGATCAAGAAGCAATCTTGTGATGAAGTCTCTAAGTCTACATTCTCAGAAGTCACCCACTCACTGCAGCCATGAAAAATGGTAGGCTATCTCCAGAAAACACATTTGCTTCCTATAGCCTTTCCTAGATGGCTTCTGAAATTGTGTTTTCCAATTTTGAGAATATTTTTTCAAATTTAAATCTTTTTAATTAATTTAATCTTTTAATACTACAAATTTTACCCCCTTCTTGGTCCACCCTCTGACCATTCTAGACCCCATACCTCCTTTCCTCATGTCTCTATGAGAATGTCCTCCCAACTCTCCACTCCACCAGACCTCCCCACTCTCTGGGGCCTCCAGTCTCCTGAGGGTTAGATGCATCTTCTCTGACTGAACCCAAACCGGGCATTCCTTTGCTGTATATGTGTTGGGGGCCTCATTATCAGCTGGTATATGCTGCCTCATTGGTGGTCCATGTCTGACATATCTTGGGGGTGTGGTGAGATTGCTGGTCCTATTACAGGGTTGCCCCCCTGCCTCACCTTCTTCTAGCTTTTCCCAAACTCAACTACAGGGGTCACCAGCTTGGTTGGGTGAAAATATCTGACTGTCTGAGCTTCTTGTTGGGTCTTTCAGAGGGCAGTCATGACTGGCCCCTTTGGGTAAGCACTCTATAGTCTCAGTAATATTGTCAGGCTCTGGGGCCTCCCCTTGAGCTGGATCCCGCTTTGGGCCTGTTGCTGGATCTCCTTTTTCTCAGACTGTCTCCCTTTTTGTCCCTGCAGTTCTTTCAGACAGGGACAATTATAGTTCAGAGTTTTTGACTGTGGTAACTCTATCCCTTGTTTTCTTTCTGCTGGAGGTAGGTTCTACAAGTTCCCTCTCTCCACTGTAGGACATTTCCTCTAATGTCCCTCCCTTTGAGACTTGAGAGTCTCTCACCTCCTAGGTTTCTGGTACATTCTGGAAGGTCCCCCACCTCCTAATTGCTGTGGTTGCCTGTTTCCATTCTTTCTGCTGGCCCTCAGCACTTCAGTCCATTCCCTCCACCCAATACCTAATAGAAATAAACAGAGAATTCACAACAGAGGAATCTCAAATGTCTGAGAAACATTTAAATGTTCAAAGTCCTTAGTGATCAGGGAATTCCAAATCAAAATGATCCTGAGATTCCACCTTACACTAATCAGAATGCTAAGATCAAAACCTCAGGTGACAGCACATGTTGGTGAGGATGTTGAGAAAGAAGAACCCTCCTCCATTGCTGGTGGGATTGCAAACTGGTACAACCACTGGAAATCAATCTTGAGATTCCTCAGAAAGCTGGAAATAGATCTACCTAAAGATCCAGCTATACCACTCTTGGGCATATACCCAAAAGATGACCCACCATGCCACAGGGACACATGTTCCAGTATGTTCATAGCAGTCTTGTTTGTGATAGCCAGAATCTGGAAACAAACCAGATGTCCCACAACAGAAGAATGGATACAGAAAATGCAGATCATTTATACAATGGAGTACTACTCAGCTATTGAAAAAGAGGACATCCTGAGTTTTGCAGGCAAATGTATGGAACTAGAAAATATCATCCTGAGTGAGGCAACTCAGACTCAAAAGGATATGCATGTTGTGTACTCACTAAAATGTGGATATTAGCCAAAAGTAAGTACAGAGTACCCAAGATACAGTCCATAAAACTCAAAAAGGTTAACAAGCAAAAGGGCCCAAGTGAGGATGCCTCAATCCCACTTGGGAGGGAGAACAAAGCAATCACAGGAGGGGGGATGGAGAAAGGGTCCTGGGTAGGAAAGGGGACAAGGAGGGGAAGAGGGGGAACATCATCAAATTTAAATCTTATTTATAGTTTCTACTTCACCCGATTTTTAAATTACTATTCTGATTATTTATTTTCTGTCCCTTTAGCCTCTTGTTTGTCAACCATTTATTTGCTTGTTTGGCTTCTTCAAGGAGCCCAAATCCCATCTGCTTTTCTTGAAAGAGTAATTTTAATAG
The DNA here is from genome assembly GCA_964023405.1 of Apodemus agrarius. Lineage (NCBI taxonomy): Eukaryota > Metazoa > Chordata > Mammalia > Rodentia > Muridae > Apodemus > Apodemus agrarius. The sequence goes on from OZ030008.1 coordinate 69,616,980, forward strand.
AAAGAATTGTTGACTATATGTAAAACTATGCTAAATAATCTTCATGAGAAGCCATTGCTTTAGACAAGTTTACAGCATCAAAGACAAGACCAGAAAAGGCTCACAGTGCTAAAGGAGCCTTTTATGATCAAACATAATTTCTAAGCTGTTCAACTTCTAATGAAAACAGAACTAAAAAGAAGAGATGGAAAGAAAAATGTAGAGTGAATGTAATGAGGAATCATCCTCTTCTCAAATTCTCTTTTTTGATTCATATTCTAGTCTATATTTTTCTGATCAGGGAGCTAACTTTCTCTGTTAGGCTCCTCAGATCACCCACTACATTTTACACAATGAAGTGTTTCCCAATTCTAGAATCACAAATTTTGTGTTAAATAAAATAACACAAAATTTCTGATGTGATTAGTTTTTAATAAGTATTGAGTAGCTATTTGAAAAAGAAATGAATCTATAATCACAAAACTGGCATTTTTAGGAAGTCAGGAAGCTGAATGTACATTCAGAGGCTGGAAAATGAAGAGAAAGGATCAGAGTTATTGAACCTTATATCAGTAGAATGGTCAAAATCTTGAAGGAAGGGCAGGCAGATTGGGATTTTAGTGATACCAGTTTCTTAGTTAAAAAAAAAACTCTGATGCAGAAGTGGAACCACCTAATGCATATTCCTGAGGAGGGTTTCACTGCTGCTTTGGAATGGAATTGAGATAGATAAGGGAACATGTAGTTGCACAAGAGTGTAGAAGGAGGAACTGCCAAGAAAGAAAAGTTGACAAAAACCCAGAACCTAAATCATAGAGAAGAAAATTTTCTTTGAGTTGTAAGATTCTGTGAATAGTACAATTTCAGAAAACCATTATACTTAAAGTAGATCATAAAGTTTTGTGTTTTAAAACTAGTTATAGACTTCATACCCAAATATCACCAGGAAACCAGGAGTTTGAACACACCTGTGAGTACAGCTAAGACCACCACTTCTGCTCTGAGGGACCTGCCTGGAGACCTCAGGACACGGGACCCAAAGAGAAGCATGGGACAGGATCCTTCTGGTTTCTGTCTGTGCTGGGATCTGATCCTGTGCCACAGCACTCCATACCCAAATACCATCAGGGAGAGTTGGTCTCCCAGGAGTGCTGACACACCTGTGAGCACAAGTGAGACCACCAATTCTGCTCAAATTCCTGGCCCAAGAGGGAGCTGCCCAGAGCCATCAGGTCACAGGAACCAAGGAACAGCCAGGGACAGGATCCTTCCATTTTCCATCTGCACCCTGCTCCCCATACCCAAATCCCTCCTGTGGAGACCTGGTCTCCAAGGAGTACTGATTCACAGGCTTGCTGGAGGGACAAGTCACAGTCAAAGATAGCAAGACTAGCTAACACCAGAGATAACCAGATGGCAAGAGGCAAGGGCAAGAACATAAGTAACAGAAACCAAGCTACTTGAAATTATCAGAAACAGTTCTCCCACCACAGAGAGCCCCAGATACCCCAACATACCAGAAAAGCAAGACTCTGATTTAAAATCATATCTCATGATGATGATAGAGGACTTTAAGAAGGATATAAATAACTCCCTTAAAGAAATACAGGAGAACACATGTAAACAACTAGAAGCCCTTAAAGAAAAAAACACAAATAATCCCTTAAAGAATTACAGGAAAACACAACCAAAGAGTTGAAGGAATTGAACAAAACATCCCAGGATCTAAAAATGGAAATAGAAACAATAAAGAAATTACTATTCCTTAATCTCTCTTAACATCAAAGGGAAATAACCCTGGAGATAAAAAACCTAGGAATGAGATCAGGAGTCATAGATGCAAGCATCACCAACAGAATACAAGAGATAGAAGAGATAATCTCAGGTGCAGGAGATACCATAGAAAACATTGACATAACAGTGAAAAAAATGCAAAATGCAAACAGCTCCTAACCCAAAACATCCAGGATATCCAGGACACAATGAGAAGACCAAATGTAAGGAGAATAGGTATAGACAAGAGCGAAGATTCCCAACTTAAAGGACCAGTAAATGTCTTCAATAAAATTATAGAAGAAAACTTCCCTAGCCTAAAGAAAGAGATGCCCATAAACATACAAGAGGCCTACAGAACTCCAAATAGATTGGAGAAGATAATAAATTCCTCCCATCACATAATAGTCAAAACACCAAATGCACAAAAGAAAGAATATTACAAGCAGTAAGGGAGAAAGGTCAGATGTGGTAGACCCTAAGAAAATATAAATGCCAGCCCAGGCTACTATACCCAGCAAAACTCTCAATTACCATAGATGGAAAAACCAACACATTCCATGACAAAAACAAATTTACACAATATCTTTCCACAAATCCAGAACTACAAGGGATAATAGATGGAAAATATCAACACAAGGAGTGAAACTATAGCCTAGAAAAAGCAAGAAAATAATCTCTCAACAAACCCAAAAGAAGATAGCCATACAAACATAAAAATAACATAAAACATAAAACAAAGCAAAAATCATTATTCCTTAATCTCTCTTAACATCAATAGACTCAGTTCCCCAGTAAAACGATGGACTAATGGACTAGATATGTAAACAGGATCCGGCATTTTGCTGCATACAGGAAATGCACCTCAGTGACAAAGACAGACACTACCTCAGAGTAAAGGGCTAAAAAATAATTATCCAAGCAAATGGTCAAAAGAAACAAGCTGGAATAGCCATTCTAGTGTCAAATAATATCAACTTTTAACCAAACATTACTAAAAAGTATAAGGAAGGACACTTCACACTCATCAAAGGGAAAATCTACCAAGAAGAACTCTCAATGCTGAGCATCTAGGCTCTAAATGTAAGGGCACTCACAATCATAAAAGAAGCTTTACTAAAACTCAAAGCACACATTGCACCTCACACAATACAAATGGGAGAATTCAACACCCCACTCTCATCAATGGACAAATCAGGGAAACACAAAGTAAACAGAGACACAGTGAAATTAACAGAAGTTATGGACCAAAGGAATTTAACAGATATGTATAGAACATTTCATCCTAAAACAAAACACCTTTTCAGCACTTCATGGTACCTTTCCCAAAATTAGTCATATAATTGGTCACAAAACAGGCCTCAACAGATAGAAGAAAATTGAAATATTCCCATGCAATCCTATCAGATCACCATGGATTAACGCTGGTCTTCAATAGCAACAAAAACAACAGAAAGTCCACATTCACGTGGAAGCTGAACAATGCTCTACTCAATAACTTGGTCAAGGAAGAAATAAAGAAAGAAATTAAAGACATTTTAGAATTTAATGAAAATGAAGGCACAACCTTCCCAAACTTATGGCACACAATGAAAGCAGTGCTACCAGGAAAACTCAGCTCTAAGTGCCTCCAAAAGGAAACTGGAGAAAGCCTACATTAGCAGGGGCAGCCCACCTGAAAGCTCTAGAGCGTAAAGATGGAAATACACCCAAGAAGAGTAGACAACAGGAAATAATCAAACTCAGGACTGAAATCGACCAATTAGAAACAAAAAGAACTATACAAAGAATCAACAAAACCAGGAGCTGTTTTTTTTTTTTTTAGAAAATCAACATGATAGACAAATCCTTAGCCAGTCTAACCAGAGAGCACAGAGACAGTATCCAAATCAATAAAATCAGAAATGAAGAGGGAGATATATCAATAGAAACTGAGGAAATTAAAAAAAATCAGATCCTACTACAAAATCCTATATTCAACAAAATTGGAAAATTGGATGAAATGGACAATTTTCTAGACAGATACCACATACCTAAGTCAAATCAGCATCAGATAAACCATCTGAACAAACCCATAACCCTTAAAGAAATAGAGGCAATCATTTAAATCTCCTAACCAAAAAATGCCCAGGACCAGATGGGTTTAGTGCAGAATTCTATCAGACCTTCATAGAAGATGTAATACCAATACTCTTCAAAATATTACAAAAAAAAATAGAAAAAGAAGGAACACTATCCAATTCACTCTATGAAGCCACACTCACACTGCATATTCTCTATTGGAAATGGAACGGTTTCTGTCTAATCAGGAAACTGTCACAATTTTCTTCCATAGATGTTAATTACTTTACCTATTAAGCTTTGAAGTTTAACCTGTAAATTATTTCAGATTCATAAACATTAAAAGGTGGTACAGTCTGCTTATGCCATTTACCTAACCTTAGAGTCTCCTGATGTTATCATTGTTCATCTGTCCGTCACACTTTCTAGTCCATGGGATACCAACATTACTCAAAATTCCAGTTTACTCAGATTTAACTCATCCATCTTTGTTCTTTTATTTTTTTATAATAATTATTATTTCTGCCAGTCCATGAACAAGGGAGTTCTCTCCATTTTCTGAGATCTTCTTCAGAGAGATTTGAAGTTATTGTGATACAGGTCTTTCAATTGTTTGGTTAGAGTTACCCAAAGATATTTTATATAATTTGTGGCTATTGTGAAGGGAGTTGTTTCCCTAATTTCTTTCTCAGCCTGTTTATCATTTATCTAAAGGAAGGCTACTGATATATATGAGCTAATTTTATACCCAGCCACTTTGCTGAAGTTGTTTATTAGCTGGAGAAGTTCTCTGGTAGAATTTTCGGAGTCGCTTATGTATACTACTATATCATCTGCAAATGAGTTTGATTATTTCCTTTATTTCTTTTTTTCCTTTATTTCTTCTTTTCCAATTTGTATACCCTTGATCTCTTGTTGTCTTATTGTTCTAGCTAGCACGTTGAGTACTATATTAAATAGATGTGGGGAGAGTGGGCATCCTTGTCTTGTCCCTGGTGGGACTGACACACAAGTCAGTGGACTGCCTCAAGTATCTCTCCATTTAATTTGATATTGGCTGTTGGTTTGCAATAAATTGCTTTTATTATAGACAGGTGGTGGTGGCGCCCGCCTGTAATCCCAGCACTCTGGGAGGCAGAGGCAGGTAGATTTCTGAATTTGAGGCCAGCCTGGGCTACAGAGTGAGTTCCAGGACAGCCAGGGCTATACAGAGAAACCATGTCTCGAAAAAACCAAATCCAAAAAAAACAAAAAAAAATGCTTTTATTATGTTTAGGTATAGGTCTTGAATTTCTGATCTCTCCAATACTTTTAACATGAAGGGGTGTTGTATTTTGTCAAATGCTTTCTCTACATCTAAGGAGACAAACGTGATTTTTTTCCTTTAGGTTTGTTTATATAGTGGATTATGTTAATAGATTTTCATATATTAAACTAACCCTGCATCTCTGGAATGGAGCCTGCTTGATCGTGGTGAATGATGGTTTTGATGTGTTCTTGGATTTGGTTTTGCAAGAAATGTATTGAGTAGTTTTTGCATCGATATTCATAAGTGAGATTGGTCTGAAGTTCTCTTTTTTGGTTGGGTCCTTGTGTGGTTTAGGTATCAAAGTAATTGTGGCCTCCAAAGAAAGAAACAGAGCAAAACTTTATAACAAAGAAGTGAAAAGATACCTGAGAAGTATGGAGAAAAATGAGCAACATGCCCATAAGAAGTAAACCAATAGATTTTATGAAGAAATAATGTCCAGAATATATAAAGTACCATTAAAGTAAGCAAACACCTCAATAAGTGGGAGAAAAAAGCAAATATATCAGAAGGTGAAGTACAAATGAATGACCAATAAACACACAAAACAAAACAAAAAGCAAAAGTACAACATGCTTAGCTATTGGAGAAGTAAAATTTAACACTACTGTGAGATTCCATCTCTCCCTGGTCATAACGGCTATCATTCAGAAAACAACCAACACATCCTGGCAGAGATGTGTCTAAATTGTTCTAGGAACTATGGAAATTTGTATGGAAACTTCTCAAAACACTAGAAATAGAACTGCTCTATGAACCAACTACATCACTTCTGAGTATATGGACCCAAAAGTCTATAAGGCAAAGTTCTATAAAGATGCCTTCCCATCAGGTATACTTCAGCAGTTCTCACAATAACTACACGTGCTGCTTAGCTTTTATCAACTTGACTCAAGTTAACATCTCCTGGGAAGACAGAACTGTAATTAAGGATTTGCCTCCATTAGATTGGCCTGCAGCATGTCTGTGAAGCATTTTCTTCATTCGTGATTGATATGGGAGGGTTGGGGATACCACTCCATGGGAGGTGATCTACAGCTGTAAAAGAAAGCAAGCTGAATTAGTTTTGGAAAGCAAGTCAGAAATCCACATTTCTCCATGGTCTCTGATACAGTTCTGTCCAGCTTTTTGCCTTGAGTCCCTGCTTTGGCTTTTCTCCATGATGTACTGTAACCTGTAAATTGTTCCTTCAAGTTGCTTTTGCTCAGCATTTTATCACAGCAACAAAAAACAAACTATGACACTAAGTTCCAGAACTGCCACTTCATGTCTGTTAATGGAAAAATGAATAACAACAACAAAAACAAAAAACCCAACTTGTGTGTGTGTGTGTGTGTGTGTGTGTGAGAGAGAGAGAGAGAGAGAGAGAGAGAGAGAGAGAGAGAATGTTTGTTTAGCCATAAAGAAAAATAAAATTATGAAATTTAGTGGGAAATGGATATAACTGGGCATCACCATTTTTTTTCATCTAAGAACTTCAAATTCTAATAATAGAAACAATTTTGCCATTCCAGACACAATTTTAGGGAAGAAAAAAATCTGCCCTATAACAATAAAACTTAAAGTCCTCAACATTATAAATATAGCTTTTAAGTTTAGATTTTAAAAAAAAGTTCCCTGTGGCTGCCCTTCATTTTTCTTTAAGTCTGAAGAAAAAAAATTTTAGATTCATAGTTTCTCAAATTTCACACATGGAGTATACTTTCACAGGAAAAATTAACATAACACCAAAAAGTTAACTATATATATGTATATATATATATATATATATACATATGTATATACATATATATACACACAAATACATACATACCATATTTTAATGTTTCTTATATTTATACTAATATCTATATATTCTTTTAATTCCTATAACAAAATTAAAACATGTTGAATTTAGAACAAAAATATAAAAGTCAATAAAACACAAATACCTCTATTTACCACAGCAAATAAACTGTTTTGGTCAAATAAAAAATGTTTTAAAGAAATAAAACTCAAGAATTTGGTATAATAGCAACAACCATAGCTTCTTAAGCTGTTTGAATGCATTTTCTTTTTTCTTCTTCTTTTTGTTTTTTTGAGACAGGGTTTTTGTATGCCTTGGCGGTTCTGAAACTTGCTCTATAGACCACGCTGGCCTAGAGCTCACAGATATCCAATTACTGTATCTAAGTGCTTTCATTAAAGGCAAGCACCACCATCTTGTGGCCTGAATATATTTTCTTTAGCCTGTTACATATGCATCTTGCCTTTTCTAACGGCTCTGAGGCCATTAGGTGGAAGTCCTCTACAGACACTTTATAAGGTGAGAACCTTCATAGTGACCAAGCTCAAATTGTCACAAGAATGCCTATACTTGCAAGCTGCTTTTAAATTTAGAACTGGAACTTTTTTTTTACTATTTGTTTGCTATTAGACATATTGCTAATGAGCTCCTGTATGTTCCTTTTACACAGTGTATGGTACAAAACTTTTTATAACAGTGTCTGGGTAATACAGACATTGTTATTTGTAGAGCAGACAGGACATTATGTGTACAACAGTTGCACACAATTTTCTTCATCTTCTTAGCATCATTGGTTTATTTTCCAAGTTAGATTTTAATTTTGAATACTTAACACTATTGCTGATGTGCATTTCACTTTCTTCATGTTTACAAAGCAGATGTGGCAAATGATGCCAATATTTGCACCCATTCTCATTTCTCAGTTGATTTTTTTCCTTCCCCAAAGAGTCTGCAATAGAGGCAAAATACAGAGTCTTTAGAGGCCGAGTAGAGCAGCCAGGACCTGATGTCCTTCTCACCATTTGGAAGAATTCTAGTTTTTGAAAACTTCTTACCTGCACTGTCTTTTGAAAAAATAAAAGTTTTCTTTTTTTTCCTTTTTCAAAAGATATAGGTTTTTTTATTTTCTTAATTTTTATTTTTTCTATATTCTTTGTTTATATTCCAAAGTCTTTCCCCTTTCCCAGTTCCCCCTCACCATATGTCCCATAAGTCCTCTTCCTGCCCCCCTCATCCCCAATCATGCCCCCACCATTTCTCTGTTCTTTTTTTTTTATTCCTGGATATATTCTATATTTACATTTCATTTCCCTTTTTTGGTTCCCCACCCCAAAGGTCCCACATGCCCTTTTCCCTCCCCCTGCTCCCTCATCCACCCCTTCCCACTTCCCTATTCTGGTATTCCCCTACACTGATGCTTTGATCCTTTCCAGCACCAATGAACACTCCTTTCTTCTTGTCAGACATCATTTGGTATGTGAATTGTGTCTTTGGTGTCCCAAGATTCTAGGCTAATATCCACTTATCAGTGACTGCATACCATGGGTATTCTTTTGAGACTGGGTTACCTCACTTAGTATGATGTTCTCCAGCTCCATCCATTTCTCTAAGAATTTCATGAATTCATTGTTTCTAATGGCTGATTAGTATTCCATTGTGTATATATACCATATTTTTTGTGTCCATTCCTCTGTTGAGGGACATCTGGGTTCTTTCCAGCTTATGGCTATTATAAATAAGGCTGCTATGAACATAGTAGAGCATGTATCCTTATTGCATGCTGGGGAATCTTCTGGGTATGGACCCAGGAGTGGTATGGCTGGGTCCTCCGGAAGTATCATGTCCATTTTTCTGAGGAACCGCCATACTGATTCCCAGAGTGGTTGTACCAGCTTGCATTCCCACCAGCAGTGGAGGAGTGTTCCTCTTTCTCCACATCCTTGCCAACACCTGATCTTCTGAGTTTTAAATCCTAGCCATTCTGACTGGTATGAGGTGAAATCTCAGGGTTGTTTTGATTTGCATTTCTCTAATGACTAATGATGTTGAACATTTTTTAAGGTGTTTCTCAGCCATCCGAATTTCTTCAGGTGAAAAGTCTTTGTTTAGCTCTGTACCCCATTTTTGGATAGGGTTATTTGGTTTTCTGGGGTCTAACTTCTTGAGTTCTTTGTATACATTGGATATTAGCCCTCTGTTGGATGTGGGGTTAGTGAAGATCTTTTCCAAATTTTTTGGTTGCCAATTTGTCCTTTTGACAGTGTCTTTTGCCTTACAGAAACTTTGTAATTTTATGAGGTCCCATTTGTCTATTCTTGATCTTAGAGCATAAGCTATTGGTGTTTTGTACAGGAATTTTCCCCCTGAGCCAATGTCCTCAAGGGTCTTCCCCAGTTTCTTTTCTATTAGTTTTAGTGGTTCTTTGAGAAAATCAACAAGATAGATAAACCCCTAGCCAGACTTACCAAAGGGCACAGAGACAGTATGCAAATTAACAAAATTAGAAATGAAAAGGGAGATACAACAACAGAAACTGAGGAAATTCAAAAAATCATCAGATCCTACTACAAAAGCCTATACTCAACACAACTGGAGAATCTGGAGGAAATGGACAATTTCCTCGACAGATACCAAATACCAAAATTAAATCAGGATCAAATAGATCATCTAAAAAGACCCATAACCCCCAAAGAAATAGAAGGGGTCATAGAGAGTCTTCCAATGAAAAAAAGCACAGGACCAGATGGTTTTAGTGCAGAATTCTATCAGACCTTCAAAGAAGTCCTAATACCAATACTCTTCAAACTATTTCACAAAATAGAAACAGAAGGAACACTACCCAACTCATTCTATGAAGCCACAATTACCCTGATACCAAAACCACACAAAGATCCAACTAAGAAAGAGAACTACAGGCCAATTTCCCTTATGAATATGGATGCAAAAATACTAAACAAAATACTTGCCAACCGAATCCTAGAACACATCAAAACGATCATTCACCATGATCAATTTGGCTTCATCCCAGGGATGCAGGGATGGTTCAATATATGGAAATCCATCAACGTAATCCACTACATAAACTCAAAGAAAAAACCACATGGTCATCTCATTGGATGCTGAAAAAGCATTTGACAAAATTCAGCATCCTTTCATGCTAAAAGTCTTGAAAAGAACAGGAATTCAAGTGATTTTTGTGTTTGCATTGTAAGGGGTTCTACCCTATTCATGTTCCCCTGCATTTCTTGGAAAGAAGAGGAATTCAAGGCTCATATCTAAACATAGTAAAAGCAATTTACAACAGACCGATAGCCAACATCAAGGTAAATGGAGAGAAACTTGAAGCAATCCCACTAAAATCAGGGACTAGACATGGCTGCCCCCTCTCATCATATCTCTTCAATATAGTACTTGAGGTACTAGCTAGAGCAATTCGACCACATAAGGAAGTCAAAGGGATACAAATCAGAAAGGAAGAAGTCAAACTATCACTTTTTGCAGATGATATGATAGTATACTTAAGTGACCCAAAAAACTCCACCAGAGAACTCCTACAGCTGATAAACAACTTCAGCAAAGTGGCTGGCTATAAAATCAACTCAAGCAAATCAGTAGCCTTCCTATATGCGAAGGATAAGCAGGCCGAGAAAGAAATTAGGGAAATGACACCCTTCACAATAGCTACAAACAATATAAAGTATCTTGGTGTGACTCTAACCAAAGAAGTGAAAGATTTATATGACAAAACTTCAGGTCTCTGAAGAAGGAAATTGAAGAAGACCTCAGAAAATGGAAAAATCTTCCATGCTCGTGGGTTGGAAGGATTAATATAGGTAAAATGGCAATCTTGCCAAAAGCAATATACAGATTCAATGCAATCCCCATCAAAATCCCAACTCAGTTCTTCATAGAGTTAGAATGAGCAATTCTCAAATTCATCTGGAATAACAAAAAAACCCAGGGTAGCTAAAACTCTCATCAACAATACAAGAACTTCTGGGGGAATCAATATCCTGGACCTCACGCAATACTACAGAGCAGTAGTGTTAAAAACTGCATGGTATTGGTACAGTGACAGGGAAGTTGATCAATGGAATAGGATTGAAGACTCAGAATTGAACCCACACATATATGGCCAATTGATCTTCGACAAAGGAGTTGAAAACATCCAGTGGAAAAAAGATAGCCTTTTCAACAAATGGTGCTTGCTCAACTGGAGGTCAACATGTAGAAGAATGAGAATTGATCCACTCTTATCTCCTTGCACTAAGCTCAACTCCAAGTGGATCAAGGACCTCCACATTTCTCTGTTCTGGTACTCTCCTATATAATTGGCTCCAGTCTTTTCAGGACCAGGGTCCTCTCCTTCATCCTTCTTGGCAATTTTTTGACTTGCTAATTGTGCCTTGAGTATTCAGAGCTTCTGAGCTCATTAATATCCACTTATCAGTGATTGCATTTCATGTGTATTCTCTTGTGATTGGGTTAATTCACTTAGGATGATTTTGAGGTGGGTCGTCTTTGACAAGAAATTCTTCTTGTTTCATAATCAAAGTTTGGGGCCATTATCCTGGATCTAAGGAAAGTACAGTGGACATATCAAATTCCTCTGAATTTTAAACTCCTGGTTGCTCTTGAAATGTATCAGATACTGCTGCCACAGAACAAGGTAAATTCACATTTTGTTCTTCTGATGATGTATCTAGGCTACAGTCTGCTGCAACTTTTATTATCTCTGAAATCTTTTCCTTTTTTTTCCTTGTATTTCTCCTGTGTTTCCTGAAAGTGTACTTGATGATTAATGAAATATTTTTTTCATTTGCTTCTCTGATAGCATCCCCTTTTCTGTTTTGTAAAAGCAGGATTTTTGATTTTGCTTCCATTATCTCTTGATATTCATCAGCACAATTCTGGCAGCAGAATCTCTTTTGCTGACCTGTAATCAGAAAACTGTGTCCAGTACTCTTGGGCACATACTTGCTACATTGTTCAAAGCGGTTCATTACTAGACCATTGGTCAATCTGTATTTGTTAAAGCAATTGTTCCTGCACACTTTATGTGTTATACTGTTAACACTGATTTTCTGGCAAACCTCTCCTAATTTATTACAGATTATACACCTCGACTTAGTAAAAACTTCTTTCCTAAGACTCTGGCAGTTTTCATAAGGAGACAGAGATGCACTATAAAATTCTTGTAAGGACTTGCTTGACTCCACTGGAGGAACAATAGTTGTGGTTCTCACGGGAGAATCTTTTTTACACATTGCATTCCGTGTCTTTCGAGTAGGCTTCTTGGAGAAAGAAGAAAGGCAGGAGGTTGAACAGAAGAGGTGAGCTGATCCTTTTCGTTAGTAAGCTGTCAGCGCCTTCTGCAAAGGATTTTTGCAGTTCGCACAAGTGATTTTATTAGCAGGTTTAGTGAATGTTGTTGGTTTGAGGGCTGGAAATTCTGTTTAGGAAGTGAGGCCACTGGTGATAAAGAATCCACCTTTTGCTGTTTCTGGTTATGAGGAAATGATGCTGATTGGGAGATAGAAGAATCAGGATTGTGATGAACTGCAAATCTTCCATTCTGAACCACATCTGTGACATCAATTCTGCCGGGATTAAAAGGTCCTATTTCAGTCTTGGTCTTGCTTCTTGATAGACTGGCAATGGGGAAATCCCCATTTTTGGTACTATTTTTATTTCCATGAGGTACCCATTCAATAAAGTTGGTAGGATTTTCCTCCTCCTCTCCATTTGTGTCCATGTCCCCTTCATCATCAATTACAATTGTTTCACATATATTTCCCTTCTGAGAAGTCAAATCTCTGGAAAAATCGGGAATAGTGGAATCAGTTCAATGGAGATGTTTTCCTTATTTCTGCCAAATGCTTCACCAGAGTGGCTTGAAGATCCTGGTTCTGGCTGTACCTTCCCCCGGCCCACCTGCTTTCTGAGACACTTCTGCTTGGTCCAGTCCTGGCTTTAGCACTCCTGTACCATCACATTCTGAAGAGAAGAAAGTATTACAGTAAAGCTTAGTTTTGTTTAACCAAAGGATCTGAACAACGGTTTAAAAAAACAAAGCTCAAGGACCTCCACATAAAACCAGACACACTGAAACTATTAGAAAAGAAACTTGGGAAGACCCTGGAGGACATGGGCACAGGGGTAAAGTTCCTGAACAGAACACCAATAGCTTATGCTCTAAGATCAAGAATTGACAAATGGGACCTCATAAAATTACAAAGTTTCTGTAAGGCAAAGGACACGGTCAGAAGGACAAAACGGCAACCAAGAACGTGGGAAATGATCTTCACCAACCCCACATCCGACAGAGGGCTAATATCCAATATATACAAAGAACTCAAGAAGTTAGACCCCAAAGAACCAAATAACCCTATCAAAAAATGGGGTACAGAGCTAAACAAAGAATTTTCACCAGAAGAAATTCGGATGGCCGAGAAACACCTTAAGAGATGTTCAACATCATTAGTCATCAGGGAAATGCAAATCAAAACAACCCTGAGATTCCACCTCACTCCAGTCAGAATGGCTAAGATTAAAAACTCGAGAGACAACAAGTGCTGGCGAGGATGTGGAGAAAGAGGAACACTCCTCCACTGTTGGTGGGATTGCAAAATGGTAAAACCACTCTGGAAATCAGTGTGGCGGTTCCTCAGAAAATTGGGCATGCCACTCCCAGAGGACCCTGGCATACCACTCCTGGGCATATACCCAGAGGATTCCTCTGCATACAACAAAGACACATGCTCCGCTATGTTTATAGCAGCCTTGTTTATAATAGCCAGAAATTGGAAGGAGCCCAGATATCCCTCAAAGGAGGAATGGATACAGAAAATGTGGTATATTTATACAATGGAGTACTACTCAGCAATTAAAATAATGAATTCATGCAATTTGTAGGTAAATGGTTAGATCTGGAAACTATCATCCTAAGTGAGCTAACCCAATCACAAAAGAATACACACGAAATGCAATCACTGATAAGTGGATATTAATGAGCCCAGAAGCCCTAAATACTCAAGGCACAATTAGCAAGTCAAATGACTCTCAAGAAGAAAAAAAGGAGAGGACCCTGGGCCTGTAAAGATTCGATCCAATATTGTAGACCCAGAACAGAGAAATCGTGGGGGGGGGAAAGAGTGGGGAATAGCATGGGGGGGGAGAGGAATTATGGGACATATGGTGGGGGGTAACTGGGAAAGGGGAAAGCCTTTGGAATGTAAACAAAGAATATAGAAAATAAAAAAACAAAACAAAACAACAACAACAACAACAACAAAAAAAAAAAACAAAAAAAAACCAAAGCTCTTTGGCCTCCGGGGCTCTTTCTTCCCTTATGCTTTAAACACCTGCTGCTATATTAGCCAGTCTTCTGGAAGCACCGCCTGGCAGATCTTCAGCACAGTGACATTTCTGAGTCTCAAGGTGTGGTCCACAGGCCATCGAGCAAGATCTGTAGGAATACAGAGGAGGGTGCTGCTTCATAAGTTTACTTCAAGTGAAAAAAAAATCACAGATACCCATCAGCTACTACTTTAGGTTATAACAGTGTCTTAATCTGAGAAACCAATGCTTCACAAACACTAAGCACACTGGGAGGAGTAATTAGAAGACCAGGTGTCTGGTGGCGGCAGACACAAACCCAAGCCAAACTCTGAACGGTAAAACCAGTAAGAGAACCACAAAGGCATTCCCTGAACAACAAAGGCAGCGTGTCAGGTGACAACGTCACTAAACCTCACTGATACACGAAAAGGAAATCACATGAAAATTAAACAAGATGTGCCATTCATATTTTATAGCTAGTTCTACTCCGCCCCCCTTCCTAATAGCTTAGAAGATCTGATTGTCACAGCCCACACTTGGATCTGCCTCTCGCAGGGCGATGACATTCTCTAACAAGCCAGGTGAGCCACCGTCAAGGGACAGATTCTCCATCAAAGGCACGGTTCATAGAAAGGTTGGATCACCTTGGAATTTCCAAAAGATTCCATCAAGTGTCACCGTGTTAAAAATTCCTTGGGAATTCATAAACAACAAAATCTATCTAGTTTAGAGACAGACCAACCGTAAGGCCCCTCAGGAAGCACGGAACACAGTTCCCTCGCTCTCCGATTTGCAAGCAGCTGCGGAGAGTGAGTCAACTGAGCCTGTCTCTTGCACATGATCTCTTTGGTTGGGAGGAATATGCAGGCTTGTGTTAAAATAGTTCCATAATGAATGCCTGTTGTGCGGTCAGCTGGGTGTGGTCTTTCCTTCCTTGGGGCCCATGTCTCTGAAGAGGCAAGGAGGCAGTAGGACCCAGCCATTAATCAACATCCCTGTCTTCTACTTTGAAAGAACAACTTTGGAGAGTGATTGGGGCTGAGGGTGGGGTGGGCAAAAGGGTGAGGGGACAGGAAAAAGGAAGGGTGCACCAAAGGGAAGAGGGTGATTGTCACAAAGTGTGCTATGAGCCCTGGCCTTGCTACATCTAGTTAACAGCCCTTACCCAAACTCCTTTTTAATTCTTTGAGAAACCTCTGTGGGGGTAGGGGGAACCTTCATTAACAGGAATCAGCACATGGTCAGGCCCCACCTACACAGAGAAGCTAAACCCCAGGCCATCCGCTCCCTGCCAGCAGGTCTCAGAATGGATGTACATACAGGTCAGGTCCAGCTGAGGCCAGCTTTCCTATGGACCACCTCTCCGCTGCAGGTCGACTGCAGTTCATGGGTCCCTCCTTTGAAGTTAGCTCCTAGCTCTTTGGCTCTGATCCACATTTTACCACTAGCAAATTAAACAATCTTTAACTGAGCTCAACATCGGCCCTGAGTGCTTTTAGTTCCTTTACAGACGAGTACACCTTTCTCCTTTAACACTGACTTAGAAGCCACGCTACCTCCCCAAGCCCTGGGCCCTCGCCTTCCCTCTACCTTCCCGACTTGTTCTTTACTTTCTTTGTCAAAACTCTTCCAAAATTTTCTCATACCTAGTTCCCTCTCTTCATCCATCTCTGATGATTATTTAGTTTCCCCTTCTGAATAAGATTCACACTCCCTCCCTTGGGATCTCCATATCACCCAGTGTTTGGGGGGTCTATAGATTGCAGAGTGGTTAACCTGCCCTTTATGTCTAATGTGCATTTATAAGTGAGAACATACCATACATGTTTTCTGGGTCTGGCTTACTTCACTCAGGATGATATTCTCAAGTTCCATTCATTTACTTTTAAAGTTTATGATGTCTTTGTTTTTATAAGCTGCATATTGTTCTATTGTGTGTGGATGTACCATATTTTCTTTATGTAGTCTTCAGTCAACAGACATCTACAGGTTTTAGCTATTATAAATAAAGCTGCTGTAAACATAGTTGAGCAAGTGTCTTTACGGGATGGGGGGGCATCTTTTGTGTATATGCACAGGAGGGGAATAGCTGGGTCTTGAGGTAGAACTATTCCCAGTTTTCTGAGAGATTGCCAAATTGATTTCCAATGTAGTTTTCCAAGGTTCACTCCCACCAGCAACAGAGGTGTGTTCCACTTGCCAGCATGTGCTGTCACATGATGTTTTTATCTTAGCCATTCTGACTGGTGATGAAATTTCAGGGTCGTTTTGAGTTGTATTTCTCTGATGACTAATGATATTGAATGTTTCTTTAGAGGGGATCAAGGAGGAGGTCAGGGATGACTAACAGGTGTGGGGAGGGTTGCGAGATGGCTTGGAGTGAGAATTGAAATCTGTGTGTGGGGGCATCTCTGGGACTATCTAGAGGCCTGGGGAGGGGAGGATACAGGGAGTCTATGTGGGTGAACCAGCCGAAATTCCTACCAGACAGGTATATAGAGACTGAAGTGGCCACCTCCTGTATCCAAGCAGGACTTCTAGAGGAGGGGACGAAGACATAAATCCACCCACAAAACCTTCAACCCAAAATTTGTCTTGCCTACGAGATGTGTAGAAATAATGATGGAGCAGAGACTTAGGGAACAGCTTACCAATGACTGCTGAAACTTGAGACCTACCACATGGGAAAGAGCCAACTCCTGACACTATTAATGATACTGCTATGCTTGCAGAGAAGAACCAAGCATAATCATCTCCTGAGATGCTTCATCCAGAAGCTGATGTAGGCAGATTCAGAGACCCATAGCTAAACATCAGACTGGGCCTGTCAAGAGTGGCTAATAGAATTGAGCAAGTTGGTGGTGTCAATTGACCTGTACCCTTGGGGGCTCCCAGAGACTGAATCACCAACCAAAGAATATACACAGGCTCGATCTATTTCTCCTCCCTTCACAAATACATGTAGCAGATGTAGAGCTTGGTCTTCATATGGCTCCTCCCACAAGTCTCGAGGGAACTGTTCTTGACTCTGTTGCCTGCCTTTGCATCCTGTTCCCTTATCTGGGCTGCCTTGTCTGGCCTCAATGGGATTGGATGTGCCTAGTCTGCAGTGACTTGATGTGCTAGGGTTGATTGAGTGGCACCCAAGTGGTCCTTACCCTTCTTGGAGGAGAAGGGAAAGGGATGGGGGAGGAGATGTGCAAAGGATGGGGGTTGGCAAGGGGTGGGGCTGTGATGGTGATGTACAGTGAATAAATGAATAAGTTAATGGAGGAAATAACTAGGAAAGAGATGCCTAGTGGCTAAATGAGGAAAAGAAGGTCTATAAAATATTATCCAATTTTAAAGTGAAGTATAAATCAAATTAGCTGAATATATGCAGAGTAAAAATAAAAACATTTTAGAAATGGATAAGAGGAAATGAACCCCAAATTTAGTAGAAGGAAATAATAAAAATCAGAGCAGACATAAGTAAAAATGAAAAACTTGTGAAAAGCCAACGATATAAAACTTTTTGTTGTTGCTAAAATCATAGCAGTCTCAAAGCTAGATATGAGGAACTAGCATTCAAGTTAACCTTGGGATCCCTAGATAAAGCAATAAAGGCAAATAAATAGACAACAACAAACAAACAAAATAAAGAATTGTGTTTTTCAAAAATTTTGATAAATTGATTAACATTTAGTTAGAATAACCAGGAAAAAATGTAAACTGCAAAATTTATATAAATAAATAAAACCAGAGAAGGAATAAAGAGATGTTCTATCTATTAGCTCTCAATGTAGAAACAGCACTCAATTCACAGGGGCAAGAGATAGTTTATTCTTATAGTTAAATATGAGACCATGACCACCAGTACTATGTTCCAACATTGCATCAATTTCTGAGATTTATATAACAACTGAATGAATAAAGTCATAAATCATTACACCCTTTAAATATATTGGGGGGAGTATTAGGTGGGCTGTTTTAGGTATATCTTAACTTATGATCCCCAGTTTCTCTCTCTCCTCTATCCCTCTCTCTGCTCTCTCTTTCTCTCATTTTCTTCCTCCCTCTTCTCTTTCTCTGTTCCTGTTTAAAATTTCCATTTTTTAAAAAAAAACCCGTTAATATTTGTGCTAATGTTTTCATTTCTAGCTTGATTAATTCTGGAAAAAGTGTTTCAAAACAAATGGGGGTCATATTTTGAGATACTAATGAAATGTGACATATTTTCTTGGTAGAGTTCTATATATACACATAAAAACATACACACATGTGTAAGTGTCTGTGTGCATATGTGTGTGAAGGAGTGCATATGCTTTTGTGTCTTTGTGTGTGCACATGTGCATGTGCATACATGCATGTGTGGGCATGCATATGTTTGCAAATGTTTGTATTTATGTATGTGTGTGTATATAGGAATTCACATGTGTGGATTTGTGTATGCATGTGGAGGGTGTGTGTCATGTGCATGTGTTTGTGTGTGTGCTCAAGTGTGTATTAGATGGTATGTTCATATGTGTATGAGCATTTATATCGGTGTATCTGTGTGAATGAGTTTGCATGGGTGGGTGTGTATGTGTGTGGATACATGAGTATGTGTGTTTACCCATATATCTCCCTGGAGTGGGAGAGGGTAGGCAGAAGATGCTTTCAAAAGGATGTTGATGAGAAGTGGCTAGTACCATCTTCATTCAGACCTAACAAGCCCCAATTCCAGTTAAGAGTTTGGGGGAAATGATGTTCTCGAATGGATAGGACAGAATAGAGAGAAATCTGACTTTGTTATGCTCTGTGACTTGTAAGGCAGTGGCCAGGTACCATCTTGAGAGAGAAACTAATGTTAAGAACTGAACTGCCCTAAATTTGTGCACTGGAGTTGCAGAAAGTTTCCTGATGTTTGCATTATTATTTGCATGTTTATGGTGGCCCTAAAGGAATAAGGGGGCAAGAAATTTTAGGGGAGGGAAAGTGCTGGAAACCACCCCTGATGATGGCTGGGTCCTGAAGGGTAGGCAAGGAGTGAGTCAGGCATGGGGATCAAGGGGAACTTTGCAGCCTGACTGTCAGTCAGAGTGCTTTTTTAGTTATCTAGAACTCAGTGGCAGGGATAGATTTATATTGTTCCAAATCATAGATTGTATTATTTTGTCCCTGAACATGTGTTTTAATATCATTTTGGTCATAAGTTTAGTTATTGTTGATAAACAGTGACAGAACAGAATTATTTTATAATCATTTTCCTTCATCAGTCCCACAACCCAACTTTTAAAAATCTAGAGGCGTATTTTGCCAAAGGAAAATAAAAAAATCTCAGGCTGGTAGTTCTTGCAGTTTCAAGGCTTGAGATTGCAAAAGTCTCCAAGCTGGCCTGGGCATATTGTCATGTCTCAAACAGTGTATTATTAATTCCTAGTGGTCAGACTACCAATACTACAGTGGTTCTACTGGAAGTAACTGTTCTAAGAAAGGGAGGTCTAAATACATCACTCTTTTATCATTTATCCACATCATTATTTGTCCATCAGTATAAGCTCCTATGTAGGGCAGAAATAACTTCAGAGACAGTCTAACTTTGTTGATGTGTCTTCTCCTAGAGCTGCATACCATATGTAACCTCCAATCTTATATGTCACATAATTGCCTGAGTGCATAGCAAGAGGCTTTTAACCTGACTGACTGCTGACACCTCTAGTCTACTGAGTCTTGTTTACTTGTTGTAGTTTACTTTGTTCTGATTATCTTGTTCCTGAATAAGTACAGGGGCAGATGTTCTAAGAGTATCTTGGAATGAGAGCCTCTTAAGGAGATCTCTGTTGTCTGTATTTGAGTCATAATGTCCAGGGTGAAAGAAGACCTTCACGTTGGGCCAGATAAGGATAGCTCCCTAAGAGTGGTAGGGGCAATAGGCTCAGGACTTCGTTGGGGGAACATAGAAGCAGTACTCCTGGTAGAAGGCATAAATTATTCATAAGAAATTTCCCATCAATCCAATATTCCCAAATTGTACAACTGTATAAATATTAAAATCACCCCAAAGCATATAGCACGTGGAGATCAAGACCGAAAGTATAAGGCAGTGATTGTATCATGCAGCTTAGCTTTGCTGGATCTTTGTCAAGCAGCTGTGCTGGTTTTATGCCATTTGCTGTTCCCATTAGCTATGGCTGTGGCAGGAAAGATATACGGACTCTATCAAGAAACATTATATGCATGTAAGAAATCCTCAACAACAGCAATAAAACAACTCGGAGATAATCTGGGCAATCTGATGGTCAATAAGTAACATACACCATGCCAGTATGTGTAAATAAAATATTCTAGATTTGTTCTTAGTAACATAGGCTAAGTGTGTGGGGGTGTGGAATAATTAAAATGAGATGCAGAACATCATTTCATACATTTATCTGTGCAAAACAATATCCCACATATCATTACAACACACAAAATAGTATATTTTTAATTCACTCATAAATTTACTAATTTACTCACTTTACATCTCCAACATAGCCCTCCCTCCTGGTCTCCTCATGCAGTCCCTCCCCCATCCCTTCCCTTCCCCTCTAAGAAGGAGGAGGTCCCCTTTGGTATGACCAGACCCTGGCACATCAAGTCACTACAGGGCTAGGTACATCCTCTTTATCGGACTGAGGTCAGATAAAGCAGCTCCACAGGCATGTAACAGATCCAGGGACACCTCCCACTCCAGGTGTTGGGGGACCAGCATGAAGACCAAGCTGTACAACTGCTATCTATGTGTGGGGAGCCTAGATTCAGCCTATATTTGCTCTTTGGTTGGTGGTTCAGTCTCTGGGAATCCACAAGTATCCAGATTAGATGACTCTTGGTTTTCTTATGACATCCCTATTTCCTCAGGTCCCTCAGTCCTTCCCTTAACTCTTCCACAAGACTCTCCAGCTGTGGGTCACTGCATCTGTTTCCACTGGCTGCTGGGTGGAGCTCTCAGAGGACAGTTATACTAGGGTCCTGTCTACAAGCATAACAGAGTATATTACTGGGGGCAGGGATATCTCTAAGACATGCCAGATACCTGAGACAAAGGTGGGGAGGCCCCAGGGAGTCTATGGGGTGACTCAAGCAGAGACACCTAGCAGTGGGGAATATGGAGCCTGAAGCAGCCACCTCTGGTAGCCATGCAGGACTCCCAGTAAAGAGGAGAATCTTCATCTCAAAATGTGTCCTAAATACAAAATATGTAGAGACAAAGATGGAACAGAGACTGAGGGAATGGTCAACCAAAGACTGGCTACACTTGAGACCCATCCCATGGGCAAAAACCAATCCCTGACACTAAAAATGATATTCTGTTACTCTTCCAGATGGAAACACATATTTTTTCTTGAAAAAACAGAACGTTTGATTGAAGCAAAGGGCTTGAGAATGGAAAATAAATGTAAAAGATAATACATGTTTAAAAGAAGAGGGTCACTTTACAAATCATGCTGATAACATACTATGCATGGAAATGTGATTGTGCTGAATATTTCTCAGCCATAATAAATGTTTGAGATGATGGCTATACTACGTGGGTCATTACACAGTACAAAGCATATGGAGGCAGTGCATTCTACACATAAAGATATAAAAGAATTACTATTAATACTGATAATGACAGAAACAGTAGTGTTACTTCCTCTGAATATTTTGCAATAAAATTCATGCTTCCTTATAACATACAGTCAATAAAAAATACTGACTTTTTTGCTTCTTTAATTTTTGAGATAATATAATTATAATATTTCTCCCTTTCTTTTCTTGTCCCTACTCCCCTTCAAACTCCATATACCCATCATGATTCCCTTTTTAATCCATGCTCTTTATTTACCAATTGTTATTACATGCATATTTATGTGCATGTATATATATTGTCTCTAGATATAACTTGCTCAGTCTGTATAGTGTTGCTTGCATCTATATTTTTAGGGCTAACAGTTTGGTATTGGATAACTCAATTGATGTGTTTGTCCCTGGGGGAAACTATTTCTTCTGCTCTCAGCATTTCTTAGTTGCTTATAGTTCTTTGTGTAGGGTTGAGGTCACATGGGCTTTCCTCAACCTCATTGGCATGTCAGTTGGTGCTGTGCTTGTTCAGCTCATGTTTGGGAAGCTATGTTGCTGAGGGTTTATGGGTATATATTCTGACATTACTAGAGATACAGTCTCACAGAAGACACTCTTAACAATCTTTCCACTCCTCCCACAATATTCCTTGAGCCTTAGGTGTGTGAATCTTTTATAGATATAGCCACTGGGTCTGGGATCCCTAATTCTTTATTTTGATTGGGCCTGATTTTCTGTAGTGGTCTCCGTCTGTTGCAAAGAGAAGTTTCCTTGGTGGTATTTATGTATAGGATAGGAATTTATAGATTGTTGTTAGGGATTATGCTGGTTAAAAAAAGTATTGGCTGTAGATTCTCATCCAAAGCCGTAACGTCACTAGCTCTCAGTCATTAGTTAGGTTTCCAATATCAGGAATTATTTCCCTCTCGTTGATGGGGTCTTAAGTCCAAATAGAGATCTTTTGATTACCACCAAGGTGTGTGGGCCACTACTGCACTTTTAGAGCTGTCATTCATTGCTGATGGTTGATGCACTTTGTAGGCATCATTGTTTTTTAAAATAGCAGAATGAGTTTGTTTTCTATGGTCATATTACTACTGTCTCCAAATAGGAGGTACAGCAAGAGACACTGAAGGTGTTTGAACA
The DNA here is from genome assembly GCA_964023405.1 of Apodemus agrarius. NCBI lineage: Eukaryota > Metazoa > Chordata > Mammalia > Rodentia > Muridae > Apodemus > Apodemus agrarius. The sequence goes on from OZ030008.1 coordinate 69,639,941, forward strand.
ACTAAATCCATTTGTTAAATGCAGCAAATATGAGCTGGATGCCCTTGATACAAGTTTTTCTGGGAGATACAAGATGAGTTAGACAAAGCTGTGCTCACATACTTACTGCAATGTATTAAATTCATAATTTATAAGTCATTTTAAGATAATGTAAAATATTCCTGTAGTGATTTTACTTGTGTAGTTCACACACACACACCCACCCCCACACACACACACACACACACACACACGTGTGTGTATATATATTTATATATATAATTCTGTTTTCAAGATTGTTGACATAACTTTTTTGAGTTACTTGGAAACTAAATATTAAAAGTTATGCTGAACTTGATTTAGGGTGCTTATTGGTTCTTTTCCCAGTAGTAAAACAATGTCACATAGGAGAGAAAGTGTCTCTATTCTGCACTGGCTTGACTCATTTGCATACCTTTGTTATCTTGTGTACAAGTGCTGCTTGGATAGGATGACCTCAATCTCCAACTGAAGCATTCCACTAATTGGACCTTATCCCATTACAGACTTATATAAGTTCCTTAACAAGCAAGCTGTAAGAAACCTTTTTATAATATAAACATTACTAACTTAAAAAGAGTTATGTTGAAATATTTGTATTCATTATGAGAGGGTTTAAATCAGCAAGTGGTAGAAGTTGATTTTTATGCAGATCTTGGTGTCATCTTGCTCTCCTGTGACCTATCACCCATTACAACACCCCCCTTGTGGCCTTGACCACAATGAATATGTTTTAGAAGATAGTTTCCTTGGTTAATTGACTAGTTTTGCAGGACTGCATCATTACAGCTTGGTTTGGTCACTATTCTCTCTATAGTTAATGAGCTATGTTTTCCTTTTATAGAAACATTTGTACACTCTCTATGCTTGAAGTAATAGCCTGTGAGTAGTCACAATGGAGAGATGCCATGAATTTCACAGCAGGAAGACATTATGATAAGTAAGCTTCAGCTGTAAGGAAGACTTGGGTAACAGTTTGCTTTTTGCACACATTAATTATGGTTTGGTTTTTTAGACAGGAAGAAACAGGTGGTGGGAGGAATGTTGATCAAAGCAGAAGAGTTTGTTGTAATTATAGAGACAAGAATCAATCCTCAGCGAAGTCACTTAGAGATTCAAGATTTATCTGAGGTGCGTTGTAGCCTGGTACTCACCCTGCATTCATGGCTCTTTGGGGAAATTATGACTGCAAATGAAGACAAATCTTCTACCTTCTTCAAAACAAGTTTTATTGTAGATGTTTTTAAAAAGAAGAGCTAAGCTATAAGGAGAAAATTTATTACTGACAAGTGTAGGTTTAAAACAAACCAAACCAAAACTGTCCTGTAAGCAATGTGGTAATACAGAAATTGAACATGCGCTTAAAAAAGACATTTACCCCAAGCTAAAACCATGTAAGATCAGCTAAAATTACATGGTGGAAGAAAAAGAAAATGCTAAAATTTAAATATGTGATGTTTAATTGTTAACTGATTAATCTTCTAGACTTTTTTATTTTTAAAATATTTATCATAATTTTTCTAGGTCAACTAAAAGAGAGGCTTGATGAACTGGGGTCATTGGGCAGCAGCAACAAAGAAAAGGGGCCAAAAATGGATCTTATGAGGAAAAGCCAAGAGGACAGAGAGGATGAACACTCACTGGGGCATGCATTCACATGGCGTGTGAGCAGCCGCTGGAACATGAATACCTGCTGGTGGCCAAGTGGACAGGATCAAAAATATTGTGTCAATATTTGCAGGACTGCATCATTACAGCTTGGTTTGTAGGACATTTTTATTCATAGGTAAGTTGTTCAAGTCCATAGCAAAACTGAGCACATATTCATAGGCAAGTTCTTCATGTCTACAGCAAGAGAACTGAGCATCCATTGGCTCTATTAAGAGGATGACATTTCCTTTTTGCAAGGAAGAACTTTGCGCTTACTATATCAAGTGCAAAAAATAATAAAAACGAACCAGGAAATAACCCAATTTCAAACCTTGTCAACTGAGAAAAACACGATATGACCCAGATAGATAAATAAAGGGAACAGTCTCAGAACAAATTTTAGTCCCCTGGTTCAGTAATTTCTTCACTTGATGTGAACATCACATTTTTTTCCCCAATTTTTCTGCATGTCCAATTATTATTAATCTATTCAAGTGTTGTTCAATTCCATATAAATGAAGACAGAACTAGTCACCTCGAAGTGGAGGACCCCTGACAGACAGTAGCCACAGAAGAGGACACAATCCCTCCAGGAGGGTGTGAACATGGTGAAGTACTCGGAGCCAAGTGTCTCTCTCTAGAAGTCTTTAAGTAACTAACTTGCAGAAAAGCTGTCTGATACTCAAGACATTTGAAAATCTGAAGGCAGAAACTGAGTAAGTTTTGCTCACTGTGTTATTTTGTCTGATTTGGGGGGATTCTGAAAAGGGGAAATGTATATTCAGTCCTATTCCATTTCTCCCCTTTTTCTAGCTAGCTGCAATTCTTGCAGTCTGTCTCTCTCCTACCCACACTTTCTCCTCTTATCCTCTCCTGCCACCACAGATCCAAGCTAACCCTCCTTGGGTAAGGACTCAACTTTAAAGAAACTATATTTTTCATGCACAAAATCCCCATTTTTGCATGAATAATCTCAGGATAATATGTCAGGAAAGCCACACAGAACTTCTGTGTGATAGCCTGTGGAATAGCGTTCCTGTCTTTCAGCAGTGTATGCAAGCCCGGGACTGGCCAGCGTTAGCCTACTGGGAAAGGGGAAAGCCTTTGGAACGTAAACAAAGAATATAGAATAAATAATAATAATAAACCACCTCCCCAAAAAACCCTGACATCAAACCATAACCAAATTTAAAAAAAAAGGACACTCTGCTGCTGGTGAATGCTGGTAGGGAATTATTTGTGGTGCTGCTGTTTTTAAGATTGCATCCTTGGACTTCTCTTCTGCCATGTCTTCTTTATTATGAATTTTCATCATCACTGGCCAACTTTGTCACCTGCCTCATTCAATGATCTAATCTCCCTTTCTCTTTCTGATTTGAGCCTTTCCATCTAATTCCTTTCTTATTTTAAATGTATACTTAATTACCTTAAAATTCCAAGTTGTCCTTTGCCTGGGCTTTATCTTTGCATAAATTTTATATGGACTGTCATATTTTTGTGTTTAAATGTCATAAGTATCATTATTTTGTGTCATTTCTTTGGCCGTTGTGATTTGCCTTTCCCAGGTCTCCCTTACAGCCCAGCTAGCTCTAACTCACTGTGGAGCAGTCTGGATTCACACTAGTAGTAATCCTCCTGACTCTGCCACCCAAGTAATGAGAATACAGATGTATATCACCACATCCAGGTTTTTAAAATTTTTTTTGCCATCCAAATTTCAGTTTGTAAAAAGTATATTCTTATTGTGCTTAATACATTCAAGCCTACAAAAAAGTATATTTCTCTTAGTAATCATATGGAATTTTGGGAGGGTTTTTAAACTTTCTATTCCTATGGAAGTTTAGATTAGTTTTATAGCTCCTTACACTAATGAAAGTTTCAGTAGAAATCATTATTAGTTCTTTTAACTTCTTTTTTTATTGGATATATTCTATATTTACATTTCATTTCCCTTTTTTTGTTTCCCCACCCCGCCTAAGGTCCCACATGCCCTTTTCCCTCCCCCTGCTCCCTCATTCAACCCTTCCCACTTCCCTGTTCTTGTATTCCCCTACACTGATGCTTTGATCCTTTCCAGCATTAGTGTCCATTCCTTTCTTCTTGTCAGACATCATTTGGTATGTGAATTGTGTCTTTGGTGTCACAAGATTCTAGGCTAATATCCACTTATCAGTGACTGCATACCATGGGTATTCTTTTGAGACTGGGTTACCTCACTTAGAATGATGTTCTCCAGCTCCATCCATTCCTCTAAGAATTTCATGAATTCATTGTTTCTAATGGCTGAATAGTACTCCATTGTGTATATATACCACATTTTTTGTATCCATTCTTCCGTTGAGGGACATTTGGGTTCTTTCCAGCTTCTGGCTATTATAAATAAGGCTGCTATGAACATGCCCAGTTTTCTGAGGAACCGCCAGACTGCTCTTTATAACTCAGCAGTCACCTTGTCCCCAAGCACACGCATGCATACACACACACACACACACACACACACACACACATACACACACAAACACACAATTTATTTCATAATTTTCATGCTCTCTTTCTTTCCTCCAGACTCTCCTATGTGTCATCACCACACACTCTCTTGCAAATTCATGGCTTCTTTCTCATATACATATGTGTATATATATTATATGAATATATATTAGGAATATATATATTCCTAAATATAGCCTTTTAAGATCATACAATATTACTTGTTTGTATATGTTTTCAATGCTGACTTATTGTTGGCTTCATTTTGAGATTTTCATTATTCCATTAAAATGGTGCAACATACAGAATAATTTCCTCCAAAGATGCCTATGTCCTAAATTCAGACCTGTAATTATTATCTTACGGTAACGGCAGCCTTGTGGATATAATTGGTTCAAGAATTTTAAGATTTAAAATTATCATTGATCTGTCTAATATAATTCCAACAAACATTATAAGAGAAAACAAGAGAGTCAGAATGAAGAAGGAAGTGATCAGATTAGAAGTAGATGCTGGAAATGTGCACTTTGAATATTCCAAAAGGGGCCCTGAACCAAAGAATGCAAGCAGCCTTTAGACACTGGAGATGACAAGAAAACAGATTCTATCATGGAAACTTTGGAAAAATAAATCTCTGGAGCTACTTCAGCTCTATCTCCTAACACCCACGTCAGCTTTCCTGCCTTTTGTTGTTGCTTTTTGTTTTTTGTTTTTTTGAGACAGGGTTTCTCTGTATAGCCCTGGCTGTTCTGGAACTCACTCTGTAGACCAGGCTGGCTTGAACTCAGAAATCTGCCTGCCTCTGCCTCCAACGTGCTGGGATGAATGGCGTGCGCCACCACCGCCCGGCTTTTCCTGCCTTTAAAAGTACAACTGTGTCAGGGTAGGTGAGGATGAGGGAACAGGTGAGTAGAATGGGATTGGGACAGTGGGCTGAGGGCAAGATAGCTGTTTTAAGCCACAAAATTTGTGATAATTTCTTACAATAGAGATCAGAAACAAATAAAAAAACATGGGGCTGAGGAAATAGTTCAATTGCAAAGCATGTTTTAAAAGTATGCATAAAGATCTGACACCCAGAAATGCTAGGTACATATGTACATACATGCATGCATGCATACATACATACATAATGCATATAATACATAATAATAATAATACATACATATATACATACATACATAAAAAGAGAGCTGAAAAGCTGTTTATTATGACCATTTAGTGAGAGTATGGACATATTTGGTGATAATTGCTTCCTGTCTCAATTTCCTCTCTCCTACCTGCAGAGGCTATTTATCTTTAAGGAACTCTACTGTCCTCCTCCTATCTGTGCCAGGAGCTGATCACCGCTCTTAGTTGTCTTTATGCTCTTTATAACTCAGCAGTCACTTTGTCCCCAAGCACACACATGCATACACACACACACACACACACACACACACACACAATTTGACTCTTTTTTCCCATTATTTTATTTGCCATTCATAAATGGCAAATATACTAGATCTAGTATATTTTTAAAAAATAAAAATTCTATGTCATGTAATTCTTATGTCTGGGAGTGAAGTGGGTGTGCAGATCTATAACAGAGAACATTTTTATCTCAGATCACCAGAAAGAGATTTTGTTTAAAGTGTATGATCATATAGTGAAATGACTTCTTTCATTTTAAAACATATTAGCTACCTTTTCTTGACCTTGTAAATGAATAGTTGAGGCCTCATAATTAGTTTTATGAGAGAAGCTTCCCATACAACTATTTCTCCGTGTGGTTTAACAAGTACAGGGATGACCTTGGGTTCTTGGGATAGACTCTAATTGGCATACCATTTACACACTATTGGTTTGAAGATAACTGATTTACAAAATACTCTCAACTCTAGTGCCAGCCCTCAGTCCCATGAATGTATTTCTTCATTCAGCAAGCATGATGCATTTGTCATCTGTCTTTGTGAGTCCCTGTTGGTGACACGATGGTGGTAGAAACTACACATGCGAACAGAAGAGGATTCCTATGTCAAAGAAAGCTACATTTTATTTTGCAGTTCAAGGATTCAAAAAAAAATAGGCCTCATATATGCTAAGAAAGCACTCTACTACTGAGCAACACCTTTAGCAAGAAGCTACATTTTAGTATGAGAGATAGACAGTTACACAATTATGAATAACAAAGTAAACTAAATACTACCAGAGCTGCCTTAGTTAGGCTTACTTAGCTACTTAAAAACACCATGATCAAAAGCAAGTATTTTGCTTATAATTGCATATCATTATTCGTCATCAAAGGAAATCAGGACAGGAATTCAAACAATCGAGGAACCTGGAGGCTGAAGCTGATGCAGAGGCTGGGAGGCTCACTGACTTGCTCCTCCCATTTGTCCAGCCTGCCTTCTGATAGGACCCAGGACCACCTGCCTAGGGATGGCACCATGGACAGTGGACTGGGCCCTCCCACATCAGTCACTAACTAAGAAAATGGCCTTCAGGTTTGCCTACTCTCTGATCTTATGGAGGCATTTTCTCAGTTGAGAGTCCATCCTCACAGATGACTCTGTCTTGTGTCAAGTTGACATTAAAACCTAGCCAGGACAAGATTATTGAATGTGTGAAGATTCTATTGGACCGTGATTTTACAAATAAGGGCATGTTTACCTGGAGTTTGGGAATCAGACTTTGTGTGATGCACAATACACTGAGAGACATTTTGGAAGTTGAAGAAAGAAGAGACATGGTTAAAGCTTAATTCAGTAATAAAAATAACAATGTAGAGACTTTGAAAACTGTTAATTGTGCACGAGTATTGTTAGGTGCTTGATATAAATGGCTGAAATCATAGCAATTCATAAAAATTGTGGTCAAAGGGATTTAAAAATGACTTTTTTGTTTTCCAGGTAGAATATCCTGGACAAGAAGAAATAGAAAATATTCATTTAATTCTAAGCAACATCCTAGAACACAGTCTAGAGAGAAAATTAATTTAGTAGTAGTAGCTAGCTGTAAAAACTATGATGTTGTGTAGAAATCAACCTACCCATCTAAGTGGAAGCTAGTGCATACATGGTAAAGATTACTTTTCTCTGTGTAATATTAATGTAATAATTACTTCCACAGTTGTGAGCTTTCTTTCTTAAACACTAATTTTGCCTAAGTCACTTGTTCTCATTTTTATTCTCCCCTCAGCAAATACGAATGCTGATTCTGACATCGGAAGCAATGTATGGAATGAATCGTTCTGCAGTATCAGAGTTTGTGTTCCTTGGGATCACTAATATGTGGGAGGTTCAGTTTCTGCTGTTTTTCTTCACATTGCTGTTCTACCTTGCAAGTATGACTGGCAACCTTGTGATTGTGCTCACTGTAACCTTGGATCCTCATCTGAGTTCCCCCCTGTATTTCCTCTTAGCTAATCTCTCAGTCATTGATATGATATTCTCCTCAATTACAGCTCCTAAGATGATCTGTGACATTTTCAAGAAGCACAAAGCCATCTCTTTCTGGGGCTGTATAACTCAGGTCTTCTTCAGTCATGCAGTTGGAGGCACTGAGATGGTGCTGCTCATAGCCATGGCTTTTGACAGATATGTAGCCATATGCAAGCCTCTGCATTACCTGATCATCATGAGACCACGAGTGTGTCTGTTCTTTTTAGTCACTTCCTGGGTCATTGGTCTTATTCACTCAGTGGTACAACTAGTGTTTGTGGTAGACTTGCCTTTCTGTGGTCCTAATACACTGGACAGCTTTTACTGTGATCTGCCTCGACTCCTCAGACTTGCTTGCACAAACACTCAAGGGCTTGAGCTCATGGTCACTGTCAACAGTGGACTAATTTCTGTGGGCTCCTTTCTTCTACTGGTCATGTCCTATATTTTCATTCTATTAACTGTTTGGAAACATTCTTCTGGTGGATTATCTAAGGCTCTTTCCACTCTTTCAGCCCACATCACTGTGGTCATCTTGTTCTTTGGGCCACTGATGTTTTTCTATACATGGCCTTCACCAACATCACACCTTGATAAATATCTTGCTATCTTTGATGCATTTATTACTCCTTTTTTGAATCCAGTCATCTATACATTCAGGAACAAAGACATGAAAGTGGCAATGGGGAGACTGTGGGGCTATCTTAGGCATTACAGGAAAATTTCATAAATAGTTTGACTGTGATAATGGAACTATAGATACTCCATTATGGACATTTCAAAGAAGGTACCATGAAATATTAGAGACAGTTCCAAGATCAATGCAATGCTACATGCCCCAAATATGCTAAATGTTAATCAGCTACATTACAAATGCCATTGATGATTGACACCCTGTACATCAGAGTATGAATAACAATTTAGTGTCATTTATAACTAGCCATTCTTAAAATCCAAGATCTAGAGAAATTTCCAACTATAAATCAAAGAATAATATTTTATCAGTTTTCTGTAGTAGATAGACAAAGATTATATAGACATGTGATTTTTAATCTGCTTAAGATTTTTTTAAAAAAAATTTTGTTTGCTTTACACTGAACCAGTCTTTATATGTCTCACCTCTTTATCATACTTCTCTGTTTTTCAGTCTAGAAAATTGTTAAACCTGTGTCTAGAATAATAGAATTGAAAATTTGAGTGATTGAACAACATCATTTGTCCCAATCTCCTTAAGTTATAAATGTTAGGAATAAAGAATACATTTTACAATAGATTGATGGAACTTTCCCAGAGGCTGAGTAGAAACTAATAAAGTCATCAGGGAGAGTTAGACTCAAGGAACCTCGATGCTGAACACTATATCAGTATCCTTTCATTTTCAGATGGGCTGTGTATTTCAATTGGTACCCATAGTTCACTCCTCTGGGTTTTCCTAAAGGCCTAAAGCTATGTATCTCTCTTGTATCCCCACTCCTTGTAAAAAGTCATTTTCATATGACGTGATGTAGCCATTTCTAATTCCTTTCCTAACTTCTTCCACTATCATACTTTTCCTGGCTCAGGCCCAATGAAAGGTGAATTTTAAACCATTGCTTTAATTATGGAAAAAGGAAAGCTCCATATTAAACAGTATTCTCTTATTTAGAATGGTACTCTCAGAGACTCTAGATCAGAATCAACTATACAAGTCGAAATTACTTTGTATGCTTATATAGAGGCCTTTTTTTCCCCCTTAAATTATCAACACATAACCATCTTGACATTTTTATGGTATAAGGCAGAGCTCTATCTGGTTTTCCTTGCATGAATAGCAATTTATTCTATTTCTTTCCTTGTAATTGAAACAAAATGCCTTCTATACTAAATTACTTTGTATATTGAGATCAATTTCTGAAATTTGTTTTATTCACTATCCAATTTCTTGGGCTGTGTTGGGCTGCCTATATAATAACTTTTTATATTTATTTTTATGTGTATATGTGTGTACACATTCCCACAGAGGCAAGATGCACACAGACCGTTGTGAGCTACCTGATGTGGGTACTGGGAACCAAACATCGGTCATCCAGAAGAACAGCAAGCACTCTTAACCTCTGATCCATTTATCTACCCTCAATATATGCCATAATCTTTTGATGATTGTTAATTAATGGCCATTTTTATCATCTCATCTAAAAAAGCCATCTTCCTATATATATACTTTCCTTAATCACTGCAATGTGTTTTTGTTCATATTAATTGTTCAAGTCATGTACTATATATAGATTGATCATCCCTTCCTCATGGAAGCATGATTGATCTAATGTATATTTTGTATAAGTCATATAAATCATTATGGCTCTTTCTCAAAAGAGTAAATAGAAAAATTGATGTCACTCAAGTATGTACAAAAATTTCTTTTTGTATGCATAAGTGTCTGTTAATTGACACTTTCATGGGGTGATGAAGTTATGATAACTTTTCATCACTTGTGCCCATGGAGATGTGAGAGGCAGAGACATCACCTGGAAGCTCACAGGTCAGTTAGCCTAACCCTAACCCTAACCTTAACCTTAACCCTAACCCTAACCCTAACCCAGAAATAGAGAGTCATTGAGGGGCAAAGTGAGAACCAAATCCCAAACATTGTCTCTGACTGACACATGGGCTGGGGATCACCAACACACGCACACACACACACACACACACACACACACACACGCACAGACACACAGAGATAGACTGGGAGAAAGAGAGAGAGTGAGAGAGAGAGAGAGAGAGAGAGAGAGAGAGAGAGAGAGAGAGAATGAATACTGGCAAATATTTTTTTAATGCAAACACAGAATTCCCATACCATTCATTACACCACTCCCTGAAGGAATATCTACAATAAAGATGCTTGCACACCCATGATTTTGTGCTACTATTCACCATAAGTAAGCTATAAGCACAATCTAATTGTCTACCAATAGGTGAATGGATAACTAAAATACTACGTGTGTGCTCAATATCACCTGTTTTTACCAAATTTTGTTCTAGCCATACATTAGGGTTTCCAGTGTGCTTGAAGAAGATGAAGCTCTTGGTGTAGGTTGTGCAAGTGAGGTATTTAAAAATTGTATTTCAGACTCCATTTGAAGATCAAAGGAGTTAATCATAAGATGCAAGTTCACTTCAAAGCATAACCTAACAGTATCTGTGGAGAACATGACATTAGTTACACTTAACAGTTATTTTTGGCAATAAAATTTCTTTAAATCATCATTTGAGGTTTGGCAAAATCTAGTTTCAGAATTGTAAGAGAACCTACTCATAAAACTGGAGTTGATTCCTATTTTCCAAGTGTTAATAAATCCTTAAGACATTGAGCACTGGTATTATAAGTATTATGCACCAAGGGCCATCTATCAGAACTACTGCTATGACAACCAAAGTTACATGAAATTGTATCAAAGTCTTTTGGTGGCAGTCACTGCCAGCAGGAAAATACCATTGTATAGTCAGGACTATTTCAGGAACTGGGTAGGAAACAGGTATATTTTACTAATACTGCAAGAGGAAAAAAAAGCCTTAGTTTGATGTCTTGTCACAGCCACGAAATGTAATTATATTGTAGCCATTTTTATAATCTTATTCTTCCCTGTGCTGACATAATGTATACCTCTTTGCTCCTAGTTTTGATAAAATACTATTGAGATATTATGAGTTTTCAGAACGATTTTTCTTATTTCTTTGTTTACTTATTTATTTATTTTGTTTATTTATTTATTTTAAACTCCAGATTTTATTCCCTGCCTGGTCCTCCTTCCAATTGGTCCATATTCCATACCTCCTCTCCATCCCCATGAGGATGTCCCATCCCCCAACAGAGCTCTAAACTCCCTGGGGCCTCCAGTTTCTTGAGGGTTTAGGTGCATCTTCTTTGACTAAACCCAGACCTGACAGTCCTCTGCTGTATATGTGTTGAGGGTCTCATATCAGCTGGTGTATACAGCCTGGTTGGTGGTCCAGTGTCTGAGAGATTTCAGGGGTTCAGGTTAATTGAGAGTGCTTGTCCTCCTACAAGGTCAACTTCCTCAAGCTTTCCCCTAATTTAATCACAGTGGTTAGAAGCTTCTGTCCATTGGTTGGGTATCTGCATCTGACTCTTTTAGCTGCCTCTTGGGTATTTTGAAGGGCAGTCACAATAGGTCCCTTTTTGTGAGCATTCCATAGTCTCAGTAATAGTGTCAGGCCTTGGGGTTTCCCCTTGAGCTGGATCCCACTTTGGGCCTGTTGCTGGACCTTCTTTTCCTTAGGCTTTTCTCTATTTCCAATGCTGCAGATCTTCCAGATAGAAACATGGGTCAGAATTTTGACTGTGGGATGGCAACCCCATCCCTCACTTGATGCCCTGTCTTTCTGCTGGAGATGGGCTCTACAAGTTCCCTATCCCCACTGTAGGGCATTTCATCTAATGTCCCTCCCTTTGAGTCCTGTGAATCTCCCACCTCTGGTACATTCTGGACCATCCCCCCAATCTCCTACCTCCAAGGTTGCCTGTTTCCAATCTTTCTGGTGGCCCTCAGGGCTTCAGTCCTTTTCCCCACCCAAAACCAGATTAGGTTCCCCTTCCATCCCCATCTCCTTTCCCTCACAAGTCCCTCCCTCTCTCCCCCATTGTGGTTGGTTTCATCTCCTTAGATGCATACAAAGCTTTGACAAAATACTCTTCTTCATATTAAAAGTATTGGAGGGATCAGGAATTCAAGCCCATACCTAAACATAATCAAAGCAATATACAGCAAACCAACAGCCAATATCAAAGTAAATGGAGAGATACTTGAGGTAATCCTACTAAAATCAGGGACAAATCATACTAAAATTAAGGACAAGACAAGGATGCCCACTCTCTCCATATGCATTCAATAATGTACTAGAAGAGCTAGCTAGAACAATAAGATAACAAAAAGAGACCAAGGGGATACAAATTGGGAAAGAAGAAATAAAGGTATCACTATTTGTAGATGATCTGATAGTATACATAAGAAACCCCCAAAATTCTACCAGAGAACTTCCCCAGCTGATAAACAACTTCAGCAAAGTGGCTGGATATAAAATCAACTCAAATAAATCAGTAGCCTTCCTTTATACAAATCATATACAGGCTGAGAAAGAAATTAGGGAAACAACTCCCTTCACAATAGCCACAAATAATATAAAATATCTTGGGGGTAATTTCAACCAAACAAGTGAAATATCTGTAGGACAATAACTTCAAGTCTCTCAAAAAAGAAATCAAAGATCTCAGAAAATGGAGAGATCTCCTGTGCTCATAGATTAGCAGATTTAACATAGTAACAATGGCCATCCTACCAAAGGCAATCTGCAGATTCAATGCAATCTCCATCAAAATCCCAACAATTCTTCAAAGATATGGAAAGAGCAGTTCTCAAATTCATCTGGAAAGGCACAAAACCCAGAAAGCGAAAACAATTCTTAACAATAAAAGAATGTTTTCTTAACAATTCTTAACAATAAGAGGGGGAGTCACCATCCCTGATCTCAAGTTTTACTACAGAGCAATCATGATAAAAATTGCATGGTATTGGTACAGAGACAGACACCTTGATCAATGGAATAGAATTGAAGACCCAGAAATAAAACCACACACTTATGGGCACTTGGTCTTTGACATAAAAGCCAAAAACATTTAATGGAAAAAAGACAGAGTCTTCAACAAATGGTGCTGTTCTAACTGGCTGTCGATATGTAGAAAAATGAAAATAGACCCATATTTGTCACATTGCACAAAGCTCAAGTCCAAGTGGATCAAGGACCTCAACACCAAATCTAATAGAAGTAGGAAAGAGCCTTGAACTCATTGGCACAGGAGGAAATTTTCTACAAAAACTCCAATGGCATGTGCTCTACGATCAAAAATTGATAAATGGGACCTCATGAAACTTGATTCAGCATGATTTTCTACTTCTCTTTAGTATAATTATTTAATTTATGACCAGAAAAGTATATTAAAAATTAAAATCCATAAAGCATGGTGGCACACATATGAAACCTCAGAACTTGGGAGTCTGAGCATGGGGCATGCTGTGAGTCAGAGGCCATTCTAGGCTATAGAAAGTACAGGAGAGGCCTGGCATGGTGGTGTTCATCCTCCTCATTCCCAGCACGTGGGAGCCAGAGGCAGGCAGACTTCTGTTTTTTCCCAGGAACCATGCCTGCTTTCAGTTAATGAACATTATACTAAAAGCAAAAGTAACACACAGCATGTAGCAATAATGACAACTATCTAGTGCTGAATTAATGGCTCCTCATTGTTTTCACGATTTTTAAAGCCAGGGTTCCATTGAAAAAATTAACAAACAAAACAAATCAAAGTAAAGCAAAATAAGGCAAATGTCCCATAAAACGTATTTTACAGTTCATCTTTTCCACAAAAGTAAAAACAGTAGATGTAGATAATCATCTTTATTTCAGACACACACACAAAGCCCCACCTCCAAGTTTGTGTTATTTTTTCCCACACAAAAAATAAGAAAAATAAACAATATAAGGATCACCTAATAATAATTTTTAGTTATAGAGAATGACCCAGTATTCCCATGTCTAGATCTCTGTGACCATTTGCTCACATAACCTTGGCTTTAGCTGAGCTATGTAAACAACGCCATCTAAGGATTTATGGAGTGGAATATCAGGAAGTACAGAGCCATGCTTCTGAAATTCAGCATAAAAAATTTGGTACAGACTGGAATACATTGTAATAGAGTCATTTGCCTTTGTCTGCTGTATACTCCCAACTATACTCTGGAGTGTCTTACTAGCGTGCCTTGGGTTGCTGAGATTAACAGTTACATCATTAATAAAAGCTTTTTTTATTGGATATATATTATATTTACATTTCATTTCCCTTCCTTTGGTTCCCTGCCCCTCAAAGGTCCCACATGCCCTTTTCCCTTCCTGTGTTCCCCCATCCACCCCTTCCCACTTCCCTGTTCTGGTATTCCCCTACACTGATCCTTTGAGCCTTACCAGAACCAGGGTCTACTCCTTCCATTTGTCGGACATCATTTGGTATGTGGATTGTGTCTTTGGTGTCCCAAGATTCTAGGCTAATATCCACTTATCAGTGAGTGCATACCATGGGTATTCTTTTGAGACTGGGTTACCTCACTTAGTATGATGTTCTCCAGCTTCATCCATTTCTCTAAGAATTTCATGAATTCATTGTTTCTAATGGCTAAATAGTACTCCATTGTGTATACATACCACATATTTTGTATCCATTCCTCTGTTGAGGGACATCTGGGTTCTTTCCAGCTTCTGGCTATTATAAATAAGGCTGCTATGAGCATAGTGGAGCATGTATCCTTATTGCATGCTGGGGAATCTTCTGGGTATATTCCCAGGAGTGGTATGGCTGGGTCCTCCAGAAGTATCACGTCCAGTTTTCTGAGGATCCGCCATACTGATTTCCAGAGTGGTTGTACCAGCTTGCAGTCCCACCAGCAGTGGAGGAGTGTTTCTCCTGCTGCTCCTGAGTTTTTAATCTTAGTCATTCTGACTGGTATGAGGTGAAATCTCAGGGTTGCTTTGATTTGCATTTCTCTAATGACTAATGATGTTGGACATTTTTTAAGGTGTTTCTCAGCCATCCGAATTTTTTCAGGTGAAGAGTCTTTGTTTAGCTCTGTACCCGATTTTATGATAGGGTTATTTGGTTTTCTGGGGTCTAACTTCTTGAGTTCTTTGTATATATTGGATATTAGCCCTCTGTCAGATGTAGGGTTGGTGAAGATCTTTTCCCAATTTGTTGGATGCCAATTTGTCCTTTTGACAGTGTCTTTTGCCTTACAGAAACTTTGTAATTTTATGAGGTCCCATTTGTCTATTCTTGATCTTAGAGCATAAGCAATTGGTGTTCTGTTCAGGAATTTTCCCCCTGAGACAATGTCCTCAAGGGTCTTCCCCAGTTTCTTTTCTATTAATTTTAGTGTGTCTGGTTTTATGTGGAGGTCCTTGATCCACTTGGAGTTGAGCTTAGTGCAAGGAGATAAGAATGGATCAATTCTCATTCTTCTGCATGTTGACCTCCAGTTGAGCCAGCACCATTTGTTGAAAAGGCTATCTTTTTTCCACTGAATGTTTTCAGCTCCTTTGTCGAAGATCAATTGGCCATAGATGTGTGGGTCCAATTCTGGGTCTTCTATCCTATTCCATTGATCCACCTCCCAGTCACTGTACCAATACCATGCAGTTTTTAACACTACTGCTCTGTAATATCGCTTCAGGTCCGGGATACGGATTCCCCCAGAAGTTCTTTTACTGTTGATGATAGTTTTAGTTATCCTGGTTTTTTTTGTTATTCTAGATGAATTTGAGAATTGCTCTTTCTAAATCTATGAAGAATTGAGTTGGGATTTTGATGGGGATTGCGTTGAGTCTATATATTGCTTTTGGCAAGATTGCCATTTTAACTGTATTAATCCTGCCAACCCACCAGCATGGAAGATTTTTCCATTTTCTTAGGTCTTCTATTTCCTTCTTCAGAGACCTGAAGTTTTTGTCATATAAATCTTTCACTTGTTTGGTTAGAGTCACACCAAGAAACTTTATATTGTTTGTGGCTATTGTGAAGGGTGTCATTTCCCTAATTTCTTTCTCAGCCTGCTTATCCTTTGAGTATAGAAGGCAACTGATTTGCTTGAGTTGATTTTATAACCAGCCACTTTGCTGAAGTTGTTAATCAGTTGTAGGAGTTCTCTGGTGGAGTTTTTTTGGGTCACTTAAGTATACTATCATATCATCTGCAAATAGTGATAGTTTGACTTTTTCCTTTCCAATTTGTATCCCTTTGACTTCCTTATGTTGTCAAATTGCTCTAGCTAGTATCTCAAGTACTATATTGAAAAGATATGGTGAGAGGGGGCAGTCTTGTCTAGTCCCTGATTTTAGTGGGATTGCTTCAAGTTTCTCTCTGTTTACTTTGATGTTGGCTACTGGTCTGTTGTAAATTGCTTTTACTATGTTTATGTATGGGTCTTGAATTTCTGTTCTTTCCAAGACTTTTAGCATGCAAGGATGCTGAATTTTGTCAAATGCCTTTTCATCATCCAATGAAATGACCATGTGGTTTTTTTCTTTGAGTTTGTTTATGTAGTGGATTAAGTTGATGTATTTCTGTATATTGAACCATCCCTGCATCCCTGAGGTGAATCCTACTTAATTATACTGAATGATCATTTTGATGTGTTCTTGAATTCGATTGGCAAGAATTTTATTGAGTATTTTTGCATCGATGTTCATAAGGGAGATTGGTCTGAAGTTCTTTTTCTTAGTTGGATCTTTGTGTGGTTTCGGTATCAGGGTAATTGTGGCTTCATAGAATGAGTTGGGTATTGTTCCTTCTGTTTCTATTTTGTGGAATAGTTTGAAGAGTATTGGTATTAGGTCTTCTTTGAAGGTCTGATAGAATTCTGCACTAAAACCATCTGGTCCTGTGCTTTTTTTGATTGGAAGACTTTCTATGATCCCTTCTATTTCTTTGGGGGTTATGGTATTGTTTAGACGATCTATTTGATCTTGATTTAATTTTGGTATTTGGTATCTGTCTAAGAAATTATCTATTTCCTCCAGATTTTCCAGTTGTGTTGAGTATAGGCTTTTGTAGCAGGATCTGATGATTTTTTGAATTTCCTCAGTTTCTGTTGTTATATCTTCCTTTTTATTTCTAGTTTTGTTAATTTGGATACTGTCTCTGCCCTTTGGTTAGTCTGGCTAAGGGTTTATCTATCTTGTTGATTTTCTCAAAGAACCAGCTCCTGGTTTTGTTGATTCTTTGTATGGTTCTCTTTGTTTCTACTTGATTGATTTCAGTCCTGAGTTTGATGATTTCCTGTCTTCTACTCCTCCTGGGTGAAATAGCTTCCTTTTGTTCCAGAGCTTTCAGGTGTGTCGTTAAGTTGCTTGTATATGCTTTTACCTGTTTCTTCCTAGAGGCACTCAGGGCTATGAGTTTTCCTCTTAGCACTGCTTTCATTGTGTCCCTTAGATTTTGGTATGTTGTGCTTTCATTTTCATTAAATTCTAAAAAGTCTTTTCTTTCTTTATTTCTTCCTTGACTAAGGTATCATTGAGTAGAATATTGTTCAGCCTCCATGTTTATGAGGATTTTCTGTTGTTTTTCTTGCTATTGAAGACCACTCTTACTCCATGGTGATCTGATAGGAGGCATGGGATTAGTTCGATCTTTTTATATTTGTTGAGGTCTGTCTTGTGACCAATTATATGGTAGATTTTGGAGAAGGTACCATGAGGTGCTGAGTTAAAAACTCATCCATAAGAACATTTCTGTTATTTCAAATGGTTGTAATTAAGGCCATGTCTTCAAATATTTTGGAATTAGGAATGATCTTGCTGTGACTTCATTACTAGTATGTTTTATTTTATTTTTTATTTTTTTAATTTTTTTTTTGCTTTTGCAGTGCTGAACATCAAACTGTACCTTATACAAAATAGGCAAGTTTTCTATAGTTCAGCTATGCCAACCCAACAATCTTCAATCTTTGGTACCAAGTATTTTTTTAGTAGAGGGGTACTAGAGTTTAAAAGTCTATTTGCCTTGTTTCTAACTGCTTACAGACTGTACTATACTACATATATCTTGTTGAAAATAGTATAAGAAAGGTGCTATATATTTCACAGATTTTTTTTAAAAAAAATGAATCAACGACCAGGGAAATGGCTCATTAAACTTGATACCAAACTGGAAGTTCTAAGGTTGTAACTGAATCAGATCCCTGGGTTTCTCATGGTAAAAAGATTGAGATGGTCCCAAAATGCTGTCCTCTGGCCTGTAGTCTGACTTTTGGCTATTTTATAATATTCTTTATTCTACCACAATCTTTATCATTCCAATCTCACAACAGTAGGTAGGAGAGAAAGACAGAGGGGAAAGGGGGGATCAGTATCATTAGAATACTTCCTACTAATTAGAGACATTGAGTTCCTTGGGGTGAGTCAAATCTTCATTGTTAGGATATCTTCAGCTAGCAGCCACCAGCCAGGAGCCAGGAGCCAGGAGCCAGGAGCCAGGAGCCAGGAGCCAGGAGCCAGGAGCCAGGAGCCAGGAGCCAGGAGCCAGCAGCCAGCAGCCAGCAGCCAGCAGCCAGCAGCCAGCAGCCAGCAGCCAGCAGCCAGCAGCCAGCAGCCAGCAGCCAGCAACTAGCAACCAGCAAACACCACCACCACCAGCAGCAACTGGGGTAGTAGCAGCCATTGCTTCTCTCGGGGCTCTGGCATTTATATACCCTCTAAAGTGTCCCCAGAATTTCAAATGTAAACTATCTTCAGCTGACAAAATCAAGTCCCTGATAAAGCACAAGACACATAAATCATAGTTAGCTGCTGTGGACAATATGAAGCAGCCCCAAATCTCATACCTGGGATTAAAAGAAAAACATATTCAAGTAACATTTCTGTTTTTTAAAGAAGCCAAAATTCTCACTACATTTTCCCCTTTCTTTTTTAAGCCATTATTTTTTGTTTTTGTACCAAGAATTTGGTACAAATTATAAAGAGACATTACAATAAACTGAACACTTTTCAGATCAGTGTTTAAGGTTTTCCGGAGACCTTTCTTGCTAAGTTTTAATATTTATAAGTTTTGATGGTATTCTATAGGTTTTCATCTCCTGTAGAAACATGAAACCAATCCATGTGACTTCAAAGCAAAACTATTGCAGGTTTCCATGGTAATGTTATCACATCCTTATAACATAGTCTGATTCACTTTTACAGTTTTTTTCTATAAGCTGGTGTATCTTAGCTGCTGTTTCTCTGTTTTCATTACTGTTCAGACATTTTAAAGTTAACAAAGCATTATTTAGTCTCTCTGAGAGTCTTTACTCTTTCTTTTCATTTTATGAGTACTTCTTTTAAAGTGTGATTAGACCTTTCGACAAATACTTGTCCTGAAGAATTGCATGACAATGTGCTTTAAATATTGTAATATGCAAAAAATTGCCTTATTTGGCTGGAGATATATGTGGGGACATTGTCAGTTTTAATTTCTGCAGGTATCCCCATAGTAGCCATTACTTCTAGTAAATGTATAATTATGCAATCAGCCTTTTCAGAACTCAAAGCAGTTGCCTATTGAAACCTTAAATATGTATCAATGATATTGTGCACAACATTAGTTTTCCTAGTTCTGCAAAGTAAAACACATCAGTCTCCTAGATATCATTTCTTTTGTTATCCCCAGACTTACTACCAGAGGTCAATGGAAAAAACAAGTAGGACATTTTCTTATAATTTCCTTGCATGTTGGCAGGTAATAGATTTTTTTTTGCCAGGCAGTGGTGGTGCATGCCTTTAATCCCAGAACTTGGGAGGCAGAGGCAGGCTGATTTCTGAGTTTGAGGCCAGCTTGGTCTACAGAGTGAGTTCCAGAACAGCCAAGCCTACACAATGAAACCTTATCTTGAAGAAAACAAAAGCAAAAAACAGAAAACAAAAAATTTTTCTTTAAAGCTTTATTGTTAACATGGTGTTTTCATAAACATTTGAGGTTTCTACCACATTTCCTATTAATAAGTCATCAATTTCCTCATTTCCTTCTTCTAGTGGACCTGGAAAACCCATATGAGGATATACAGGATAGTTTCTATTTCTGACTGTTTGTTGTAGTTGTATAAATAACAAGGTTAATTCTGAATTATCAGGAATAAATTCAGCAGTTTCTACATGTAGATATGCCACATACCTTTAATCCCTCTGGCTCAAATAGATACACTTTCAGTAGACACCTTTAATCCCAAGCAATGACACCTAATTGATGGGTTAACAAAGTGATTAATCAGAGCAAGGTTTGGCAGAATGAGTTGGAGCTAGGTTACGTCCATCTCACAGGAGAAGAGACAGGTAAGAGGGGCGTCTGAAGAGCAGCAGCTCAGAGGGAGTCGGGGAGGGCAGTTCAGTGAGTGCAGTTGAGTTGAGGTCAGGCAATGCGGTAGAGGTCAGTTGAGTTCAGTTCAAAGCAGTTTCTTGCAGTTCAGCTGAATGCAGGTGAATTCCATTGAGTTTGTCCAGTTTCATGCAGTTCCATGCTGCTCATTCTTCCAGGGCACTTCAGTTAATGGAGTTCAGCAGCAGTTTATTCTACACACAGCAATTTAGTGAGAAGCCATGGGAAGCCAAGAGAAGACAGTTTGAAGGACTCAGCTTGGAGAGGAGTTTTGAGCCAGAAAAGCTGAGTTGAACAAGTTTGTCAGAGTCAGAAAGAACTAAAATAGTGAGCTTATTTAGCAGTAAACCTTTGAGACAATTACATCTGGTGAACAAAAGTTAAAAGTTTACAGGATATAAGACAACAAAGGGTACAAACAGTTCTCCCTTCCAGTCATACCCGCTTTCTGTTTCTGTGCTATTTCTGGGTTTATCAAACACCTGTTGAAGCACTCAATATGAGTATGCCATTCCTTATAGCAGCCATTTCCTTACAAGTTATATAAATATAAAATTAAACCACAATATACTTCATTGTTTCCAAAACATTTAGTGTGCTATGGTATTTGTTGAAAAATAAGTCGATATTCTTCTGCATTCATTTTTACTTATATGCACAAAAGTATATTATTATGCTCTTCTGCTATCTACCATTTTGATAAACTGTGTTATTATTGTGAAATAGTCACAGCCTTTTCCCCCAGTGTTTTCTAGGATGTTAATTGAATGTGTGTAGCACTGTTTATTTTATTATCAGTTGACAACTATTTTTGGTTATTTTACTTTTGAGGTTTACTTACCATATCAACTTCTATACATCTAAATCTGGGCACACATCTGTAATTATACAACCTGGTTTTTTTTTTTTTACTGAAAATAAAACATTTCCTAGACATTTTACTTCCCAAAGAACATTATAATTAGCACATTGGTTTGTTTCAATTAATTCATGATATATTAACCTAATATTAAGGAATAAGAGTAATGAATGAGTATTAATAATTATATCCATATAGACTAAAGATACAAAACTAATCTCATTTTTATTTTTGTCCTTATATTACTGTTACAAATATTTTTTTTTGTCACAAAGGCCACACCAAGTAAGTCTCCAGAGAAGAAAATACTGTATCCATGTGATCCTTCTAAATTACAATGTTTTTAAGCACCTCTCTTTCTCTCTCTCTCGGTCAGTAGCCTCTTGAGGTCTATATAATTAGCTTCTTTTCTCCCTATTGGAAGATTCCATGTGGCACTTCATGTGAGAGGTCACAGGGACCCAGAACTATGCCAAGATACTTTTGTTCTCATTCAGGTAAATAAGCAGGTAGAAGTAAACTTAGCAATGCTTGAATTGCTTATTGTCAGATATTAGTTTGAGCTTGGAACTGTGGTGAAAACGAATCACATTCTAAAGGAATGTATTTGTAGGAGCATAGAGCAAAGCAGAGAGCAGTCAGGAAGAGGAATTGAACAGCACAGGAAAATAGTAATTTAACATCAGCTGAAGTATTGGGAAAGGCTAAGTACCTGAGAGCCTTTGAGCTAGAACCACATTGTAAATGGCCTTGAGCAGTCAATAACTTTATGTTATTTTCTTCTAAACTTATGTCATACTTAACCATTCTATGCTCACTGATCATTGACTGAATGCATGATCTAACAATCTGCAAAGTGAAAATATGGACAAATTTAATTGGGGGAGATAAAATTATAATTCAATTACTTTATGCCTAATTTACAGTAAGCTTTTCCATTTTCTTTTCTCAGTTATATACTAGCTTTTCATATTTCATAGTTGTTATATGTACATTATATATGATCTAGGTCTATACTTGCATTTTGTTTTCATTTTTATTTTATTACCACTTTTTTGAAGCTTCATAATAATTTTTAGTGTTTAGAAGAAAAAACATCTCAGCAAAGGCTAATTTTAAACTCTTAGCAGCACTCTGAGAAATTGTGTGTGTGTGTGTGTGTGTGTGTGTGTGTGTGTGTGTATGAAGAAGAAGAAGAAGAAGAAGAAGAAGAAGAAGAAGAAGAAGAAGAAGAAGAAGAGGGAGAGAGGGAGAGAAAAAGGAATGGAAGTCAGGAACAGATCAGGAGGGGAACTTTAAAGGGATAGTAAAGAAGACAGAATCAGAGGTAGCATGCTTAGGACAAGCTTAGGACAGAGAGAGATATTAAAAGCAAAGTTTCTGATTTATTTTTTCTATTATTTCACAACTCTATTCAATCTTAAATTACATAATCATATATTTTAAGTGGTTTAAGAACATAAATACACAACTTTCCATTTTCAACAAATACTTATTTTCCTCCATTTTTGGGGTTTTCTCATTTTAAACTTTGGAATGCACTAATGAGAAGAAAGATGCAAATTAAACTATGTAGGGGTTGCTGTTTGAGAATTAACCAATGAATGAAATTTGTATTGGATACCACCAATAGACATGGTGTTCTATGAGAACAAATACACCAATTTTACATTTGAAATGTTGTTTCTGGTCAATAAAAATGATGTGAATAATGTAATATGTTACTGAATGGGGCATAAGAATTCCATAGAGTTTGAAGAAATACTCTTACATTATTGTGCGTGTATGTATGTTTATAATCAATATTTTTATCAATACTCAATGAATAAAGGTTGTTCATCGTAATTTTTATTAAAAAATGCTGCAATGAAAATGGGAAACCTTTTGATATGATAATGTTTTTTTTCTGTGTTTACACCATTGAAGTATTTACCCCATAAAGAATTTTTATATTATTTTAATCTTTTCTCTTGTCTTTTTCTACCTTATAATCTCTTATAAGAAAAATAGAACTCTGCTCTATTCTCCTTTTCAATACACTCTTGAGGAAAAATCCAGGGTCTTAAATATATTAAACATATCAGTATTATGTTGCAAATCTAGTCTCAAGTTTAGTATTTAAAACATCTCTATATGTTTTCTTTTTTTAAAAAATGGATGTGTTAATTTACATTGCCATCAACAATTTGCAACAAATCCTCATCATAAAGGTTCATTTAAAAATTATGTGTATGTGTCTTTGTTCCAAAGTTTATGTTCTATGCTTGTGGAAACCTCACGGAAGTGACGAGGTATCTTTAGATTCTCTGGACTTGAATTCCTTACAGCTAGAACTTCTGTAAGCTGCTTGACATCCTTGCAAGAAGAAAACGAAGGTCTTTTGCAAGAGTTTCAAGTGTTCTTAACCGACGAGCTATCTCTCAAGGTCCAAATATCCTTTAAGAAACATCTATCAAACCTTATTATCTTTTGAGTTTTTGATGAAAGATTTTGTTATAGGTGTTTAGTCATACTTAAAACTAATTTATGATTTTTTTGTTATTAGTTGTGATTAGAAGTTGCTCATATCTCTATATTTATTTTAGTTTCAATGCTATAGTAAAAACAGTTTTCACAACTTGGAGATTCCCCTTTTACCTTGATATAATTATAATGTATAGTTTCTCCCATTTTTCCCCTCAGGTATCACTACACACAAAGCCAATGGAAGGTGTGAATCAGTCTATTGTGTCAGAGTTTGTGTTCCTGGGACTCACCAACTCTTGGGACATCCAACTATTCCTTTTTGTGTTCTCCTCCATATTTTATGTAGCAAGCATCACAGGAAACTCTCTGATTGTCTTCACTGTGGCATCTGATCCTCATTTACACTCTCCAATGTACTTTCTGTTGGCTAACCTCTCTTTCATTGACTTAGGTGTAAGTTCTGTTATTTCCCCCAAGATGATATATGATCTCTTTAGAAAGCATAAAGTCATCTCTTTTAGAGGTTGTGTTGCTCAGATCTTCTTCATTCACTTCATTGGCGGTGTGGAAATGGTTTTACTCATAGCCATGGCCTTTGACAGGTATGTGGCCATATGTAAACCTCTTCATTACCTAATTATTATGAGTCCAAGAATGTGCATCTTGTTTTCAGTGGCCTCCTGGGTGATTGGCCTTATGCATTCTTTGTTTCAACTGGCTTTTGTAGTAAACTTACCATTCTGTGGACCAAATGTTTTGGACAGCTTCTATTGTGACTTTCCCCGGTTCATCAAACTTGCCTGTATGGACACATACAGACTGAAATTACTGATCTCAGTCAACAGTGGATTCATGTCTGTTGGCTCTTTCTTCATATTGATCATTTCCTATATTGTCATTATATTTACTGTTCAGAAACATGCTTCAAGTGGTTCCTCCAAGGCTTTGTCTACACTTTCAGCTCATGTTATGGTGGTCATCTTATTCTTTGGTCCTGTGATGTTCATCTATACATGGCCTTATTCTTTCACACACTTGGATAAATTTCTGTCTATATTTGATGCAATTGTCACTCCCTTTCTGAACCCAGTGATCTATACCTTCAGAAATCAAGAAATGAAAATGGCAATGATGAGAGTACTTAGCCAGATAATGGGTTACAGACAAATTATTAAACACTTGGACTCTCATCAGTCTTAACTAAATATAGAGGTTCATTGTTAACCAGTTTCTGAGAAAAATATTTTCTTGCCTATTTTGATATGCATATTCATGATTATATATGCTATTTTGTCTTATATGTACTAAGGAATAATAGGAGCTACATTTATTTATATAGGAAAAATAAAGCAAATCTAAATTTCTACAGAATAATATCTCTCTGAAGGAAGCTCTTAGACATAGCCAAGGGTATGCTTTAAGATCTTCAGGTATAGGAATAAGTTTTACTCTTCTTTTCAAGTAATTTATTCTTAAAATTATGTGTATTTGTATGTTACATGTGCATATGCAAATGCAAGTGCCCCAAAATACTTGTCAGCAGACTTCAAGAAATATCAAACATTATTTGTTGGGACCCATTTGACTACATTCATAGAGAAAAGGATGGCTCAACATACGTTAATCAACAAATGTTCTTTGGTACATAAATAGTCTCAAAGTCAGGATTGCATAATCATCTCTGTAAAGGCAGAGGAAGCCTTTATCAAAATTCATCACTTCATGACAAAAATATGCTAATGCTAGAAGAAAGGTATCTCAACATAATACATGTTATGCTCATCTATAGCCAGCATCATGCTAAATGGAAAAAAATTGAAACACTCTATTAAAAATCAGTAGAATCATACTTTCTGTGCCAATATTCAAAGTTGGAATTGAATTATTAGCTAGAGCAGTTAGACAACAGAAAGTGCTAAAACGGACATGAAACTCCGAAGCAGTCAGAGGACAAAGTAGGTAGTTTTATTAGTTACTATGTTGAGATAAAATTCCATGACCAAAGCCAGCTAAAAGGATAGTTTATTATGGCATATGCTTCCAGAGGTGATGTCCACAGCAGCAAGGAAGGTATTACAGTAGGTGTTGGATCAGGAAGCCGGCTAATCACATTGCCAGTCAAATATACAGAATAGAGAATGAGATGGAAGTAAGGTGAGGCTATAAACTCTAAATATCCACCTCCAAAAGTGTACTTCTCCAGCAAAGGTCTATATTCCAAGAGTCCTATAACTCTCCAAACAGCACCACCAACTAATCAAATGTTCAAATACAGAAGCCTATGTTGGGGTGGCTGTTTCTCACTCAAACTACCATAGTAGTATAAAATATAGGCTAGGGAAGCATTTCCTAAATAGTACTCTGGTTTCTTAGGGAATAAAGCCAACAATTGGCAAATATGTCTTTTTGAAATTAAGATGTAGAGCAGATCAAATTGTCAATTGAGTAAAGAGGTAGTCAATTACATGGGAGAAAATATTTTGCATCTATATATTTGACAAAATATTACTATTTAAGGTTATATAAAGATGAAATTTTTATGAAGAAAACAACCTAATAAAAATGAGCTATAGAGGCAAATAGCAAGCTCTCAAGAGAAAAGTTACAAATGTTAGTAAATATCTTGTAGGATATGGATCTTGAACAATTCATCTTCTATAACAAGGCTAGTCTCCAAGTAGTGGGATTGGGACACCAACCCAGCCCCAAAACTTTAGACCCTCAATCTCTCCCATCTACAAGATGCCCTGGGGCAATGTTGACTCAGAGCTTTGTGGAGTGCCCATTTGATGACTGGTTGGTGACTGGTCTAACTTAAGGTCTAAACCATAAGTGGGAGCTCATGCCTTGCATTGCCTGGATGTCCAGAAACCACAAAAGGTGGTAGCCCAGTGTCCTAGGGTAGAATCCCACATGACTGACAAAAAGAAAAAAAGTCAGTAAAATGACTTTTAATGATATTCTGCTATACTCATAGATTGGCATCTATCCTAGTAACCAACTGAAAAGCACGTTCCAGCAGCTGATGACAACAGATGCAGAGACTCACAGCCCAACATTATGTAAAACACAGGGCTTCTGGAATCCTGTAGAAGATGGGGTGGAGTGATTGATTAAGATAGTGCGGTCAAGGATACCAAGAGAACAAAACAGAATCAACTAAGCAGGGTTCATAGGGATTCTCAGGGACTGAAAAGGCAATCACAGAGCCTGCATGGGTCTGTGTTACATCCTCTGCCTACAAGCTGTGGCTCTTTAGCTTGGGGTTTTTGTGAGACTTCTAATAGTGGGACTAGGGTATATCTTAATATTTTGTCTGTATGTGGGACCCTTTTCCTTCCACTGGGTTTCCTCTTCCAGCCTTGATATGAGGGTTTATTCTTAGTCTTATTGCATTTTTAAATATCTTGTATGGTTGATATCATAAGAAGCCTTTCATTTTTTAAAGGAAAACCAAGGAGAAGTGGATTTGGGCAAGAATGGAAGGTGGAGAGTATGGGGAGGAAGGGAGGGAGGGAAGGTTGTTTTTGGGATGTATTGTATGACCGAAGAGTGAAAAAGAAAAGAAACATTTAAAAATGGTCAACATCATTAGCTATTAGGGAAGTGCAAATTAGAACTCCTTTGAGATTCCATCTCACTCCAGTCAGAATCTTTATCATCAAGAAATCAAATGACAATAGCTCTTGGTGAGAATGTAAGGAAAGTGGCATCCTTATTCACTATTGTTGGGGTTATAGATGCAGTAGCTATGGAAATCAGTGTGGAGGTATCTAAAAAATACTGACTAGAATTCCTAGCACTGGAAAGACTATGCACACTACTGGAGCAGAGAAGTAATAATCAATTTATTCTAGCCATAAACCCTATCAGTTATATTAGTGACCTACCTGAAAGATAAACCTATTGGTGCAATAATAACGCAAATGTCATGGAGTACGAACAAATCACTATTTGATTGGATTTTAGACCCATTCCATGGTATGGAACCCACACCTGACACTGCAAATTATGTTAAGAACCTGAGACTATATCGAATATAGACCCCATAGAAAGATCTACTATAATTATTATGCTATCTAAATGTCTCTTAACAACATATGGTATACCCATATGTTGATCAGTACATCATTCAAATCTTATCACTGAAACTTCTTTTTGAAGTAGAGTGCAATTAACACAGACACACACAACTGGACAACATGCAGAGTGGGTGTTTTTGGATCACTCAGCCCTAAATGAGGTGAGTGTTTCATACCTCTCCCCTCAAGGCTTAGAGATCTAAGTGGAAGGGGAGACAGAAAGAAGATATTAATCAGAGGCTGATGGATAACTAAGGAAACAGCTTGTTCCCAGAAACCGCAGAAAGTCACAGAAACTACAATAAAATGCATAATATCTGCACAAGTTCAAACCAGAAAACTTCCCATCAGAAAGAAGAGGCAGTGGGCACAAGTTTCCCTACCCAAAAAAACTATTTACAATTGATAGTTGTTGGGACAGGGAAATCAGTTTCCCCCAGTGGAGTGACACTGGATATATGACCTCAGAGAAGGCTGCATGTCCCGAAAGAGTTGGCTGCACAAAACAGGCTCCAAGTTTTTGTTGTTGTTTTTGCTTTTATTAAAGCTTTTTGCTTGTACTATGGTCAGTTGCTTGTACTATGTACAGTTTTTTAAAGATAGGGTATGGATATGAAGTTGGGTGGGGGAATGGGGAGGAGTGGACATTGGGGAGGGGAAAGAATGTGACAATATATATTATATGTAATGTCTAAAATAAATGAAGAAAAAATTAAAACTAGAACAACCATAATACTAGCTTTACCACTAATGGCCATATATCCAAAGGATTCCGTTTTAGTTACTTTTCCATTTATATTAGATGAAACACCACAATCAACTCAACTTCTAGAAGAAAGCATTTATTTGGAATAACAGTTACAGAAAAATAAGCATCCATGGTTGCAGAGCAGAGTGCATGGTGACTGGTTCTAAGAACTTACATCCTTTAGTGTAAATACAAAACAGAAAGAGTACTAGGAAGAGTGAAAGACTTTGACCCCTCAGAGCCCACTCCAGGAACATATTTCTACCAGATCCTGTATACCTTTGAAACTTATACAATGCCACCAAATGGGGACCAAATATTCAAACATTTAAGCATATGGGGGATATTATTCCAATGCCCACAGACTATATTCTACTACAAAGATTCTTTTTCATATTTATTGCTGTTCTATTCACAATAGGTAGAAAATGGATTGAGACACAGATAAATAGATGAAGATAATGAAAATACAGTACATATACACAATAAAATTTTATTCAGCACAACAGTGGGGGGAGGGGGAATGATTGGGGAATAGTTGGGGGGAGAGGAATTATGGGACGTATGGTGGGGGGGAACTGGGAAAGGGGAAAGCCTTTGGAATGTAAACATAGAATATAGAAAATAAAAATTAAAAAAATTTTATTCAGCACAAAACAATAAAGTTATGAGGGTAAACATTTTTACAGTTAATCATTATTTTTATAGAAGATGGCTTGTGTGGAGGTGAGGAGTCAGCTCTCTAGAATCATTTCTCTCCTTCCACATGTAGATTCTAGGAATCACAGGTCTTCATGCTTGATAAACAGTACGTGCCTTTATCCAATAAGTGTCCTCATTGACCCTGAATATTTCTAATCCATTGCTTATAATTAATTTTGAGAAAATATTAACCTTGTAGTAAGGAATAATTGCAATGAGTAATTTTCAGTTTATTGTATACAAGTAGCTTTATGAGACCAATGAGACTTATTTCCCTCTATCTCCATAGTATCCTAGTTTCAGAGTTCTTTGGCCGCACTGACCAAAACAAATAGTTCTCTAGAGAAAGAAAAATCCTGTAAGCATGAGCTCATTCAAAGCTCTCTTGTGTTTGCTGTGTTTCTTGGTCAGTGGTCTCTCAAGGTGTATTTAATTAGCTTCATATATTCCTAATGGAAGATTCCATGTGGTATTATGTGAGGACACAGGGAAACCTGACTCTGCCAAGATGCTGTTGTTCTCATTCAGGTAAAATATATGATGGAAATAAACATAGCAATGCTTAACTGGAGTATTCTAAGACACTAGTATGAGACTGGAACTTCTATGGACATGAGTCACATTCTAACATTCTCAAGGAAGTCTAGAGCAAAGTGGAGAACAGTTAGGAAAGTGAAGTGAACAACATAAGAGAAAAATTGTAACAATAGCCAATGTATACATAGGCTATGAATTTGATTTGAAAAAGATCAAGGAGAGGTATATAAAGGGCTTGGGGGGAGGAAAGGGAAGAGAAAAGTGCTGTCATTTCATTTAGCAGGAGATTAGATTCTCATTTTATTATTTTTGAGCATAGAGCAATTGATTGCTGCATAAATTTCACACAAAATGACAAAGTTCTGTTGCCTTTTCTAGTACTATTTATGTTCCTGTATGTATAGTATATGAGGTCCCAGTTCAAAGGCAGTCAGTTGTTTAGCTTTTTCCAATATTTCAATAGACAGATTTTTTTATTTTTAAGATTATCATATAATTAGATTAATTAAATTCAACTGTTCTTTGAGAAAAACGCATTAAGTTTATAAATTTGATGTATTGATAAGACAATAAACATGGATATTGAAATATATTATTAAATAGGAGTTAATACGTTTTATACCTTTGTTTTTGGTGTTCTCTGCTAACTGACCTTCCGTTTTTAAATTAATTTATTTCATATGTTTAAAATTATTATGGACAAATGAAAGAAAGTAAAATGATAACACTTATTGCAAAACCACATTTGGAATACTTATTTATTGGGTGTATGGTTCCAATATTTGATTTAGTCTTCAAGTTAAATATAAACCATTGTTTTAGTTTGTTCTGTAATCGAACAACAAACACATGACATCAAGCCTCAGATATTTAATTATTTAGCCTGATATTAAACTATCTGTAGCTGAAGTATGGTATTAATCTTACTTTTTGAATTGAAAGCCCTAGTATGTCCACTTTTCTGTGATAATTCTTTAAATACAAACAAAACCCTATAATATAACGAGATAAACAACTTTTTAGAGATTTAATCATACAGTTACTACAGCATGATGATATCTTGCAGGAGATTCAGGTCAATTTAGAATAATTTCATGGCAGTGATTTATATTATTCCCAGTACTTCAAGACTGATACTCAAGTTTGTATACTTTATTTTGTCATGATGTCACCTGTTAAAGAAATATCTTAAAATGATGTAAACTGGTAACTGATTGATTGACAGAATGCAAATACATGTAAATATACCTGCTTGGGGAATTAGTTTCAGGTCCAGTTAACTCAATTAAAGGATAATACATTAATATTTATATTTTAAAGTAAGATTTCATGGTAATAAAAAAAAATCATAAACCTTGGAGTTAAATGTTTTCCAGAGATGAGAGATCAAAATAAAAGACTATTTGCTTGAATAAAGTCTATAGTCATTGCCACAGAGATCAGCATGGATAGTTGAAGAACAGTGAGTAGTTTTATTTGTAATTGAGCTGATAATACATTACTCTTCAAATAAAATTGTAAAGAACTGGGATGAATTGCTGTCTTTGTTGTTGGCTAATCTTCCATGTTATGAGAAACATTTCTGAACTGGTTCTGGTTAAAGCAGAGGGATATTGAATTTAACAATATTGTAACACCACTACATGACTGGCAGCAGATTCTCCTTGATCACTATTTCAAAATGCATGAGCTTATTAAGAACCTTTTCCTCTTCCAGTTTTTAGGAAGGACAATTAACAAAAAGGTGCCCTATACATTCATGGTGTACAATGAGGTATTTTATATGTGTGCATATATAAAATATGAAAACATATAAATATATGTGAATGTTGTATGATGCTTAAGTCAAACTAATTAGCATATTGGCCACCCAATAACATAGCGACCACATTGTAAAATAAATTTCCAGAAACTACTCATACTAATTGCATATTTTTCCCCTTTGACAAAAATCTTCAATTTAACCTTTCTAACCTATCCCATTTGCTCATGGTAAACTGTCATGCTCTCTGATTGTATGAATGTAGAATCTTTAGAGTGCAATCTAAGTGAGATATTTCAGTATTTGACTTTCTGTGTCTCTTTAATTTCACTTAGCACAAAGACTTCTATGTTTGCACATGTTAAAAGAAAAATAGATTGTCTTTTCTTTGAAGGAGGCAAATAATAATCTTTGTGTCCATGTGTGTGTGTGTGTGTGTGTGTGTGTGTGTGTATGTATGTTATCTGCTAATCTATAATTTAACAATTCTTATATACATTGTTCTTTATTTGCAAATATAATTTCTTCTGGATATATATCCTTCAAATTAGACTTGCTATATCACATGGTATTTCAAGATTTAAATTTAAATAATTACTTTTATTCTTGGTTTTGTGTGTATGTGTAATTGTGGCATATGAATATAGTCTATGTATACTTGATGTTTATGTATGTTCATGTGTATGTGTGTGTGGGTGTGTATGTATGGATGTGTGCACAATATCACATTCATATGTACTTTGGTGCCATAAGACACTGTACTGACTCCTAACTTTATGTCTTTGAGACAGGGTCTTATACTGAATCTTGATCTAGTCTGGCAGCCTACAGTCTCAAGTGATACTTCCATTTCCACCTCTCATAATACTGTGGGTACAGACACATACAGCCACAATAAGCTTCTTATTTGGATGTTGGGATCTTTTCCTCTCCTCTCCTCTCCTCTCCTCTCCTCTCCTCTCCTCTCCTCTCCTCTCCTCTCCTCTCCTCTCCTCTCCTCTCCTCTCCTCTCCTCTCCTCTCCTCTCCTCTCCTTTAGTTTCCTTTCCTTTTTTCTCTCAATGCTTCCTCTTTACTTTCCCTTGTTATTTATGGAAAATGTGAGGTGATATTTCACTGCAGTCTGGTGTTATGATCCTCTGATGACCAGTGATGCTCAGCACTAATTTATATGTATTCAGGACATCACATTAATATAATTATAATTTATACTTTCTCCTGTTTTCTCCTCCAGGTAGCACTGCCAACACAACCAATGGAAGGAGTGAACCAGTCTGTGGTGTCAGAGTTTGTGTTCCTGGGACTCACCAACTCCTGGAGTATTCAGCTATTGCTCTTTGTGTTCTCCTCCCTGTTTTATGTGGCAAGCATGATGGGAAACTGCCTCATTGTGTTTACTGTGACATCTGACCCTCACTTACACTCTCCCATGTACTTTCTTTTGGCTAACCTCTCTTTCATTGACTTAGGTGTCTCTTCTGTTACTTCACCAAAGATGATTTATGACTTATTCAGAAAACACAAAGTCATCTCCTTTAGAGGTTGTATTACTCAAATCTTCTTCATCCATGTCATTGGTGGTGTGGAGATGGTGCTGCTCATAGCCATGGCCTTTGACAGATATGTGGCCATATGTAAGCCTCTCCATTACCTGACCATTATGAGTCCAAGGATGTGCATCTTGTTTTTAGTGGCTGCCTGGGTGGTTGGCCTTATGCATTCTCTTATTCAACTGGCTTTTGTAGTAAACTTGCCATTCTGTGGACCAAATGTGTTAGACAGCTTCTACTGTGACCTTCCTCGGTTTATTAAACTAGCCTGCATAGACACTTACCAGCTGGAATTCATGGTCACAGCCAACAGTGGGTTCATCTCTGTGGGTTCCTTCTTCATACTGATCATTTCATATATTGTCATCATCATCACTGTACAAAAACATTCTTCAAGTGGTTCCTCTAAAGCCTTGTCCACTCTTTCTGCTCACATCTCTGTGGTGTTCTTATTCTTTGGCCCTTTAATATTTTTCTATACCTGGCCATCTCCCTCCACACACCTGGATAAGTTTCTGGCTATATTTGATGCAGTTATCACTCCATTTCTGAATCCTGTAATCTACACATTTAGGAATCAAGAAATGAAGGTGGCAATGAAGAGGGTATGCAGACAGCTAGTTAGTTATGGGAAACTTCCTAAGTAGATGTACTATGAGCTGTCTTCAATACTGTAGAAGCTTATTTTTCATCAACCTCAGAAAAATCTTTGTATACATATATTTCACATACATATATTATGTATTATGTATATAATATATTATATAAATATATTTTCATCTTTGCTGGCAGGAACAATTTCTTCTTAAATAGAGAACTACATGTATTTATAATGCAAAGATTATAATAATCTTCAACCAACATTCCCAAGGAATGATGTTTATTTGAAGTAACTGATGCATTGAGCCCCCAAGAACTAGGAAACTTTCTCTTTCATTTTTCATTTTTTTTAATTTTAAAGTTTCATACATGAATATGCATTCAATTAGTTTCTATTCTCTCTCTCTCCTGTCCAAGTCATCCCTGGCCTCTTTTATTCCTATTGTTATTCTGGATTTTCTCACTTATTATTGTTACATACATACACATGAGCACACATACTTATAATATTACACACATATATGTGATATATGTGTATATATATCAGTATAAATCATGCTGAACACATTTAATGTTGTTAATATGTATATTTGTTTAGAGATAATAATGTAAGCTTGGGATTGGATAACCTATCAAACTATAAATTTTCTTACATACAGCAATTTCTGGATGGATTTTGGTGCACTTATAAAGGCTTACTGAACTGAACCATTTGTTTGTCTCTTGTAGTTTGTACAAAATACACATGCAGCTTTTTAGTTTTAGAAGGTAGACTACATCAAGAGAATATAGCTAGAAGTATAACTAATACAAATTTTGTGGAAGATTTGAAGGCAATTTTGGAATACTAACAAGGAACTAAGAAAACACAATCTTTCTGCTTGATTAACATGATTCTCTTCAAATTTTATTTCTTTTTCGTAATTTTTATTGATTATGTAATTTATTCACTTAACATCCAGATTGAAGCATCCCTTCCTCTATCCACACCCACTGCTTCCCCTGCCTATTCCTCCATTTCTTCTTAGAAAAGGAAGGCCTCTGGTGGATAGAAACCAGCCTTAGCATATCAAGTTGCAGTAAGACTAGGTGCATCTTCTTCCACTGAAGCTAGACAAGGGGAAAGGGATCCAAAGACAAGCATTGTAGTTAGAGACAGGCCTTGCTCACAATTTACAGTCCCACATGAAGTCCTATCTGGACAACTGTTACTGACAAGGGCCTAGGTCAGTCCCATGCAGGCTCTCTGGTTATCAGTCAGTCTCTAAGATCCACAATAGGCCCAGAATTATTTAATTCTGCAGGGTTTTTCATGGTATCCTTGACCCATCTATCTCCTTCAATCCTTCCTCCCTTCCTTCTGCAAGATTCTCCAAGTTCCACTTAATGTTTTGTTGTGGGTCTCTGTATCCATTGCTGGGTGAAGCCTCTCTGATGACATTTTTGGTAGACTCTTGACTGCAAGTATAGCAGAATATCATTAACAGTGTCAGGGTTGGGCTTTCTTTCAAGGCATGGATCTCAAATTGGGCCAGCCATTCATTGGCCTTTCCCTCAAATTCAGCTCCATGGTTTACCCCTACACATCTTGTAGGTAGGATAAATTGTGGGGCTAAGGTTTTGTGGCTAGGTTGGTGTCTCAATACCTCCATTGTAAGGCTTGCCTCATTACTGGTGATGGCTGATTAAGGCTTCATATTCCCCATTGCTAGGAATCTTAGCTAGGGTGACCCTCATAGATTGTTGAGAATTCCATGATCCTAGGATTCTAGATCGCCCCCAAAATGCTATTCCAAACTCCAATCTAGTTGTCTATCCCAGTACTCTTACTCCATCCTCCCCTTACCTGTTCCCTCCATTTCTATCCCTTCCCAATCTCAATCCCATCCCCCCATCATCTACTGACATTTAATATATTTCCCCTTTTCAGTAGGATTCAAGTGTCCCCCATTTTGGCCCTTATTTTATTTATTTCTTCTTCTTTTCTTGTTTTGTTCATGATTTTTTAAAATTTAATTTTTATTGATGGAAACATATGCAGAAACCCACAACCAAATCTTAGGCAGAGCTTGGGGAATTCTGTGGCAGAGGGGTGGTTAAGGATTTAAGGAGGTCAAGCCTCAAGGACACAACATGAAAACCTATAGAACCAACTAACCTGAGTCTATAGGGGCTCATAGAGACTGAAAAACCAACCAAAAGGTATGCATGGGACTGACCTACACCTTCTGCAAATATGTAACAGTTGTGTATCTTGTTCTTCATGTGGGAACCCTAACAATAGGAGCAAGGGCTGTGTCTGACTCTGTTGCCTGCCTTTGGATCAGTTTCCACAACTGGGCTGCCTTGTCTAGCCTCAATTGGAGAAGATGCACCTAGTCCTATTGCAACTTGATATGCCAAGGTACTCCGCCAGTGTGGTAGCTACAAAAGTAGCTGTACCACTCTTCTGCTAGCAGCTTACAGGGCTCACTCTGGTCTGTAGTTATAGATTTTACCTGTGGTTGGGCATGTCTCTATTTTTCTCTTAGACCTGTTGCCCTTAATTTGATAAGAACTCACTGTTCCAGTCAGCCCTGATTCTTTTATCACCTCTTATTGGTTCTCCTAACACTGCCTAAACTGAGTATTCTTCCTTTTATAAATTCTCTTCCAATACTTGAATTTGATATATCTTGTTTCCTGAACCTCGACATTCCCTGTGACATATGTGAAAATAAAGTCATGTTCATTTTCAAAGGCATATATATGTAAATTGAAAAAACAAGAAAGATCTGAAAGAATATACATTGCATGAAAGTTATCCCAAGAGGAGTGGATAGGTATATGATAAAGTCTTAAAGGGTCTTTGATTTGACTTATGGTAATCTTGCTTTTACAATGAGAATTGACCCATGCATACTTAAAGTAATTAGAAATATTAAAAACATTAAAAGTAAGTTATTACTAGAAATAAAGTACAGAGTTGCCAACTCTCATAATTGCATCCTATATTTAAATATTATACTTACAATATCCCATGAAGCTTATATATTATGAATTTAATATTTCACAGTTTCTTATGTTTTACATAATGTGTAAACATACTTCATACACTGCGCACCTTTCCTTAAACTACATAAGGCTTCTGAAATTGAAATATTTATTTATTTATTTTTATTCTTGAAAAGTTTACATACGTTTAAATGATATATGAACATATTTACTCCCACCACTCCTTCTACTCCTTACAAGACCCTCACCATGTCCCCAAACAGTTTCTTTTGTTTTACATAACCCACTAGATCCAGTTATTACTGCCTATTTGTAAATGGGTATCAAACTATCTACTAGTCTATTTGTTTACTTCTTTTTTGGAAGTAATATCATTAGTTTTATTTTACAAATATCTTGTCCAATGATGTAGTTACATTATCACACTCATTCAAAATTATTTATAAGATTAATATTTACCACAGAATAACTGTTTTAACAAACTCCACATCTATACTTAATTTCCACAATATGTCTTTTGACCAGGTATTAAAACTTTCCTCCAATTCACAGATGAGAAATATCAGTAAGAGAATGGCTTTACAGAGATCCAAGAGTTTCTCCAAATCAGTGGGGATTCAAGTTTTTGTTTAAATTTTTAAAAAGTTTTTCTATATTCTTTGTTTACATTACAAATGCTTTCTCCTTTCCCAGTTCCCCCCTCACCATGTGTCCCATAAGTCCTCTTCCTCCCACCTATTCTCCAATCACCCCCCCCACACACACCATTTCTCTGTTCTGTTACTCTCCTACAAAACTGGATCCAGTCTTTTCAGGACCAGGGTCCTCTCCTTCCTTCTTCTCGGAAATCGTTTGATTTGCTAATTGTGCCTTGAGTATTCAGAGCTTGGGGGCTCATTAATATCCACTTATCAGTGATTGCATTTCATCTGTATTCTTTTGTGATTGGGTTAGCTCACTTAGGATGATATTTTCCAGATCCAACCATTTGCCTACAAATTGCATGAATTCATTATTTTTAATTGCTGAGTAGTATTCCATTGTATAAATATACCACATTTTCTGTATCCATTCCTCTTTTGAGGGACATCTGGGCTCCTTCCAACTACTGGCTATTATAAATAAGGCTGGCTATGAACATTGTGGAACATGTGTCTTTATTGCATGGAATGGAATCCTCTGGGTATATGCCCAGGAGTGGTATGACAGGGTTTACTAGAAGTGTCATGCCCAATTTTCAGAGGAACCGACAGACTGATTTCCAGAGTGGTTGAACCATCTTGCAATCCCTCCAACAGTGGAGGGGTGTTCCTCTTTCTCCACATCCTTGCCAGCAGTTATTGTCTCTTGAGTTTTTAATCTTAGCCATTCTGACCGGTGTGAGGTAGAATCTCAGGATTGTTTTGATTTTCATTTCCCTGATGACTAGTGATGTTGAATATCTCTTAAGGTGCTTCTCAGCCATCCAAATTTCTTCAGGTGAAAATTCTTTGCTGAACTCTGTACCCATTTTTAATAGGGTTATTTGGTTCTTTGGGGTCTAACTTCTTGAGTTCTTTGTATATATTGGATATTAGCCCTCTGTCGGATGTGGGGTTGGTGAAGATGTTTTCCCAATTTGTTGGTTGTCGTTTTTGTCCTTCTGACAGTGTCCTTTGCCTTACAGAAACTTTGTCCCATTTGTCAATTCTTGATCTTAGAACATAAGCTATTGGCATTCTGTTCAGGAAATTTACCCCTGTGCCCCTGTCCTCCAGGGTCTTCCCAAGTTTATTTTCTATTAGTTTCAGTGTGTCTGGCTTTATGGGAGGTCCTTGATCCACTTGGAGTTGATCTTAGTACAAGGTGATAAGAATGAGTCAATTTGCATTCTTCTGCATGGTGACCTCCAGTTGAACCAGCACCATTTCTTGAAAAGGCTATCTTAGAGCAGAGGCCAAACCGCCTAGCTTGAATGCTGAAGTGGGAGAAGGGACAAAATAATTGCTGAGGTTATGCTCTTAAAACCAAATAAGTTTGAACCAGCCTGTTTAACCAGGTACCAGAGGCTACCTGGTGTATGGTCTCTCCAATTTCTTTTTGGAGGCACGCAGGGCTATGAGTTTTCCTCTTAGCACTGCTTTCACTGTGTCCCATAGATTTGGATAGATTGTACCTTCATTTTCATTGAATTCTAAAAAGTCTTTGATTTCTTTCTTTATTTCTTCCTTGACCAAGGTGTCATTGAGTAGAGTATTGTTCAGTTTCCATGTGCATGTGGGCTTTCTGTTGTTTTTCTTGCTACTGAAGACCACCTTTACTCCACAGTGTTCTGATAGGAGGCATGGGATTAGTTCGATCTTCTTGTATTTGTTGAGGTCTGACTTGTGATCAATTATATGATCTATTTTGGAGAAGGTGCCATGTGTTGCTGAGAAAAAGCTTTATTCTTTTGCTTTGTGATGAAATGTTCTATATATATCTGTTATATCCAATTGGTCCAAAGCTTCAATTACTTTCACTGTGTCCCTGTTTAGTTTCTGGTTTCCTGATCGGTCCTTGAGGAGAGTGTAGTGTTGAAGTCACCCACACTTGTTATGTTAGGTGTAATGTGTGCTTTAAGCTCTAGTAGAGTTTCTTTTATGAATGAGGGTGCTCTTGCATTTAGAGCATGGATGTTCAGTATTGAGAGTTCTTGGTGGATTTTCCCTTTGACCATCCAGAAGTGACCTTCTGTGTCTCTTTTGATAACTTTAGGTTGAAAGTCAATTTTATCTGATATTAGAATGGCTACTTCAGCCTGTTTCCTTGCTCATAAAATCGTCTTCCAGCCTTTTACTCTAAGGTAGTGTTTGTCTTTGACACTGAGATGTGTTTCCTGTATGCAGCAAATTGTAGGGTCCTGTTTTCGTATCCAGTCTGTTAGTCTATGTCTTTTTATTGGCAAATTGGGACCATCGATGTTAAGAGATATTGAGGAATAGTAATTATTTCTTCCTGACATTTTTGAAATTATTTTTTATATTTGAGTGGCTATCTTATTTTGGTTTTGATGAGAGGATGTTTCTATCTTGCTTCCTCCAGAGTGCAGTTTCCATCCTTGTGTTGGTGTTTTCCCCCTATTATCCTTTGTAGAGCTGGGTTTGTGGAAAGATATCATGCAAATTTCATTTTGTCATGGAATACCTTGGTTTCTCCATCTATGGCGATTGAGAGTTTTGCTGGGTAAAGTAGTTTTGGCTGAAATTTGTGTTCTCTTAGAGTCTGCATGATATCTGCCTAGGATCTTCTAGCTTTCATGGTCTCAGATGAGAAGTCTGGTGTAATTCTGATAGGTCTTCCTTTATATGTTATTTGGCCTTTTTCTCCTACTGCTGTTAATATTCTTTCTTTGTTTAGTACATTTGGAGTTTTGAATATTATGTGATGGGAGATATTTCTGTTCTGGTTCAGTCTGTTTGGAGTTCTGTAGGCTTCTTGTATATTCATGGGCATCTTTCTCTTTAGTTTGGGAAGTTTTCTTCCATAATTTTGTAGAAGATATTTGCTGGACCTTTAAGTTGTAAATCTTCCCTGTCATCTATGACTATAACCCTTAGGTTTGGTCTTCTCATTGTGTCCTGGATTTTCTGGATGTTTTGGGTTACAAGCTTTTTGCATTTTGCATTTTCTTAGACTGTTGAATCAATGGTTTCAATGGTATCTTCAGCATCTGAGATTCTTTCTTTTTTTTTATTTTATTTTTTTGATTTTTTTTTTATTGTATATATTCTATATTTACAATTCATTTCCCTTTTTCTGGTTCCCCACCCCCAAAGGTCCCACATGTCCTTTTCCCTCCCCCTGCTCCCGCATCTACCCCCTCCCACTTTACTGTTCTTGTACTCTCCCACAATGATGTTTTGGTCCATTCTAGCACCAGTGTCCACTCCTTTCTTCTTGTGAGACATCACTTGATATGTGATTTGTGTCTTTGGTGTTCCAAGCTTCTAGGCTAATATCCACTTATCAGTGACTGTATACCATGGGTATTCTTTTGAGACTGGGTCACCTCACTTAGTATGACATTCTCTAGCTCCATCCATTTCTCTAAGAATTTCATGAATTCATTGTTTCTAATGGCTGTATAGTACTCCATTGTGTATATATACCACATTTTTTGTATCCATTCCTCTGTTGAGGGACATCTGGGTTCTTTCCAGCTTCTCTATCTCTTGTATTCTCTTGTTGATATTTGCATCTATGGCCCCTGATTTCTTCCCAAGGTTTTCTATCTCCAAAGTTGTCTCCCTTTGTGATTTCTTAGTTGCTTTTACTTCTGTTTTTAGATCCTGGATGGTTTTGTTCAGATCTTTCACTTGCTTGTTTGTGTGTTCATGTAATTCTTTAAGAGATTTTTGTGTTTCCTCTTTCATGACTTGTACTTGTTGACCCATGTTCTCATGTATTTCTTTAAGTGATTTTTTTATTTACTCCTTATTGGCTTCTATTTTTTGATCCATATTCTCCTGAATTTCTTTGTGATTTTTTTTTTGTTTGCCTTGTAAGGTCTTCTAGCTTTTGATCCATTTCTCCTATATTTCTTTAAGAGATTTATCTATGTGTTCTTCTAACAGCATCCTGACTAGTGATTTTAGATCTGAGTCTTTTTTTCCTGTTGTGTTGGGGTATCTCGGACTTACTGCTATTGTGGAACTGGGTTCTGATTCTGACATATTGCCTTGATTTCTGTTTGTAACGTTCCTACGTTTGCCTTTTGCCATATGGTTATCTCTGGTGTTAGTTGGTCCTGTAGTCACTAGCTGGTGTTTGAACCTCCTGTGGGCTTGTAAGGCTATTTCCTTACCACTGGATGACTGGGTTTCCCCTGGCACCGATTGCTGATGTGCTGTTCTCCTCTTGGGTGCTGTTGGACCCCTGGTGTATCTTGCTCCAAGCAATGTTATATTTGGTTGTCTCCTTGGACCTGATGCTGCTGGTCTGCTCTGTCAGGGAGCGAAGATGGTGACTGGGAGTCCCTCCAAATCCTGACAACCCTGCTCGGCACAAGACCCAGGCCTGGCTGGCACACAGATGAACCACATCTCTGCTCAGATCCTGTGGGCAAGTCCCCGCCTGGTGGTCTGGGTCCCCAGAGATCTTAAGCTTGGGTTATCTCAGGTTCT
Source organism: Apodemus agrarius (assembly GCA_964023405.1). NCBI lineage: Eukaryota > Metazoa > Chordata > Mammalia > Rodentia > Muridae > Apodemus > Apodemus agrarius. The sequence continues at coordinate 69,681,907 of OZ030008.1, forward strand.
GCCTGCATGATCCAAGCAGAGGCCAAGATGGAGGTGGCTGCGGGTAGTGCAGGGTCCCCCACAGGGCACAGAGTCCACACCTGGCTGGGATGCAGGGACCACTACTCTGCCCAGCTCCGGTTCACAGATTGCTGCCTGTCAGCCTGAGTCCCCAGAGTTCTTAAACTTGGGATATCACGGGTACCTAGTTCTGCTTGCTTAGTCCAGTCAGCATCAAGGATGGCGTTGGCGGACTGTATATACCTGTGACTGTTGCCAAAGTCTTGGTGAGTTCATAAGACTGTCATTCTTTGTGTAGAAGATACTATTTCTTTGGTGGCAATTTTATCCTATGGCTCTTATAATCTTTTCAACTCCTCTCCAGGATAGCTCTCTGAGCCACAAGGAAAGGGGTTTTATTAAACACATCCCATTTAAGACTAAGTGTTTCAAAATCTTCCATTCTTTGAGTATTGCCCATTTGGGGATCTCTAACTTCTATCTACTGAAATAGGAAACTTTTTGATGATGATTGAGTAAGCCACTGATCTATTAGAATAAAAGAATGTCTTCAGGACTCATTTGGTTGCTATGTTACATAAGCAGAACAATAATATTAGGTTTACCTTGGGGACATGACCTATGTTATTTTAAGTTTCTTGGCCACAAGAGAAGTGCCAGACATGGATTGTATCTCATAGAGTAGGTCTTAAATCTAGCCAGAGAATGGTTGGTTTATTCCCCAAACACATGTGCCATCAGTCTATCAGCATATCATGCAGGCAGGTGACCTTTATAGATTGAAGATGTGTGGGTTGGTGGGATTGCAAGATGGTACAACTGCTCTACAAATCAGTCTGGTGGTTCCTCAGAAAATTGGGCATGACACTTCCAGAGGACCCTGTCATACCACTCCTGGGCATATACCCTGAAGATTCCCCTGCATACAATAAAGACACATGCCCCACTATGTTCATAGCAGCCTTATTTATAATAGCCAGTAGTTGGAAGGAGCCCAGATGTCCCTCAAAGGAGGAATGGATACAGAAAAATGTGGTATATTTATACAATGGAATACTACTCAGCAATAAAAAATAATGAATTCATACAATTTGTAGACAAATGGTTGGATCTGGAAAATATCATCCTAAGTGAGTTGACCCAATCACAAAAGAATACAGATGAAATGCAATCACTGATAAGTGGATATTAGTGAGCCCCCAAGCTCTGAATACTCAAGGCACAATTAGCAAATCAAAAGATTCCCAAGAAGAAGGAATGAAAGAACCCTGGTCCTGAAAAGACTGGATCCAGTTTTGTAGGAGAATATCAGAATAGAGAAATGGGGAGGGGGATGATTGAGGAATGGGCGGAGGCAAGAGGACTTATGGGACATATGGTGAGGGGGGAACTGGGAAACGGAAAAGCCTTTGGAATGTAAACAAAAAATATAGAAAATAAAAAAAATATATATTAAAAAAAGATGTGTTGGGTGTCTCCTTTCTCTTCTTTGGTAATGTGCAGAGTACCTCTTTGTATCATGAGTACTGTGCAGTATTAGGGGTGAAGTTTTTTGTTAGGCACAAACCCTAATTATTTGTGTCAGTGAGATATATAAGTGTTGCCTTCAGCAATAACGTCTTACTATAGTTTGTGGAAAGTGTCCAATAATCTGAGATGTTTGGGTACTTTCATGAGACTCTTTTAGGTAATGACTCAACTAGCTATAACATATTCTTGGCACTGGATATTTCACTTGGTGTAGGTAGATATCTTGTTAGGGCATTGTTGCCCCCATTATTTGATAACTCCATTTAGATTTTTCATATATGTATATATTTATATTTATTCATACCTGTACATATTTAAAAAGTGTCTATAGTATTAGGTTTTCATATGACACCTAACATGGTCCTTGGTGGTTGTTGTCCCTTTAAGGTTCCCCACTTAACTCTGCTTCCTTCCCCTTTCTTATTTAATCCTCTTGTTTCAGCTTCTCCCACACTTTCTCATAACTATATATTCTATTTTCTTTCTTTACAAATCCTCTCCTTCTTCCTACTATTTTACTTCATACCTAACTTTTGCAGTTATATGAATTATATAACATGTTCATCAAAGGCTTAAAAGTTAACATCTACATGTAAGAGAGTTTATTATCTGTCTTTCTTGGGTCTGGGTCAACTCACTCAGGATGATTTTTTTTTTTGCTCCATAAATTTTCTTGTAAATTTCATGATTTTGATTTTTTAACCATATATTATTTAAATGTTGTAAATGTATCACATATTTACTATCCATGTTGACAGACATACAGACTATTTGCAATTTATGGCTATTATATGGATATGTTTGAACAAGTATTTTTGTATTAGGATGAAGTATCCCTTGGATATTGAGGTAGATCTAGTCTCAGAGTCCCTCGGAACTGATGGTAATTTCCACAGTGGCTCTACAAGGTACACTTCCACCAGAAAATCAGTGTGCCTCTTTATCCACATCATCACCACCACAAACTGTCACTTGTTTTATTGATCTTGGCTATTTTGCTTGGTGTAAAATAAATGTCAAAATAGTTTTGGTTTTCATTTCCTTAATGACTTTGGATTTCGAACAGTTTTTTAAGTGTTTTTCAGCTATTTGTGTTTTATCTTTTGGGAACTCTCTTTAGTCCTGAATCACATTATATACTGGGTTATTATTTGTTTTCTGGTGTTCACTCTTTAGTTCCTTGTATCTCTTAGATATCAACCTTCTATATCATGAGTACTTTATATAATTTCTTTCATTTTCTGTATGCTGCCATGTTGAATGGTGGTATCTTTTGCCACCCAGAAGAATTTAACTTTTATGTGGTACTATTCATTTAGTATTGGTCTTAATGCTTATAGCATTGGTGTCCTAAACAAAACATCTTTTCCTGTGCCCATGAATTAAAGACTATTCTGTACATTTTCTTGCATCAGACTTAGTGTATCTTATATTATTTTGAGATCTTTAATCCACTTGGAGTTGAGTTTTGTGCCTGGTGACAGATAAGGATCTATTTGTATTCCTCTGCATAATGCTATCCAGTTTGACCAGCATTATTTCTGAAAGATGCTGCCTTTTCCCCCAGTGTGTATATCCTTCGTTTTAATCAAAAGTGAAGTGATCATTTATAAGTGAGTACACACCATGTGATATTTCTGGGTCTGGATTACCTTACTCAGGATGAGAATTTCTAGTACCATTAATTTGCCTGTAAATTTTGTGATGTCATTGTTCTTAATAGCTGAATAATATTCCATTGTATAGATGAAAGACATTTTCTTTATCTTTCTTCAGTTGAGTGACATGTTTCCAGTTTCTGACTATTACTAATAAGACTGCTATAAATATAGTTGAAAAATGTCTCTGTTGTACAGTGGAGCATCATTTGGGGCCTGTGCCCAAAAGTAGTGTAGCTGGGTCTTGGGGTAGAATTAGTCCCAGTTTTCTGCCAAATTGATTTCCAATGTGGTTGTACAAGTTCATACTCACACCAGAAATGGAGGAGTGTTCCGCTCGTTCCATATCCCTGCCAGCATGTGCTGTTGCTTGAGTTTTTGATCTTAGCCATTCTGACAGTGTAAGATGGAATCTCAGGATCATTTAGATTTGTATTTCCTAGATGACTAAGGACTAAACATTTCTTTTTTCATAATCAAGTTTTTATTTATGTTTGTTTAGTACAGGTGAGATATGCTGGAGTCACAAGGCAATATTCATTAGTAGGACACAGAAGTTCATAAAAGCATAATAACTATACTTTCAGATTTCTTCAACATTCAGTCACCTAAAGATGAATGCACAAATGTATGGTGGAAAAACTTTATCTATTGCTCAAATTATTATAGGACTCCAAGTCCAATATTTTAGTGTTGAAAACTACTGTACTGGGCAAACTCAGCAGTCCTAAACTCACATCTACTCTAACAAATTTGAATGGTATATGCATAACAATCGTGTGAAAAAGAGTGCCCTGTCACAGCATAGGCTCTAGATAGACACAGATTTATGCAGATATCATTGCTATTGATTCCATTTACAACTTCACATTAACTCATATAAAATAACTTGACCCTACACAATATGTCCTTTTATCAACATCCAAACTAATTAACTATTACAATGCAATCCTCATCAAAATTCCAACTTAATTCTTTATAGATTTACAAAGAGTAATTCTCAAATTCATTTTGAATAACAAAAACTCAGGCTCCCAAAAACTGTTCTCAACAATAAAAGATCTTCTGGGGGATTCACCATCCCTGACTTCAAGCTGTATTATAGTGCAATAGTGATAAAAAAAACTGCATGGTATTCATACAGACATAGGCAGGTAGATCGATGGAATAGAATTGAAGACCAAGAAATGAATCCATACACCTATGGTCTCTTGATGTTTGACGAAGGAGCCTAAACATCCATTGAAAAAAAACTTAGCCTTTTCAATAAATGGTGCTGGTTCAACTGGCAGTCAACATGTAGAAAAATGCAAATCTGTCCATTCTTATCTCCTTGTACCAAGCTCAAGTCCAAGTGGATCAAGGATTTCCACATAAAACCAGATACACTGAAACTAATAGAAGAGAACATGGGGAGGAGCCTCAAACAATTTTCCAAGTGGTAGAGGTAATCTTTTGTTTTTTTTTTTGAGAGAGACATTGTTTTTTTTTCCTTTTAGTTGGTGTAGAAACAGCACATTTGCCCTCAGAATGTTTTCAAACTTTTTTCCCACTCTTTTCCCTTCCTTTATTTCTTTTTATTAGATATTTTCTTTATTTTCATTTCAAATGTTATCTCTTTTTCTCCTTTCCCCTTTGAAAACTCCCTATCCTATCCTCCCTCTTCCTGCTCATCAACTCACCCACTCCCATTTTCCTGTCTTGGCATTACCCTACAATGGGGCATGAAGCCTTCATAGGATTATTTCAGTTTTCTTGTATCTGTTGAGGCCTGTTTTGTGACTGATTATATGGTAATTTTTGGAGAAGGTACCATGAAGCACTGACAAGGAAGTATGTTATTTTGTTTTAGGATGGAATATTTTATGTTAAATACTTGTAGTCTATAACTTCTGTTAGTTTTTACTGTTTCTCTGTTTAATTTGTGTTTCCATGCTCTGTCCATTGATGAGAGTGGGGTGTTGAAGTTTCTCACTATTATTGTGTGAGGTGCAATGTGTGCTTTGAGCTTTTGTAAAGTTTCTTTTATGAATGTGGTTGCCCTTGCACCCATATTGTGGAGCATAGATGTTCAGAATTGAGAGTTCTTCTTGGTAGATTTTTCCTTTGATGAGTATGAAGTGTTCTTCCTTATACCTTTTGTAACTTCTGGTTGAAAGCTGATTTGGTCCTTTGACTATTATGTGATGGGAGGAATGGTTTTTTGTTCCATATCTTTGGAGTTCTGTAGGCTTCTTGTATGTTTATGGGCATCTCTTTCTTTAGGTTAGGGACGTTTCCTTCTATAATTTTGTTGAAGATATTTACTGTCTCTTTAAGTTGGAAATTTTCACTCTCTTGTATGTCTATTATCCTTAGGTTTTGTCCTCTCATTGTATCCTGGTTTGCCTGAATGGTTAGGAGCTTTTTGTACTTTGGATTTTCTTTGAATGTTATGTCAATATTTTCTGTGACTTCTTCTGCACCTGAGATTCTCTCTTCTATCTCTCCTATTGTACTAGTGATCTCTTTCCTTTGTTTTCTATCTCCAGGTTTTCCTTCCTTTGTGATTTCTTTATTGTTTCTATTCCATTTTAGATGCTGGATGATTTTGTCCAATTCCTTCACCAGAAAGGTTGTGTTTTCCTTTAATTCTTCAAGGGATTTTTTATTTTTTAAATTTCTGCTGTAAGGACTTCTACCTATTTACCTGTTTTCTTCTTTATTTCTTTGAGGAAGTTATTTCTGTCCTTCTTAAAGTCGTCTATTTTCACCATGAGATGTGACTTTAACTCAGAGTCTTGCTTTTCTTATGTGTTGGAGTATCTAGTACTTTCTGTGGTGAGAGAACTGCGTTCTTATGACACCAAGTAGCTTTGGTTTTTGTTGCTTATGTTCTTATCCTTACTTTTTGCCATCTGAATATTGCTGGTGTTATATGGTTTTGCTCTCTCTCTGACTATGCCTTGTCCCTCCTGCAAGCCCATGTGTCAGTACTCTGAGATGAATTTGGATATGCAGACCTGTGGCACAGGGTTAGCTCTGGGGTGCAGATATTGTTCCAGGCTGTTTCTTGGTTCCTGTGTCCTGAGGAATCTGGGATTGTCCTTCAGTGAAGAAGTGGTGGCCTTACTTGTGCTCACAAGCACTCCTCAGAGAACAATTCTCTCCTGGTGATATTTGGGTATGTAACACTTTGGTAAAGAATCCTTCCATAATTTCTTTTTCAGCCTATTTATATCCTACAATCCACAACCACAAAAAAGCTAAGCAATAAGGAAGGCCTAAGCGAAGTTGCTTGCACCCATTTTCCCCACATTGGTTAATTTGGCTTGTTGGTGTCTACCTTCTTGAGTTCTTTGTATATTTTGAATATTAGTCCTCTATCAGATGTAGGGTTGGTGAAGATATTTTTATGTTTGACAGGCTACCATGTCATCTTATTTATGGTTTCCATAGCCTTGCAGAAACTTTAAAGTTTTATGAAGTCCCACTTATTATTGATCTTTGTGCCTGCACTATGAATGTTCTGTTTAGGAATTTGTCTCCTGTATAGATGTGTGAAAAGCAGTTCCCTATTTTCTCTTGTATTAGATTTAGTGTGTCTGGTTTTTTGTTGAGATCTTTGATACAATTGGACTTATGTTTTGTACAAGGTGATAAATATGAGTCTATTTTCATTCAACTACATGTCAACATTAGCTAATAAGTACAAAGTAACTATCCTTAAATCCACAGACCCAAAGAAACTGAGTATGAGGATGGCCCAAGGGTGTATGCCTGAATCTCACTCATAACAGGAAATAAAATAGACATTAGAAGTGGATGGAGGGAGGAAACTTGGTGGGAGTTAGGGTAAGGTCAGGATGGAGATGGGGATAAGGTGTGAGTCCAGGAAGGTCTAGAGCACGCTGAAAGAGAGAGAGAGAGAGAGAGAGAGAGAGAGAGAGAGAGAGAGAGAGCAGAAATTGGTTGGGGGTCATTTCTAGGACTAGCTGGAGACCTGAGAAATAGGTGGCTCCCTGGAGTTTATGGAGGTGACTCTATCTTATACTTCGAGCAGTGGGAGATATAGAGACTGAAGCAGCCACTTCCTACAGTCAGCCAGGACTTCTGCTAGAGGGAAGGGGACATCATTCTACCCATAAAACCTTTGGCCCAATTTGTTTTGCCCACAAGATGAACAGTGATAAAGATGTAACAGAGATTGAGAGAACAGCTAATTAATGACTAGGCCTACTTGAGATACATCCCATAGGAGATAGCACTATTAGTGATACTCTACTATGCTTGCAGCTAGAAGCCTAGCCTTACTGTATCCCAAGAGGCTTCATCCAGAAACTGATGGTAACAGATGCAGTGATCTACCACCAAAGGCCAGTCAGAGGTTGAGAATCTTGTAGAAGAGTTAGGGATAGGATTGAGAAAGCTAAAGTGGTCAAGGATACCAGAAGGAGACCTACAGAGTCCCATAGGGGTTTACAGAGACTGAACCACTAACCAAAGAGCATGCAGTAGATAGACCTGAATATTTCTAAAAGATGTGCAGCTTGTTCTTCATGTTAGTCCCCTAACAATTGGAACTTGGGCTGTCTCTGACTTTCTTGCCTGCCATTAGATTCTTTTCTGTATCTGGACTACCTGGTCAATAAAAATGATGTGAATAATGTAATTGTTACTGAATGGGCTATAATAATTCCATAGAGTTATGAGAAATACTCTTACATTATTGTGTGTGTATGTGTGTTTATAATCATTGTTTTTATCAATTCTCATTAATAAAGGTTGTTAATCATAATTTTTATAAAAAATGCTGCAATGAAAATGGAAAACATTTTGATATGATAATATTCTTTGTGTATTTACACCATTAAAGTATTTACCCCATAAAGAAATTTTATATTATATGTTAGTTCTATTTTAATCTTTTCTCTTGTCTTTTTCTACCTTATAATCTCTTATAAGAAAAAGAGAACTCTGCTCAGTTCTCTTTTTCTATACTCTTGAGGAAAAATCCACAGTCTTAAATATATTAGATAAACGTATCAGTATTATGTTGCAAATCTAGTCTCAAATTTAGTATTTAAAACATCTCCATATGTTTTCTTTTTTTAAAAAAAATTAATGTGTTAATTTACATTGCCATCAACAATTTGCAACACATCCTCATCATAAACGTTCATTTAAAAATTATATGTATGTGTCTTTGTCCCAAAATTTATGTTCTATGCTTGTGAAAACCTCATGGAAATGAAGAGATACCTTTAGATTCTCTGGACTTGAATTCCTTACAGCTAGAACTTCTGTAAGCTGCCTGATATCCTGCCAACAACAAAACTAGGGTCTTTTGGAAGAGTTTCAAGTGTTCTTAACAGATGAGCTATCTCTCAAGGTCCAAATATCCTTTAAGAAACATCTATCAAACCTTATTTTCTTCTGAGTTTTTGATGAAAGATTTTGTTATAGGTGTTTAGTCATACTTAAAACTGATTTATGATTTTTTTGTTATTAGTTGTGATTTGAAGTTGCTCACATCTCTATATTTATTTTAGTTTCAATGCTATAGTAAAAACAGTTTTCACAACTTGGAGATTCTCCCTTTCTCTTTTTATAATTATAATGTATAGTTTCTCCCATTTTCTCCCTCAGGTATCACTACACACAAAGCCAATGGAAGGTCTGAATCAGTCTATCATGTCAGAGTTTGTGTTTTTTGGTACTCACCAACTCTTGGGACATCCAACTATTCCTTTTTGTGTTCTCCTCCATATTTTATGTAGCAAGCATTACAGGAAACTCTCTGATTGTCTTCACTGTGGCATCTGACCCTCATTTACACTCTCCAATGTACTTTCTGTTGGCTAACCTCTCTTTCATTGACTTAGGTGTAAGTTCTGTTATTTCCCCCAAGATGATTTATGATCTCTTTAGAAAGCATTAAATCATCTCCTTTAGAGTTTGTGTCACTCAAATCTTCTTCATTCACTTCATTGGCAGTATGGAAATGGTTTTACTCATAACCATGGCCTTGAGTCCACACACACAGGTATGTGTTCATATGTAAACCTCTTCATTACCTAATTATTATGAGTCCAAGAATGTGGATCTTGTTTTCAGTGGCCTCCTAGATGATTGGCCTTATTCATTCTTTGTTTCAACTGGATTTTTTAGTAAACTTACCATTCTGTGGACCAAATGTTTTGGACAGCTTCTATTGTGACTTTCCCTGGTTCATCACACTTGCCTGTATGGACACATACAGACTGAAATTACTAATCTCAGTCAACAGTGGATTCATGTCTGTTGGCTCTTTCTTCATATTGATCATTTCCTATATTGTCATTATATTTACTGTTCAGAAACACGCTTCAAGTGGTTCTTCCAAGGCTCTGTCTATACTTTCAGCTCATGTTATGGTAGTTGTCTTATTTTTTGGTCCTCTGATGTTCATCTATAAATGGCTTTATTCTTTCACACACTTGGATAAATTTCTGTTTATATTTGGTACAATTGTCACTCCCTTTCTGAACCTAGTAATCTATACATTCAGAAATCAAGAAATGAAAATAGCAATGATGAGAGTACTTAGCCAGATAATGGGTTACAGACAAATTATTAAACACTTGGACTCTGATCAGTCTTAACTAAATATAGAGGTTCACTGTTAACCAGTTTCTGAGAAAAATATTTTCTTGTCTATTTTAATATGCATATTCATGATTATATATGCTATTTTGTATTACATGTACTAAGGAATAACAGGAATTGCATTTATTTATATAGGAAAAATAAAGTAAATTTAATTTTCTACAGATTAATACCTCTCTGAAGGAAGCTCTTAGATATAGAAGAGGGAATGCTTTAAGGTCTTCAGGTATAGGAACAATTTTTACTCTTCTTTTTGAATAATTTATTTTTAAAATTATGTGTATTTGTATGTTACATGTACACATGCAAATTGCCAGTGCTCCAAAATACTTGTCAGCAGACTTCAAGAAATATCAAACATTATTTGTTGGAACCCATTTGACTACATTCATAGAAAAAAGGATGGTTCATACACTAATCAACAAATGTTCTTTATTATATAAATAGTCTCAAAGTTAGGATTGCAAAATCACCTCTTTAAAGGCCGAGGCAGCCTTTGTCAAAATTCATCACTTCATGATAAAAATATGCTAATGGTAGAAGAAAGATATCTGAACATAATACATGTTGTGCTCTGTAAATCTATAGCCAACATCATGCTAAGTGGAGAAAAATTTGAAGCACTCTATTAAAAATCAGTAGAATCATACTTTCTGTGCCAGTATTCAAAGTAGGAATTGGATTATTAGCTAGAGCAGTTAGACAGCAGAAAGTGCTAAAATGGACATGAAACTCTGAAGCAGTCAGAGGACAAAGTAGGTAGTTGTATTAGTTACTATGTTGTGACAAAATTCCATGACCAAAGCCAGCTAAAAGGATAGTTTATTATGGCATATGATTCCAGAGGTGATGTCCACAGCAGCAAGGAGGGTATTGCAGTAGGAAACTGGCTAATCACATTGCCAGTCAAATACACAGAGTAGAGAATGAGCTGGAAGTAAGGTGAGGCTATAAACTCTAAAAATCCACCTCCGAAAGTGCACTTCTCCAGCAAAGGTCTATATTCCAATAGCCCTATAACTCTCCAAACAGCACCACCAACTAACCAAATGTTGAAATACAGAAATGTATGGTGGGGTGGCTGTTTCTCACTCAAACTACCATAGTAGTTAAATATAGGCTAGGGAAGCATTTCCTAAATAGGACTCTGGTTTCTTAGGGAATAAAGCCAACAATTAGCAAATATGTCTTTATGAAATTAACAAGATTAGAGTGAATCGATTCTCCTTTTTCTGCATGTTGACCTCCAGTTGAACCAGCACCATTTATTGAAAAGGCTATCTTTTTTTCCACTGAATGTTTTCAGCTCCTTTGTCAAAAATCAATTGGCCATAGATGTGTGGGTTCAGTTCTGGGTCTTCAATCCTATTCGATTGATCCACCTCCCTCTCATTGTTCCAATACCATGTGGTTTTTTTTTAACACTACTGCTCTGTAATATTGCTTGAGGTCCAGGATACTGATTTCCCCAGAAGTTCTTTTACTGTTGATAATAGTTTTAGCTATCCTGGGTTTTTTGTTATTCCAGATGAATTTGAGAATTGCTATTTCTAACTCAATGAAGAACTGAGTTGGGATTGGGACTGCAAGATGGTACAACCACTCTGGAAATCAGTCTGGCGTTTCCTCAGATAACTGGACACGATACTTCCGGAGGACCCAGCCATACCACTCCTGGGCATGTACCCAGAATATTCCCCAGCATGCAATAAGGATACATGCTCCACTATGTTCATAGCAGCCTTATTTATAATAACCCAGAAGCTGGAAAGAACTCAGATATCCCTCAATGGAGGAATGGATACAAAAAATGTGGTACATATACACAATGGAGTACTATTCAGCCATTAGCGACAATGAATTCATGAAATTCTTAGAGAAATGGATGGAGCTGGAGAATATCGTACTAACTGAGGTAACCCAGTCTCAAAAGAATACCCATGGTATGCACTCACTGATAAGTGGGTATCAGCCTAGAATCTTGGAACACCAAATACACAATCCACATACCAAATGATGCCCAATAAGAAGGAAGGAGTGGACCCTAGTTCTGGAAAGGCTCAATGCATCAGTGTACGGAAACAACAGAACAGGGAAGTGGGAAGGGGTGGATGGGGTCACAGGGGGAGTGAAAATGGCATGTGGGACCCTTGGGGGGGAACCAGGCAAAGGTAAATGAAATGTAAATGAATATATCCAATAAAAAATGAAATTAAGAAGATGTAGAGCAGAGCAAATTGTCAATTAAGTGAAGAGGTAGTTTACTAAATGGGAGAAACTATTTTGCATCTATATATTTGACAAAATATTACTATTTACGATTATATAAAAACTTGAGATTTTTTATGCAGGAAACAACCTAATATAAATGAGCTATAGAGGCAAATAGCAAGCTCTCAAGAGAAAAGTTACAATTGTTAGTAAATATCTTAGAGGATATGGATCCTGAGCAATTCATCTTCTGTAACAAGGCTCGTCTCCAAATAGTGGGATTGGGACACCAACCCAGCCCCCAAATTTTAGACCCACAATGTCTCCCACCTGCAAGATGCCCTGGGGAAATGCTGGCTCAGAGCTTTGTGGAGTGGCCATCTGATGACTGGTCTAACTTAAGGTCTAAACCATAAGTGGTAACTCATGCCTTGTATTACCTGGATGGCCAGGAACTACAAAAGGTGGTAGCCCAGCATCCTAGTGTAGAACCCCATATGACTGACAAAAAGAAAAAAGTCAATAAAATGACTTAATGATATTCTACTATATTCATAGATTGGCATCTACCCTAGTAATCATCTGAGAAGCACGTTCCAGCAGCTGATGACAACAGATGCAGAGACTCACAGCCCAACATTATGCAAAACACAGAGCTTCTGGAATCCTGTAGAAGATGGGGGAGGATTGATTGATTAAGGTAATGGGTTCAAGGATACCAAGAGAACACAACACACAGAATTAACTAAGCAGATTCCATAGGGATTCTCAGGAACTGAAGTGGCAATCACAGAGCCTGCATGGGTCTGTATTACATCCTCTGCTTATAAGCTGTGGCTCTTTAGCTTGGGATTTTTGTGAGACTTCTAATAGTGAGACTGGGGGTATATCTTAATCTTTTGTCTGCACGTGGGACCCTTCTGCTGGGTTTCCTCTTCCAGCCTTGATATGAGGGTTTGTGCTTAGTCTTATTGCATTTTTTAATATCCGGTATGGTTTATATCATAAGAAGCCTGTCCTTTTCTAAAGGGAAACAGGAGAAGTGGATTTGGGGAAGAATGGAAGAGGGATGATGTGGGGAGGAAGTGAGGAAAGGGAGGTTGTGTTTGGGGTGTATTATATGTCAGAAGAGTGAAAAAGAAAGGAAACATTTTAAAATGTTCAACATCATTAACTATTAGGGAAGTGAAAATTAGAACTCCTTTGAGATTCTATCTCACTCCAGTCAGAATCTTTATCATCAAGAAATCAAATGACAATAGCTCTTGGTGAGAATGTAAGGAAAGTGACATCCTTATTCACTATTGTTGGGGATATAGATGCAGCAGCTATGGAAAACATTGTAGAGGTATGTAAAAAGTACTGACTAGAATTCCTAACACTGGAAAGACTATGCACTCTAATGTAGGAAAAAAGTAATAATCAATTTATTCTAGCCACAAATCCTGTCAGTTATACTAGTGACCTACCTGAAAGATAAACCAATTGGTGCAATAGTAACACAAATGTCATGGAGTAAAAAAAAAAACAAAACAAAAACCAAACAAACCACTATTTGATTAGATTTGAGACCCATTCTATGGTATGGAACTCATACCTGTTACTGTAAGTTATGTTAAGAACCTGAGACTATATAGAATATTGACCCCATAGAAAAATCTACTACAATTATTCTGCTATCTAAATGTCTCTTAACAACATGTGATATACCCATATGTTTATCAGTACATCATTCAAATCTTATCACTGAAACTACTCTTTGAAGTAGAGTGCAATTAACACAGACACACACAACCAGATAACATGCACAGAGTGAGAGATTTTGGATCACTCAGCCCTAAATGAGGTGACTGTTTCACACCTCTCCCCTCAAACCTTAGAGATCTAAGTGGAGAGGGAGACAGAAACGTGATAAGAGTCAGAGGCTGATGGATAACTCCATGGAAACAGCTTGTTTCCAGACACAGCAGAAACTCACAGAAACTACAATAAAATGCATAATATCTGCACAAGTTCAAACCAGAAAACATCCCATCAGAAAGAAGGGGCAATGGGCACAAGTTTCCACACCCAAGAAACTATTTACAATTGATAACTGTTGGGACAGTGAAATCAGTTTTCCCCAGTGAAGTGACACTGGATATATGACCTCAGAGTATGTTGCATGTTCTGAAATAGTTGGCCACACAAAACAGGCTCCAAGTTTTTTTTTTGTTTTTGCTTTTATGGTGTTTATTAAAGATTTTTGCTAGTGCTATAGTCAGGTTTTTAAAGATAGGGTATGGATATGACGTTGGATGGTGGAATGGGGAGGGGTGGAAGTTGGGGAGGGGAAAGAATGTGACAATATATATTGTATGTAATGTCTACAATAAATTAAGAAAAAAAACTAGAACAACCATAATACTAGCTTTACCACTAATGGCCTTATAACCAAAGGATTCTGTTTTAGTTACTTTTCCATTTATATTAGATGAAACACCACAATCAATTCAACTTCTAGAAGAAAGTGTTTATTTGGAGTTATAGTTACAGAAAAATAAGCATTTATGTTTGCAGAGCAGAGTGCATGGTGACTGGTTCTAAGAACTTACATCCTTTAGTGTAAACACAAAACAGAGAGAGTATTAGAAAGAGTGAGACTTTGACCCCTCAGAACCCACTCCAGTAACATATTTCTACCAGTTCCTGTATACCTTTGAAACTTACTCAAACAATGCCACTGAATGGGGACCAAATATTCAAACATTTAAGCATATGGGGAATATTATTCCAATGCCCACAGACTATAATCTACTACAAAGATGTTTTTTCATGTTTATTGCTATTCTATTCACAACAGCTAGAAAATGGATTGAGCCACAGATAAATAGATGAATAGATAATGAAAATATAGTACATATACACAATAAAATTTTATTCAGCACAAAACAATAAAGTTATGAGGGTAAACATTTTTTTAACATTTTTTTTAATTTTTATTTTCTATATTCTATGTTTACATTCCAAAGGCTTTCCCCTTTCCCAGTTCCCACCCAACATTTTTTACAGTCAATCATTATTTTTATAGAGGATAGCTTGTGTAGAGGTGAGGAGTCAGCTCTCCAGAATAATTTCTCTCCTTCCACATGTAGATTCTAGGAATCAAACTCAGGTCCTCATGCTTGATAGACAGTAAGTGCCTTGATCCATTGACTGTTCTCATTGACCAGGAATATTTCTAATCCATTGCTTATAGTTAATTTTGAGAAAATATTAACCCTGGAGTAAGGAATAATTGCAATGAGTAATTTTCAATTTACTTTATATAAGTAGCTTAATGAGACCAATGAGACTCTTATTTCTATCTCCATAGTATCTGAGTTTCAGAGTTCTTTGGCCACACTGACCAAAACAAATAGTTCTCTAGAGAAAGAAAAATCCTGAAAGCATGAGCTCATTCAAAGCTCTCTTGTGTTTGCTGTGTCTCTTGGTCAGTGGCCTCTCAAGGTGTATATAATTAGCTTCATATATTCCTAATGGAAGATTCCATGTGGTATTATCTGAGGACACAGGGAAACCTGACTCTGTTAAGATGCTGTTGTTCTCATTCAGGTAAAATATATGGATGGAAATAAACATAGCAATGCTTGACTGGAGTATTCTAAGACAATAGTATGTGACTGGAACTGCTATGGACATGAGTCACATTCTAAAGTTCCCAAGGAAGTCTAGAGCAAAGTGAACAGTTAGGAAAGTGAAGTGAACAACATAAGAGAAAAATTGTAACAATAATCAATGTATACATAGGCTATGAATTTGATTTGAAAAAGATCAAGGGGAGGTATATGAAGGGCTTGGGGGAAGGAAATGGAAGAGAAAAGTGCTGTCATTTCATTTAGCATGAGATTAGATTCTCATTTTATTATTTTTGAACATAGAGCAATTGATTGGTGCATAAATTTCACACAAAATGACAAAGTTCTGTGGCCTTTTCTAGTATTATTTATGTTCCTGTATGTATAGTATATGTGGTCCAAGCTCAAAGACATTCAGTTGTTTAGCACTTCACAATATTTCAATAGACAGATTTTTTTTATTTTTAATATTATGATATAATTAGATTAATTAAATTCATCTCTTCTTTGAGAACAAATGCATTGTTTATAAATTTGTTGTATTGATAAGACAATAAATATGGATATTGAAATATACTATTAAATAGGAGTTAATACATTTTAGACCTTTGTTTTTGATGTTCTCTCCTAACTGGCATTCATTTTTTAAATTAAGGGAAATGAAATGTAAATATAGAATATATCCAATAAAAAATTAAAAAAAATATCTCATATATTTAACATTATTATGGACAAATGAAAGAAAATAAAATGATAACATTTATTGCAAAACCACATTTGGAATACTTATTTATTGGGTGTATGGTTCCAATATTTGATTTAGTCTTAAAGTTAAATATAAACCACTGTTTTAGTTTGTTCAATAATCAAACAACAAACACATGACATCAAGCCTCAGATATTTAATTCTTTAGCCTGATACTAAACTGTTAGTACCTAAAGTTTGGTATTACTCTTGGTTTTTAAATTGAAAGCCCTAGTATGTCCACTGTTCTGTGATAATTCTTTAAATACAAACAAAACACTGTAATATAATGAGATAAACAACTTTGTAGAGATTTAATCATATAGTTACTACTGCATGATGAAAACTTGCAGGAGATTCAGGTCAATTTAGAATAATTTCAGGGCAGTCATTTATATAATTCCTAGTACTTCAAGACTGATACTCAAGTTTGTATACTTGATTTTGTTATGATATCAACTGTTAAAGAAATATCTTGAAATGATGTAAACTGGTAACCAACTGTTTGACAGAATGCAAATAAATGTAAACCTACCTGTTGGGAAGTTACTCTCAGGTGCAGTTAACTCAATTAAAGGATAATACCTTAATATTTATATTTTAAAGTAAGATTTCATGGTAATAAAAAAATCATAAACCCTGGAGTTAAATGTTTTCCAGAGATGAGAGGTCAAAAGTAGGAGACTGAATAAAGTCTATAGTCATTGCCACAGAGATTAGCATGGATAGCTGAAGAACAGTGAGTAGTTTTATTTGTAATTGAGCTGATAATACATTACTCTTTGAATGAAATTGTAAAGAACTGGGATGAATTGCTGTCTTTGTTATTGGCTAATCTTCCATGTTATGAGGAACATCTCTGAACTGGTTCTGGTTTAAAGTAGAGGGATATTGAATTTAACAATATTGTAACACCAATACATGACTGCCAGCATATTCTCCTTGATCACAATTTCAAAATGCATGAGCTTATTAAGAACCTTTTCCTCCTCCAGTTTTTAGGAAGGACAGTTAACAAAAAGGTGCTGTATACATTCATGGTGTACAATGAGGTGTTTTATATATGTGCATATATAAAATATAAAAACATATAAATGTATGTGAATGTTGTATGATGATTAAGTCAAGCTAATTAGCATATTGGCCACCCAATAACATAGTGACCATATTGTAAAATAAATTTCCAGAAACTACTCATACTAATTGCATATTTTAACCCTTTTACAAAATTTTCAATTTAACCTTTCTACCTTATCCCATTTGCTCATGGTAAACTGTCATACTCTCTGATTGTATGAATGTAGAATCTTTAGAGTCCAATCTAAGTGAGATATTTCAGTATTTGACTTTCTGTGTCTCTTTAATGTCACTTAGCTCAAAGACTTCTATGTTTGCTCATGTTAAAAGAAAAATAGGTTATTTCTTTGAAGGGGCAAATAATAATCTTTGTGTCTCTCTCTCTCTCTCTGTGTGTGTGTGTGTGTGTGTCTGTGTGTGTGTGTGTGTGTGTGTGTGTGTTATCTGCTAATCTATCATTTACCAATTCTTATATATATATGTATATATATATATACATATACATATATATGTCTTTATTTGCAAATATAATTTCTTCTGGATATGTATTCTTCAAATTAGACTTGCTATATCACATGGTAGTACAAGATTTAAATTTAAATAGTTTTATTCTTGGTTTTGTGTGTACGTGTAATTGTGGCATATGAATACAGTCTATGTATACATGTGTATGTGTGTGTGCACAATATCACATTCATATGTACTTTGGGTGCCATAAGATAATGTCCTGGCTCCTAACTTTATGCCTTTGAGACAGGGTCTTAAACTGAGCCTTGATCTAGTCTGGCAGCCTACAATCTCAAGTGATACTTCCATTTTCACCTCTCATAACACTGTGGGTACAGCCACATACAGCCACAATAAGCTTCTTATTTGGATGTTGGGATCTAAGCATAGGTACTCATGATCACACGGCAAATACTGTTACTAATCAAGCCATCTGTTTCACCTGGTACTTATTGTTTTTGGTTATTTTCCTTTTTCTCTTTACCTTTTATTTCTCTACTTAAACCTCTGCAACCTCTTTATCAATTCTGATGTTGAAGATCAATCATAGAGCCTTACTCATCTTTAGTTTTAATTCAATGGACTATCAACCCAGTCTCCATTTTCACATTTTTGAAGTACCCCTAAGAAATTTGGCTTCCTGAAAATACTAATTTATATTTACATCAAGAGTTTACAAGGCTATTCTCCTTTAAAATCCAACCAAATTTGTTACCTTTGAAATTTTTTTCAAATTGTTGAAATTAAAATAAAATAAACTTATTTTTGTCTTTCCTTTCCTTTCCTTTCCTTTCCTTTCCTTTCCTTTCCTTTCCTTTCCTTTCCTTTCCTTTCCTTTCCTTTCCTTTCCTTTCCCTTTCCTCTCCTCTCCTCTCCTCTCCTCTCCTCTCCTCTCCTCTCCTCTCCTCTCCTCTCCTCTCCTCTCCTCTCCTCTCCTCTCCTCTCCTCCCCTCCCCTCCCCTCCCCTCCCCTCTCCTCTCCCCTCCTCTCCTCTCCTCCCCTCCCCTCCCCTTTCCTCTCCTCTCCCCTCTTCCCCTCTCCTCTCCTCTCTTCCCTTCCTCTCCCCTCCCCTCCCCTCTCTCCTCTCCCCTCTTCCCCTCTCCTCTCCTCTCTTCCCTTCCTCTCCTCTCCTCTCCTCTCCTCTCCTCTCCTCTCCTCTCCTCTCCTCTCCTCTCCTCTCCTCTCCTTTCCTTTCCTTTCCTTTCTTTTCCTTTCCTTCTCTCAATGCTTCCTCTTTATCTTCCCTTGTTATTCATGGAAAATGTGAGGTGATATTTCGCTGCATTCGGGAGTTATGATCCTCTGATGACCAGTGATGCTCAGCACTCATTTATATATATTCAGGAAATCACATTAATATAATTATAATTTATACTTTCTCCTGTTTTCTCCTCCAGGTAGCACTGCCAACACAACCAATGGAAGGAGTGAACCAGTCTGTGGTGTCAGAGTTTGTGTTCCTGGGACTCACCAACTCCAGGAGTATTCAACTATTGCTCTTTGTGTTCTCCTCCATGTTTTATGTGGCAAGCATTATGGGAAACTGTCTCATCATGTTTACGGTGACTTCTGACCCTCATTTACACTCTCCCATGTACTTTCTTTTGGCTAACCTCTCTTTCATTGACATAGGTGCTTCTTCTGTTACTTCACCAAAGATGATTTTTGACTTATTCAGAAAACACAAAGTAATCTCCTTTAGAGGTTGTGTTACTCAAATCTTCTTCATCCATGCCATTGGTGGTATGGAGATGGTGCTGCTCATAGCCATGGCCTTTGACAGATATGTGGCCATATGTAAGCCTCTCCATTACCTGACCATTATGAGCCCAAGGATGTGCATCTTGTTTTTAGTGGCTGCCTGGGTGGTTGGCCTTATGCATTCTCTTATTCAACTGGCTTTTGTAGTAAACTTGCCATTCTGTGGACCAAATGTGTTAGACAGCTTCTACTGTGACCTTCCTCGGTTTATTAAACTAGCCTGCATAGACACTTACCAGCTGGAATTCATGGTCACAGCCAACAGTGGGTTCATCTCTGTGGGTTCCTTCTTCATACTGATCATTTCATATATTGTCATCATCATCACTGTGCAAAAACATTCTTCAAGTGGTTCCTCTAAAGCCTTGTCCACTCTTTCTGCTCACATCTCTGTGGTGTTCTTATTCTTTGGCCCTTTAATATTTTTCTATACCTGGCCATCTCCCTCCACACACCTGGATAAGTTTCTGGCTATATTTGATGCAGTTATCACTCCATTTCTGAATCCTGTAATCTACACATTTAGAAATCAAGAAATGAAGGTGGCAATGAAGAGGGTATGCAGACAGCTAGTTAGTTATGGGAAACTTCCTAAGTAGATATACTATGAGCTGTCTTCAATACTGTAGAAGCTTATTGTTCATCAACCTCAGAAAAATCCTTGCATACAGATATATTTCACATATATATTATATAAATATATTTTTTCATCTTTGCTGGCAGGAATAATCTTTTCGTAAAACAGAGAACAACATGTATTTATAAGGCAAAGATTATAATAATCTGCAACCTACATTCCTAAGGAATGATGTTTATTTGAAGTAACTGATGCATGGAGCCCTCTAAAACAAGGAATCTTTCTCTTTCATTTTTTCATTTTTTTTAATTTGAGAATTTCATACATGAATATGAATTCAATTAGTTTCTACTCTCTGTCTCTCCACTCCAAGTCATCCCTGGCCTCTTTCATTCCTTTTGTTATTCTTGATTTCCTTAATTATTATTGTTACATACATACACATGAGCAGACATATGTATAATATTACACACATATATGTGATATATGTGTATATATATATCAGTATAAATCATGCTGAATACATCTAATGTTGCTAATATGTATATTTGTTTAGGGATAATAAGGTAAGCTTAGGATTGGATAACCTATCAAACTATAAATTGTCTTAAATTCAGCAATTTCTGGATGGATTTTGGTGTACTAATAAAGGCTTACTGAATTGAACCATTTGTCTGTCTCTTGTAGTTTGTACAAAATACACATTTGGAGTTTTTTAGTTTTAGAAGGTAGACTACATCAAGAGAATATAGTTAGAAGTATAACTAATACAAATTTTTGTGGAAGATTTGAAGGCAATTTTGGAATACTAACAAGGAACTAAGAAAACACAATCTTTCTGCTTGATTAGCATGATTTTATTCAAATTTTATTTCCTGTGTTTTTGTATTTTTCACTGATTATGTAATTTTTTCACTTCACATCCAGATTTCAGCATCCCTTCATCTATCCACACCCACTGCTTGCCCTGCCTACTCCTACATTTCTTCTTAGAAAAGGGATGCCTCTGTTGGATAGAAACCAGCCTTAGCATATCAAGTTGCAGTAAGACTAGGTGCATCTTCTTTCACTGAAGCTAGACAAGGGGAAAGGGATCCAAAGACAGGCATTGTAGTTAGATACAGGCCTTGCTCACACTTTACAGTCCCACATGAAGTTCTATGAAGTCCTATCTGGACAACTGTTACATAAATTCCAAGGGCCTAGGTCAGTCCCATGCAGGCTCTCTGGTTGGCAGTTCAGTCTCTAAGGTCCCCAATCGGTCCAGGTTATTTAATTCTGCAGGGTTTCTTGTGGTATCCTTGACCCCTCTATCTCCTTCAATCCTTCCTCCCTTACTTCCGCAGGATTCTCCAAGTTCCACTTAATGTTTTGTTGTGGGTCTCTACATATCCATTGCTGGGTGAAGCCTCTCTGATGACATTATTGGTAGACTCTTGACTGCAAGTATAGCAGAATATCATTAACAGTGTCAGGGTTGGGCTTTCTTTCAAGGCATGGATCTCAAATTGGACCAGCCATTCATTGGCCCTTCCCTCAAATTCAGCTCCACGTTTTAGCCCTACACATCTTGTAGGAAGGATAAATTGTGGGTCTAAGATTTTGTGGCTAGGTTGGTGTTCCAATCCCTCCATTGGAAGGCTTGCCTCATTACTGGTGATGGCTGATTCAGGCTCTATATCCCCCCTTACTAGGAGTCTAAGTTAGGTTGACCATCATAGATTATTGAGAGTTCCATGATCCTAGGTTTCTAGCTCACCTCCAAAATACTATCCCAAACTCCAATCTAGTTTTCTGTCCCACTACTTTCTTCCTCTATCCTCCTGCTACGTGATCCCTCCTGTTCCCATTCCCATCCCTTCCTAAACTCAGTCCCATCCCTCCATCATCTATTGGCATCTAATATATTTCCCCTTCTCAGTGGGATTCAAGTGTCCCGCATTTGGGCCCTCATTTTATTTATTTCTTCTTCTTTTCTTTTTTTGTTCATGATTTTTTTAAAAAAATTTATTTTGTATTGATGGAAATAGATACAGAGACCCACAACCAAATCTTTGGCAGAGTTTGGGAAATTCTGTGACAGAGGCATAGTAAAGGATTCATGGAGGTCAAGCATCAAGGATACAACATGAAAACCTATAGAACCAATTAACCTTGGTCTATAGGGGCTCACAGAGACTGAAAAACCAACCAGAGCATGTGCATGGGAATGACCTACAACTTCTGCAAATATGTAACAGTTGTGCATCTTGTTCTTCATGTGGGACCCCTAACAATAGGAGCAAGGGCTGTGTCTGACTCTGTTGTCTGCCTTTGGATCAGTTTCCGATAACTGGACTGCCTTGTCTGGCCTCAGTTGGAGAAGATGCACCTAGTCCTACTGTGACTTGATATGCCAAGGTACTCCTCCAGTGTGGTATTACAACAGTAGCTGTACCACTCTTCCTCTAGCAGCTTTCAGGGCTCACTCTGGTCGTACTTACAGATTTTACCTGTGGCTGAGCATGCCTCTATTTTTCTCTCAGACCTGTTGACCTTAATATGATAAGAACTCACTGTTCCAGTCAGCCCTGATTCTTTTATCACCTCTTATTGGTTCTCCTAACACTGCCTAAACTGAGAATTCTTCCTTTTATAAATTCTCTTCCAATACTTGAATTTGATATATCTTGTTTTTGAATCTTGACATTCCCTGTGACATCTGTGAAAGTAGAGTCACATTCATTTTCAAAGGCATATATATGTAAATGCAAAAAACAAGAAATTCTGAAAGAATACACATTACATGAAGGTTATCCCAAGAGGAGTGGGTAGGGATCTGATAAAGGCTTAAAAGGTCTTTGATTTGACTTATGGTTATCTTGCTTTTAAAATGAGAATTGACCCATTCATTCTTAATGTAATTAGAAATATTAAAAACAATAAAAGTAAGTTATTTTTAAACTAGAAATAAAGTACAGAGTTGCCAACTCTCATATTGCATCCTATATTTAAATATTATACTTACAATAGCCCATGAAGCTTATATATTATGAATTTAATATTTCACAGTTTCTGATTTTTGACATAATGTTTAAACATATTTCATATACTGAGCACCTCTCCTTAAACTACATAAGGCTTCTGAAATTGAGATATTTATTTATTTTTTTATTCTTGAAAAGTTTTCATATGTATAAAATGGTATATGAACATATTTACTCCCACCACACCTTCAACTCCTTACATGACCGTCACCATGTCCCCAAACAGTTTCTTTTATTTTAAATAACCCACTAAATCCAGTTATTATTGCCTATTTGTAAATGGGTATTAAACTATCTTCTAGTCTATTTATTTACTTCTTGATAACAGAAGAGTCACATTACTTCTAAGGAAATAGTTCACAAGGGTAAAAAATTTAATTTGTGGGAATTCATCAATAAAGCACACTGATATTGTTCAAGAACAATTGAATAAAACTAGAACAAATCTGTCAAACATCAACTGAACATACTGGAGAGATTGCTTAGTAATTCACAGAGTACTGCTCTTACAGAGAACCTCATCTCAGTTCACAGTACCCACATCAGAATGGCTTAGAACTGTATTTAACTCCAGCTTCAAGGAGTCAGATGCCCCATTCTGGACTCACAAATTAGAATCTGTACTCATATGTGCCTGTGCATGGCTGTACTCACACATACAATGAAAAATAATAACAACCTTAAAAAATCCAATCAGTTCTTTATACCCTATATTTTCATGTTTTTAAAATTTATATTTACTTTTATTTTAATGTGTAAGGATGTTTTGCGAATATATGCGTTTGTGTACAATGTGTATGCAGGGTAAACAAGGACTGGAGAGGCTGTCAGATTTTCTATAATTAGAGTAATGGATCATTATGATTCACTCTATGGGTGCTGGAAATAAGACTTGGGTCTTCTGAAAGAGCCTTCAGTGTTTTTATCCTTGGATCTATCTCTCTACCCCTATCATATTTTCTTCTGTCTACTATTCAGGAAAAGAACTGAAGCTGGTCAGTGAGCAGTTCACTCTCATTATATTTACTCAAAAGAAGAGACCAGGTTTGGGAGTCTGCATTTATTATGAGTCACACTTACCTTATTACAAGTTTCTCAATCAAGCAGGGATACATCTCCACTGTGAGTATCCAATTCTGAACAGTTACAATTCTACCTTTAATTTTGCCAAGTGTTATCTTTAGAAGAAATGTTAAAATCCTTAGATGAGAGAAATCTGAGCTTGAGTTCATATTGGTGTGACCACAGAGCAAGATAAGGCAGCAGCTACATGCAGGGGAGGAAAACTGAAGGGCAGAATTCAGAAAAATGCATTTTTGAGGCCAGGAAACATGCCAGATACTACTTTTGATTAGAAATCATTGACATCTTAGCCCAGAGTATGTCCTGGAGGTGCCCACTACCTTCCCAGCCCCATCAATTGGACATTTCTATTCACTCTCATGGCTATCTAGCCATCTCTCCTGTCTATCCTACACTTGATACTGGATCTCCCTATTTTCTTCCCCATCTCCTCTCCCTCCCAGTTCCACACCGCCATCTGCTTCTTATGACTATTTCCCTTTCGTTTTTTAATTTCTTTGTTATTGAGCTTCCTTTTTTATTTTTATTTATTTTCTTTATTTTTTTGTTTACATTTCAAATCATTTTCCCTTTCCTGATTCCCCCTCCTCATAATTCCCATAAGCCCTCTTCCCTCCTCCCTTTCCCCAATCAACCCCCTCCCACTTCTCTATCCTGGCAATCCCCTACAATGCTTCATCAAGCCTTTCCAGGACCAGGGCCCTCTTCTTCCTTCTTGGGAATGATTTGATATGTGAGTTGTGTCTTGGGTATTCAGAGCTTCTGGGCTAATATCCACTTATCAGTGACTACATTCCATGTGTGTTCTTTTGTGAGTGAGTTACCTCACTTAGGATGATATTTTCCAGTTCCAACCATTTGCCTAAGAATTTCATGAATTCATTGTTTTTAATTGCTGAGTAGTATTCTATTATGTAAATATACCACATTTTCTGTATCCATTCCTCCATTGAGGGATATCTGGATTCTTTCCAGTTTCTGGCTATTATAAATAAGGCAGTATGAACATAGTGGAGCATGTGTCCTTATTGCATGCTGGAGAATCCTCTGGGTATATGCCCAGGAGTGGTATAACAGGGTCCTCCAGAAGTGTCATGCCCAGTTTTCTGAGGAACTGCCAGACTAATTTCCAGACTGGTTGTACCAGCTTGCAATCCCACCAGCAGTGGAGGAGTGTTCCTCTTTCTCCACATCCTCACCAACACCTGCTGTCTCCTGAGTTTTTAAATTTAGCCCTTCTGACTGGTGTGAAATCTCAGGGTTGTTGTGATTTGCATTTCCTAGTGACTAATGATGGTAAACATTTCTTAAGGTGATTCTAGCCATTCGAAGTTCTTCAGGTGAAAATTCTTTGTTTAGCTCTGTACCCCATTTTTAATAGGGTTATTTGGCTCTATGGAGTCTAACTTCTTGAGTTCTTTGTATATATTGGATATTAGCCCTCTGTCAGATGTAGGGTTGGTGAAGATTCTTTTCCCAATTTGTTGGTTGCTGTATTGTCCTTTTGACAGTATCCTTTGCCTTACAGAAACTTTGTAATTTTATGAGGTCCCATTTGTCTTTCTACGTGAGATTTGAGCATCCTAACTTGTGCCTTCCTTCTTATTTAGCTTATGTGGGTATCCCATACTTTATTGCTAATATCCACATTTAAGTAAGTGCATACCATGCATGTCCTTTTGAGACTAGGATACCTCACTCATGATGATATTCTCAAGTTCCATTCATTTGCTTGAAAAATCATGATGACTTTTTTAAATAGCTAAATATTATTTCATTGTGTTAATATACCACATTTTCTTTATTCTTCAGATGAGGGACATTTAGGTTGTTTCCAGTTTCTGGTTATTATGAATAAAGCTGCTGTGGATTTAAAAATGCCCACAGAAGCATCACAGAATACTCTTTCCTTTTATTAGGAGACACATGGAAAGAAAACAAAAGCTAAAAATTTTCTACCCAGGAAAGCTAATCTCAAGTTATAAAGGACAGTTTCAAATTGTTATAAATAGTATTTTTATTAGAAAATGTAATAAAACTAGTGAGTAATTACCTAAAAATAAATCATTGACATCTGTTTCAAAGTGAAGAACAAAATCCCCCTCTCTATTTCTGCTGTAATATATGGGAGTATGCAGTGCATGCACATGTATTTATCTGCATGTGAAGGTCACAGGTTGATACTATATGTTTTTTTCAATTGCTCCTCACTTTCTTATTTTGAGACATGGCATTGTGTCTTACTTTTTATAGAGGTGCTGGGAATTTAAACTTAAGTCTTCATGCTTACAAAACAATTGCTTTATCAATGAATTCATTTTTCCATTCCTGTTTGATATTCTTTGTGAAAATGCTCAGTTCCTAGGGATCCATGTATTGTATCATATTTTTTAAAAGATTTATTCATTCATTTATTTATTTATTTATTTATTTATTTATTTAATGTATGTGAGTGTACGGCTGCTGTCTTCAGAGACACCAGAAAAGGGCATCAGATCCCATTACAGATGGTTTTGAGTCACTATGTGATTGCTTGGAATTGAACTCAGGACCTCTGGAAGAACAGTCTGTACTCTTAACTGCTGAGACATCTCTCTACCTCATATCTTATTTTTTATAAGAATGGATATATTATATTCCATGCAAAGTGAGGAAAACCCCAAATCAATTCTTCATGGATCTAGAAAGAGCAATTCTCAAATTCATCGGGAATAACAAAAACCCAGGATAGCAAAAACTATTCTTTACAACAAAAGATCTTCTGGGGGAATCACCATCCCTGACCTCAAGCTCTGCTACAGAGCAGTAGTGATAAAAACTGTTTGGTCTTGGTATGCAGACAGGCAGGAAGAACAATGGGCTAGAATTGAAGACCCAGAAATTAACCCACACATGTATGGTCACTTGATATTTGACAAAGGAGCTAAAAACATCCAGTGGTAAAAAGACAGCATTTTTAACAAATGGTGCTGGATCAACTGGAGATTTGCATGCAGAAAAATATAAATCACCCCATTCTTATCTCCTTGTACAAAGCTCAAGTCCAAGTGGATCAAGGATCTATACATAAAACAGGACACACTGAAGCTTATAGAGGAGAAAGTGGGGACAAATCTTGAACATGTGGGCACAGGGGAAAAGTTCCTGAACAGAACACCAAATGGCTTATGCTCTAAGAACGAGAATCAACAAATGTGACCTCATAAAACTGCAAAGCTTTTGTAAGACAAAGGATACAGTCAATAGGGCAAAATAGTAACCAACAAATTGGGATAAGATCTTTACCAACCCTACTTCCAATAAAGGGCATATATCCAATGTATACAAAGAACTCAAGAAGTTAGTCTCTAGGGAGTCAAATAACCCTATTAAAAATGGGGTACAGAGCTAAACAGGGAATTCTCAACTGAGGAATCTCGAATGGCTCTAAAGCACCTAAAGAAATGTTCAGCATCCTTAGTTATCAGGAAAATGCAAATCAAAACAACACTGAGATTACACCTTATACGAGTCAGAATGGCTAACATGAAAAACTTAGGGGACAGCAGTTGCTGGAGAGGATGTGAGGAAAAAGGAACACTTCTCCATTGTTGGTGGGATTGCAAGCTCATAAAATCACTCTGGAAATCCATTTGATGATTCCTCAGAAAATTAGACGTAGTGCTTACTACCAGTGGACCCAGCTATACCACTCCTGGGCATATACCCAGAATATGCTCCTACATGTAATAAGGACACATGCTCCACTATGTTCATAGCTGCCTTATTTATAATAGCCAGAAGATGCAAAGAACCCAGATGTCCCTCAACAGAATAATGGATACAGAAACTATGGTATATATACACAATGGAGTACTATTCAGCTATTAAAAACAATGAATTCATGAAATTCTTAGGCAAATGGATGGAACTAGAAAGTTCATGCTGAGCGAGGCAACCCAATCACAAAAGAACACACATGGTATGCACTCACTAATAAGCAGATGTTAACCCAAAAGCTCAAAATAAACAAGTTACAATTCACCCAGCTCAAGAAGAAGGAGGACTTAAGTGAGGGTGCTTCAGTTCCTCTAAGAAAGGGAAGAAAATAGTCACAGGAGCAATAAGGGAGACAATGTATAGAGCAGAGACTGAAGTAAAGGCCACCCAGAGACTGCCATACCTGAGAACTTATCCTATAAACAGTCAACAAACCCCTACACCACTATGGATGACAAGAAGTGTATAACAAAAGGAGCATGCCATGATTGTCTCTGGAGGAGCCATGCCAGAACCTTACAAATATAGAGGCAAATGCTAGCAACCAACTATTGGACTGGGCATGGGGTCACCAATGGAGGAGCTGGAGGATGGTCCAGAGGAGCTGAAGGGGTTTACAGCCCCGTGGGAAGAACAATGATTTAGGCCACCCAGAGGCTCCAAGTCTCCAAGGGCCTGAACCATCAACCAAGAGGTCCACATGGTTCCAGCAAAAAATGTGGCAGAGGAAGACCTTGTTGGGCATCAGTGGGAGGAATGATCCTTGGTCAGGTAAAGGCTCAATAGAGGCCCCAAGCAAAGGGAAACCAAAGGGGCAGGGTAGGAGGGGAGTGTGTTGGGTGGACAAGCATATACATGGAGGCAGGGGAAAGGAGGAGGGGGAGGGATTGGGAGTTTAAGGGGAGGGGGGATATCAGGAAAGGTTTTACCATTGGCAATGTAAATGAACACGGTATTCAATTAAAAGACAAAAAGAAGTTGGCTAAAAGAGGTTTCAGAAACCCAAGAACAGCACAGGCTATTGCCAACTTCTCTTATTGATCTGCAGAACTTGATGGTAGACCCCATTGATAAAGATACCATGTACTTTTGTCACAAGACATGGAACAATCAAGTTAATGCTTGTCTTAAGTCATCAAGTAAGGCTAAGGGCATATGATTGACTTTTCTGGAGATGGCTTACCATTTTTCATGGTCTGAGATGGGTTAGCTCTGAGTCAAGGTCTCAAGAGACTTCATGCCAAGATTCCTTCTTGTTGCTGATATGCCTTTTCCTGTTATTATTACATAGCTTCATGATTCCTGGGCATTAGCCCACTATTGGGTAGATTTTCTGCAGATCGACATAAAGATGTATAATTGTAGT
The DNA here is from genome assembly GCA_964023405.1 of Apodemus agrarius. Taxonomy (NCBI): domain Eukaryota; kingdom Metazoa; phylum Chordata; class Mammalia; order Rodentia; family Muridae; genus Apodemus; species Apodemus agrarius. The sequence goes on from OZ030008.1 coordinate 69,711,451, forward strand.
AATGCTGGTAGACAAATTGATCATTTCATAATTCCTGATAATAATGATTTTTATAGATTTCTTAAATTAATACGATTAATTTTCAGCACTCTAATAGTTGCAAATAGAGCTCTGTATTCACCATGTGTCATTGGCTAATTGCACTAAAGTAAGAAAGCAGACTTGGAAACAAATCAAAGACCAAGGAAAACATTCCTTCTAGGCAAGGAACAAGGCTACTCTCTGGTAACTAAAGATCATAAATTGTGACAATTTATTGTAGGTGCAAAGACAGAAAATAAAGTATTGACTTGTTTATTTATACAAAAACTCAAAAGCAATGAGACAGAAGGCATATTATTTGCCTTTTGACAAAATCATGCTAACTTACGGAAATCAACCTTGCAGTTTTTCACAAAATTAGAAATAGTTCTACTTGAAGACCCAGTGATATCTCTCCTGAGCATATACCCAAAGATGTTGTACCATATCTTAAGGGCATATGCTTCACTATATTCACATCAGCCTTATTTGTAATAGCCAGAAACTGGAAGCAACCCAGATATTCCTCACCCTAAGAATGGATAGAGAAAATATGAATTATTCACACAGTGGAATGCTATTCAACTGTTAAAAAATGACATCATAAATTTTGCAGGCAAATGGATGAAACTAGAAAATATTCTGAGTGAGGTAACCCGTAGGCAAACCAAAATGACATACATGGTATGTACTCACTGATAAGTGGATTTTAGTCAAAAAGTACGGAATATCCATGATAAAACCTACAAACCCTAAGAAGTTCAACAAGAAGGAAGGACCAAGAGAGAATTCTTGAATCCCATTTAGAAGGGGGAACAAAATAATAATTGGAGGTAGAGGAAAGGAAGGACCTGGGTACTAGAGGAGAAGGGGAGAAGAAAAGGAAGGCAGAATCAGATATGGGGGGAGACAGAAGAGAAGTTCAGAGGGCCAAAAGGATGAATGGAAATATGCAGCTGCCAGGGGTGGGAGATAGAGGAGAACCTCTAGAAAGTCCTAGACACCTGGGATGGGGGATGGTCCCAGAATTCATAGGGGGTGACCCTAGCAAAATTGCTCAACAGTGGGGAGATGGTACCTGAAGAGATTATCTCCAGTAGTTAAACGTGGCTCCCAGTGGAGGGATGGGGACACCAACTCACCTTCAAAAATTTTAACCCAGAATTGATCCTGTCTAAAAGGAATTCATGGACAAAAATAGAACATAGACTGAATGAAAGGCAGACCACTGAATGGCCCAACTTGGGATCCCTTTGGTGGGTACCAAACCCTGATACTATTACTGAGGCTATGTTGTGCTTGTAGACAGGAGGTTAGCATGGCTGTCCTCTGAGAAACTCTATTAACAGGTAACTGAGACAGATGCAAATACTCACAGACAAGCACTGGACTAAGGTCAGGACCCTATGGAAGAGTTAGGGGAAGGATTGAAGGAGCTGAACGATATAGCAACCACATAGGAAGACCAATAATGTCAATTAACCTTGACCCTTCACTCGCAGAGACTAAGCCACCAACCAAAGAGCATACATGGGATGGTTCCCATCCCAGGCACTTATGTAGCAGGGACTGCTTTGACTGGCCAAAATGGGAGATGATGAGCCTAATTCTGTAGAGACTTGATGCCTCAGGAAAAGAGGATGGGGCATCTTCTCAGAGGCAAAGGAGATGGGGCATAGGGTAAGGAACTGAGAAGGGGCAACATTTAGGATGTAATAAAATCATTAATTAAAAAAAGCAAAAAAATAGAACAACACTATGTGAGTAGCATAAGCTTTGCTGATATGAGTCTCTGTACAATAGAACACATTTTTTTCTGATTTGATCTGCTTATTTTGAAATTGTTAAAAAACATAACTAAACAGAGAAGTGTCAATCAAGGAATCCCAAATAGCTGAGAAGCACCTAAAAATGTTCAACATACTTAGTCATCAGGGAAGTGCAAATGAAATTAAATCTGCGATTCCACCTTACACCCATGAGACTGGCTAAGATCTGAAACTCAGGTGGTAGCAGATGCTGGTGAGGTTGTGGAGCTTCCACACTTCTGGTAGGAGTGCAAACTTGTACAAACATATTGGAAATTATTTTGACAGTTTGTCAGTAAACTGGGAGTAGTTCAGCATCATGACCCAGCTATACCACTCCTGGACAAAAAAACAGGAGATGGTCCACCATCCCAGTAGGATACTTTCTCTGCCATGTTCACAGCAACCTTATGTGTAATTCCCTGAAACTGGAAGCAACCAAGACGTCCCTCAAGGAAGAGTGAATAAAGAAAATGTGGTTCATTTATACAATGGAATAATACTGAGCCATTAAAAACAAGGACATCATAAATTTTACAGGCTAATGGATGGAACTAGAAAATATCATTCTGAGTGAGGTAACTGAGACCCAAAAGCACATTCATGGTATGTATTCCCTTATAAGTGGATATTAGCCATAAAAAAAGGATGACCTCGCTATGATCAACAGACCCTAAGAAGCCAAATAACCAGAAACACCCAAGGGAGGATGGTTGAATCTTTCTCAGAAGGGGAAACAAAATAGATATAGGAGGCTGATAGAAGGAAGGAACTGGGAGGGAAAGTGGGTAAGGAAGTGAGAGGGGCAGGAGGTGGGATCAGATTTAAGGGGATCAGGGGTGAAAGAAGGAAAAAATGTGGTCAGGATGGGTAGGGAGGAAGCACCAGGGCATCTATGGGGCTACTCTAGCTGCAACTCCTTGCAGTGGGTGGTGTGGATCCAGAAGTGGCCACTTCCTCTAATCAGTCAGGACTCCAAGTGGAGGGATGGACAGTAACTCACATGCAAAACCTTCAAGTAAAACATGTCCTGCCTACAAGAAGTACAGGAACAAAGACAGAGCAGAGATGGAGGATATGGCCACCTAATGATTGTCCTAAATTGAGACACATGCAGTGGGCAATAACCAATCCCTGACACTATTAATGATGCTCCATTATACTTGCACAAAGGACCTAGCTTAACTGTCTTCTGAGAGGCTTCACCCAGAAGCCAATGGAAAGAGATGCAGATACCCACAGCCACACATTAGATGGAGCTCAGGGAGACTTAGAGGAGTTGAAGGAAGGATGGAGTGGCCCAAAGAAGACAGGGCCTCTACAGAAAGACCAACAAAGTCATCTAGCCTGGACTCTTGGGGGCTCAAAGAGACTGAACTACAAACCAAAATTGAGCTTGGGCTGCACCTAGGGTCCTTAATCTATGCAGTTCACATAGCATATGAACAGCTAAATCTTCATGCAGGTCTCCCAACAACTGGAGCAGGTGCTGCCGCTCAGTCTCCTGCCTGCCTGCCTGCCTGCCTATAGATCCAGATCCCTGAAGTGGTCTGCCTTGTCTGGCCTCAGTGGGAGAGGATACCCCAGTCTCCCTAGTCTTGCACTGACCTGACTTGCAGGGTCAGGATGGGGGTAACACCCAGAAGGGGGACCCCCTTTCACAATGGAGAAGGGGAGAATGGAATAGGACAGAATGCTAGGTGAGGCAGGAGTGGATGGGTGGGTGGATGGGTAGCACCCTCATAGAAAGAAGCAGAGGGGGGAGGGGGATTGAATAGGGGTTACAGAGGGGAAACTGGGAAGGAGAATAACATTTGAAATGTAAATAAAATAATCAATAAAAAAGAAAGAAAAGGAAAGAAAGTAAGAGAGAGAGAAAGAGAGAGAAGGAGGGAAGGAAGGAAGAAAAGAAAGAAAGAAAGAAAGAAAGTAGGAAAGAAAGAGAGAAGGAAAGAAAGAGAGAAAGAAAGAAAGAAAAGCACACAAGCAAAGGGCAGAGAAAATTCCAGCATGGAGATGGCGAGGTGGGCATGAAGTCATACCTCCAGCTAAGAGCGGTTGGCAATTGAACAATATCAACCAACCAGAGCTCTCAGGGTTAAACCACCATGCACATGGAGGGACTCATGGCTCCAGCCTTATATGTAGCAGAGATAGCAGAGAATGGCTTTGTCGGGCATCAATGGGAGGAGAGGCCCTTGTTCCCATGAAGGCTCCATGCCCCAGTGTAGGGGAATGTGAGGACAGGGAGGCAGGAGTGGGTGGCTGGGTGGGGGAGCACCCTCATAGAAGCAGAAGGAGGGAGGATGGGATGGGGATTTCTGGGGGGAAAATCGGGTAAGGGGATAACATTTCAAATGTAAATAAATAAAATATCCAATAAAAAGAAATAAGAGGGGAAAAAAGAATGTGACCTTGGTGGTTGACCCTGCACTGCCACACATGAAGTTGTATGAGCAGCAACCACTGAGTTCAGTAAGTTACAAAAGGACAAGGGTACACAAGGCCAGGAAGGTTAGGAAATTGGAGGTGGAACTTGGAGGGGATGAGTATAATTATAATACACTTTGCAAAGTTCTCAAAAAACTAATAAGGATTAAAAAAGAAAATAAATATTAATTCTTGATCCTTTACATTTATGCATTGATGTATTGCTGATGGAAGGATAAACTATCCCAGAACCCATGGAAGGAAGTTCTTTTTTTTTTTCAGAATAAAAAAACAAAAGAAAAATAGTTTAAGACCGAGAGAGATAGACCACTGTCATGTATTAACCTGGAAGACTTGGAGCTAACACAACACAGATATACTTCCACATCAGTGTTTTTTCCAGGACTGTTCACAATAGCCAGGTAACAGAACAAACCTAGATATTAGACAAAAAAGGAATGGATGAGCAAATGGTGGTGTATCAACACAGTGAAAAATTTTTAGACATATAAAAGGAACAAAGTCATTGGCAGTCAAATGAATATAACTGGAAATAACCTTATTAAGTGAATTAATCCATTAAGACAAATACCCAGTTTCTAACATTTGTGGTTCCTAGATTTTATATGGATTCTTGAAATCATGCACGTGTTTATGAGACCAAATTGTCTAATGGGGGACAAAGGAAAATAATGGGAGAGGAAGAAGTAAGGATAAGAAAGAGTGGGACATTATAGAGGTGAATATGCTGAACATATACTATATACTTTCATGTATAATTTTTTTTGTTTTTGAAAAGGAAACATTTTTTATTGGATATATTCTTTTTTTTAATTTTTATTTTCTATATTCTATGTTTACATTCCAAAGACTTTCCCCTTTCCCAGTTACCCCCCCACCATACGTCCCATAATTCCTCTCCCCCCAACCATTACCCAATCATCCTCCCCCCACCATTTCTCTGTTCTGGGTCTACAAAACTGGATCCAATCTTTTCAGGCCCAGGGTCCTCTCCTTTCTTCTTCTTGGGAATCATTTGACTTGCTAATTATGCCTTGAGTATTTAGGGCTTCTGGGCTCATTAATATCCACTTATCAGTGATTGCATTTCATGTGTATTTTTTTGTGATTGGGTTAGCTCACTTAGGATGATATTTTCCAGATCTAACCATTTAGCTGCAAATTGCATGAATTCATTATTTTTAATTGCTGAGTAGTATTCCATTGTATAAATATACCACATTTTCTGTATCCATTCCTCCTTTGAGGGATGTTTGGGCTCCTTCCAATTTCTGGCTATTATTAACAAGGTATAAACATAGTGGAGCATGTGTCTTTATTGTATGCAAGGGAATCCTCTGGGTATATGCCCAGGAGTGGTATGCCAGGTCCTCTGGAAGTGACATGCCCAATTTTCTGAGGAACCGCCAAACTGATTTCCAGAGCGGTTTTATCATTTTGCAAGCCCACCAACAGTGTAGGAGTGTTCCTCTTTCTCCACATCTTCGCCAGCACTTGTTGTCTCTTGAGTTTTTAATCTTAGCCATTCTGACTGGTGTGAGGTGGAATCTCAGGGTTGCTTTGATTTGCATTTCCCTGATGACTAATGATGTTGAACATCTCTTAAGGTGTTTCTCGGCCATCCGAATTTCTTCTGGTGAAAATTCTTTGCTTAACTCTGTACCCCATTTTTTGATAGGGTTATTTGGTTCTTTGGGGTCTAACTTCTTGAGTTCTTTGTATATATTGGATATTAGCCCTCTGTTGGATGTTGGGTTGGTGAAGATCTTT